>CAMZMU010000076.1:4738522-4903141 GCA_947311845.1 Poa pratensis | reverse complement strand
TTTTCCAGAAACTCACCTGACGGACAAAGGAGCAGCAGGAGGAGGCCACAGGGCCCCCACAACGCCACTAGGGCGCGGGCCACCCCTGGCGCGCCCTAGGGGTTGTGGGCCCCTCGGGGGTCCGCAGCCGCCGCCCTTTCCCTACTTATTCCCCCCGACGCGAAAACCTAAGTACCTGAGAAATATCCACGAAAAGTTCCAGAGACGCCGCCACGTCAACCCTAGCTCGGGAGGGTTCAGAACCTCTTCCCGGCACCCTGCCGGAGAGGGGAATCGTCACGGAGGCTTCTACATCGCCATGCCTGCCTCCGGAGTGATGCGTGAGTAGTTCATCCTTGGACTACGGGTCCATAGCAGTAGCTAGATGGTTGTCTCTCCTTTGTGCCATCATGTTTAGATCTTGTGAGCTGCCCTACATGATCAAGATCATATTATTGTAATGCTACATGTTGTGTTTGCTGGGATCCGATGAATATTGAATATTATGTCAAGTTGATTATCAATCTTCTTATGTTATTTAAGATCTTGCATGCTTTCCGTTACTCGTAGATGCTTTGGCCAAGTAGATGCTTGTAACTCCAAGAGAGAGTATTTATGCTAGATAGTGGGTTCATGTCTCCGTTTAAACCTGGGAAGTGACAGAAAGTTCTAAGGTTGTGATGTGCTGTTGCCACTAGGGATAACCTAACGATGCTATGTCCACGGGCATATGTTTTGTTTACATTACGCACTTTACTTAATGCAATTATCCGTTGCTTGCAACTTAATACCAACGGGGACTCGGATGACAACCCGGCGTGGATTATTAGTCATAGATGCTGTTGGATAACGGTCTATGTATTATGTCGTAATGCCCAATTAAATATCATAGTAGTCAAATGTCATGTATATGCATTGTCATGCGCTCACTATTCGTCAATTGCCAGCTGTAATTTGTTCACCCAACATGTTAGTTATCTTTTATGGAGAGACACCACTAGTGAACTGTGGACCCCGGTCCATTCTTTTACACTGATTAAACAACCACAAACTGCAAACTGTTCCTTTTTCATTCTCTGCAATTTAATACTCATTTTCCACACCATACGTTTAATCCTTTGTTTTCAGCAAGCCAGTGAGATTGACAACCTCACTGTTTCGTTGGGGCAAAGTAGTTTGATTGTGTTGTGTGCAGATTCCACGTTGGTGATCGTATTGCCCGTGCGAGCACCAACAACCTTGAAGAGTTGCTGCTCCTACTGGTTCGATAACCTTGGTTTCTTTCTGAGGGAAAACTTGCTGCTGACTGCATCATACCTTCCTCTTGGGGTCTCCCAACGAACGTGTGTTCACGTCATCAAGCTCTTTTTCTGGCGCCGTTGCCGGGGAGTAGAAGCTTCAGCAACTGCCACTATGCTCTCCCGTCAACAGCTCTTTTTCTGGCGCCGTTGCCGGGAGAGAAGCAGCAGACTGCTTGCTGTCAACAGCTCTTTTTCTGGCGCCGTTGCCGGGGAGACAGCAGTCTTCTGCAAGGGGAGTTTCACGCTTCCAATCTCTTTACTTTGTTTTTGTCTTGCTTAGTTTATTTTATTTTATCTTGTTTGCTTTCAATTATCAAAAACACAAAAAAATTAGTTACTTGCATCTAGTTTACTTTCAAGTTATTTTCTGTCTGTTTTTATTCTGCTAAAATGAGTACTCCTGAGAACACTAAGTTGTGTGATTTCACTAGCACGAACAACAATGATTTCATATGCACACCTATTGCTCCACCTGCTGCTTCAGCAGAATTTTATGAAATTAAACCTGCACTTTTAAATCTTGTTATGAAAGAGCAATTTTCTGGTGTTAGTACTGATGATGCTGCTGTTCACCTTAATAACTTTGTTGAACTTTGTGAAATGCAAAAGCTCAAGGAAGTAGATGGTGATATTATTAAACTGAAACTTTTTCCTTTCTCCTTGAGAGGACGTGCTAAAGAATGGTTGCTATCTTTGCCTAGAAATAGTATTGATTCATGGACTAAATGCAAAGATGCTTTTATTGGAAAATATTATCCTCCTGCTAAGATTATTTCTTTGAGAAGTAGCATAATGAATTTTAAGCAATTTGATAATGAACATGTTGCTCAAGCATGGGAGAGAATGAAATCATTGGTTAAAAATTGTCCCACTCATGGACTGACTACTTGGATGATCATCCAAACCTTCTATGCAGGATTAAATTTTTCTTCAGGAATTTATTGGATTCGGCCGCTGGAGGTACCTTTATGTCCATCACTTTGGGTGCTGCAACAAAGCTTCTTGATGATATGATGATTAATTATTCTGAGTGGCACACCGAGAGAGCTCCAACAGGTAAGAAGGTAAATTCTGTTGAGGAAACCTCTCCTTGAGTGCCAAAATTGATACTATTATGTCTATGCTTGCAAATGGTCAAACACATGTTGATCCAAATAATGTTCCTTTAGCTTCTTTGGTTGCTCAAGAAGAGCATGTTGATGTGAACTTCATTAAAAATAATAATTCAACAACAATGCTTATAGGAATAATTTTGGTAATAGCAATTATAGGCCCTATCCTTCTAATAGTGGCAATGGTTATGGAAATTCCTATAGTAACTCCTACAACAATAATAAGAGTGTACCCTCTGATCTTGAAGTTATGCTTAAGGATTTTATTAGTACACAAACTGCTTTCAATAAAACTGTTGAGGAGAAATTTGGGAAAATTGATGTGCTTTCCTCTAAAGTTGATAGTCTTGCTCTTGATGTTGACTTGTTGAAACTAAAGAACATGCCTCATGATGTTAAAGAGAGCAAAACTCTCAATGCTATACAAGTTAAAATTGATAACAATGTGAGGATGTTAGCTGAATTGCATGCTAGATGGGAAAGAGAGGATGAAATTGCTAGAAAGAATAATATTGCTAGAGTTTATACTATTACTACTTCTGAAAATGCTTCAAACTCAAGTGTTAACAAACCTCCTACCATTAATGGCAAGATAGTTGGTGTTGGTAATGTTTCCACTTCTATTGCAAAATGTCCTAAATTGCCTGATAACTCTGAAACTGTCCTTGATAAAGATGCTGAAATTTCTAGCAATAAGGAAGATAATAACTCCATTACTTTTGATGATAATGACTTTGATTTTGATGGTTGCAATATTTCTGAAGTAATTAAGTTCTTGCAAAAGCTAGCTAGAAGTCCTAATGCTAGTGCTATAAACATGGCTTTTACTAAACATATTACTAATGCTCTCATACAAGTTAGGGAAGAGAAATTAAACATGAAGCTTCTATCCCTAGGAAGTTAGAAGATGGTTGGGAGCCCATCATTAAATGAAATTGAATGACTTTGATTGCAATGCTTTGTGTGACCTTGGTGCTAGTATTTCTGTTATGCCTAAAAGATTTATGATATGCTTGATTTAGCACCTTTGGAAAATTGTTACTTGGATGTTCACCTTGTTGATTCTACTATTAAAAAACCTTTGGGAAGAATTGATGATGTTCTTATCATGGTTAACAACAATTATGTCCCCGTTGATTTTATTGTCTTGGATATTGAGTGCAATCCATCATGCCCTATTGTGCTGGGAAGACCTTTTCTTAGACTGTAGGTGCTATTATTGATATGAAAGAAGGGAATATAAAATATCAATTTCCTCTCAAGAAAGGTATGGAACACTTTCCTAGGAAGAAGATTAAGCCACCTTATGATTCTATTGTTCGAACAAATTACAATGTTGATGCTTCTTCACTTGGTAATACTTGATGCATGCTTTGTGCCTAGCTAAAAGGCGTTAAAGAAAAGCGCTTATGGGAGGCAACCCATTTTTTTTTCTGCAATTTTTCTTTTATTGAGTCAAGGAGTGTTTACTTCTGTAGCAACTCCTTTGTATCTTTATTTTCTCGCATTGTTGTGCCAAGAGTAGCCTCTAATGTTAAGATGATGCTTAATTTTGATTGCTGCGCAGAAACAGATTTTTGCTGTTCACTGTACGAAATTCCTAAAATCACCAGATTGTTAATTAAATCTGAAATTTTTGTGCGTAATCTTTATGAATGTCTGAAACTTTCATTAGTTCAGAGTTTTCGATCTGAGCGTCGTAAGTGCCTCGAAAAAATTCGTCTTTGCGGACTGTTCTGTTTTAGACAGATTATGCCTTTTTATTTTGCATTCTCTCTTTTACTAGTGTTGAGTGAAATTCTTTTTTGGGTGGAAGAGCTTCACATAACATCAGTGGCTGTAGCTAATGTTTAAAGTAACAAATCATATTGCGTCTTATAGAACATGTGAATTTTTGATTATGCACTAACCCTCTAATGAGATCTACTTTGAGTTTGGTGTGACGGAAGTTTTCAAGGGTCAAGAGAGAAGGATGATATAATAGGATCAAGAAGAGTGAAGAGCTTAAGCTTGGGGAGGCTCCCATGGATCTCCCCAGCATATTTCAAGAAGACTCAAGCGTCTAAGCTTGGGGATGCCCAAGGCATCCCCTTCTTCATCGTCAAAATTATCAGGTCATCTCTAGTGAAACTATATTTTAATTCTTTCACATCATATGTGCTTTTCTTGGAGCGTCTGTGTGCTTTTATTTTCAGTATTGCACTTTTATTTTCAATAAAGCTTGACTGGACCCTAGCATTCTTGATTGGGAGAGAGACACGCTCCGCTTTTTCATGAGAATACTCCTATTCTTCACTTATATTTGTTGAGTATTCATATCTAGCGCTGTTCAGCTTTTAGCTCTTGTTTTCATGTATCTCTTGTCAGAGCTATTAGCTTTCTTTTGTAGAAAGTACTCTCTTGCTTCACTTATATTTGTTTGGAGAGTTGATGAAATAAATTGATTGGTGTTTGGTTGGTTCAGAAAATGTTGCATGTGGTAATTGGTATAAGGAAAAACTTGCTTAATCTTGTAGATCACTAATGGATAACTTGATGCTTGTCAATTGTTTTGAGTTAACAAGTAGATCATGATTAAATTGTGCATCACATGAGTTAAGCCTATTAGTGAAGAACTACCGTAAAGCTTGTTGAAAATTTGGTTTGCATCGGTGGTCTCTAAGGTCTAGATATTTTCTAATAACAGGGTTTGGTTAACAAGGAAGACGGTATGAAGTCTTATAACGTTTGCAATATGTTTGTCATATAAAACTTGGTGTACGGGTTGATATTCTTGTTTGCTTACATAACCTTGCTAGCCTAAACTCTGTACTGAGAGGGAATGCTTCTCGTGCATCCAAATCCTTGAGCCAAAATCCATGCCATTTGTGTCCACCATAACTACCTATATGTGGTATTTCCTTGCCACTCCAAGTAAATTTTTCATGTGCTACCTTTAAATTATTCAAAATGTTATTATTCCCTTTTTGTGTCAATGTTTACTAGCTCATGAGGAATTAGTGTGGTTATTCTTTATTCTATTTGTCGAGTGGACTTTTACACCTGGACTAGTGGCATATACATCCGCTTATCCAATAACTTGCAAAAAGAGCTGGCAACGGGGTGCCCAGTCCCAATTAATTACAACTTTAACCAATTAATTCTCTTCACACTTTTGCCCTGATTCATCAGTAAGCAATGACAAACAGTGAAATACCTGAATGTGTGTAAACCAAAGAGAAAGAGGGATGATCTGCCTTGCTGGTAGAAATAACGTCCTTCATGGGAGCCGCTCTTAAAAGTCCGTTTGACAGGTAGAATACTGTTCTCACCCGCTACCATTCGTTGACAATTAACAAACACCTCTCAAAAATAGATACTCCTCCATGGTATGTGATTGATGGAAGGCACCCGAGGATTCGGTTAGCCATGGCTTGTGTTAGCAAGGTTGGGAGGAGTATCAAATATTTTATGCAATCTCTATATGCTTTCAAAAACCTAAAAGCTCTAGCACATGATTAATCCCTGCTTCCCTCTGCGAAGGGCCTTTCTTTTACTTTTATGTTGAGTCAGTTTTCCTATTCTTTCTGTCTTCCACAAGCAAACACTAGTGTCAACTTTGTTACAACATGCGTTATATGCAATGTATTGGACTTGTTATACTACTTTGTGTTGACAATATCCATGAGATAAATATGTTGAAAGTTGAAGCAAATGCTGAAACTAAATTCTTCCTTTGTGTTGATTAAATACCTTTTATTAGAAACTATTGCTTTATGAGTTAACACTTATGCAAAACTGTTTGATGCTTGTCTCGAAAGTACTATTCATGAAAACGTTTAGCTTGTGTGATTCATTGTTTACTCATTATCTATTTGGTAGCAAATTATAGACCATTGACTTGGATCACTTCATTCATTTACATGTGCCTTGCAATATTATATGATCAAGATTATGATGGTAGCATGTCACCTCAAAAATTATTTTGTTTTTATCGTTTACCTACTCGAGGACGAGTAGGAACTAAGCTTGGGGATGCTGATACGTCTCAAACGTATCTATAATTTTTGATGTTCCATGCTTGTTTTATACCAATTGCTACATGTTTTGCATCTACTTTATATCACTTTTATACATTTTTTGGGACTAACCTATTAACAAGATGCCGAAGTGCCAGTTCCTGTTTTCTGCTGTTTTTGTATTCCAGAAAAGCTAGTCTGGAAATATTCTCGGAATTGGACGAAACTACACGGGGTCCCTATTTTTCCAGAACACACCTGACGGACGAAGGAGCAGCAGAGGAGGGCCACCAGGGGCCCCACACGCCACTAGGGCGCGGGCCCCCTCTGCGCGCCCTAGGGTGGTGTGGGCCCCTCGGGGGTCGCAGCCGCCGCCCTTTCGCCTACTTATTCCCCCCGACGCGAAAACCCTAAGTACCTGAGCAAATATCCACGAAAAGTTCCAGAGACGCCGCCGCCGTCAACCCTAGCTCGGGAGGGTTCAGAACCTCTTCCCGGCACCCTGCCGGAGAGGGGAATCGTCACCGGAGGCTTCTACATCGCCATGCCTGCCTCCGGAGTGATGCGTGAGTAGTTCATCCTTGGACTACGGGTCCATAGCAGTAGCTAGATGGTTGTCTCTCCACTTTGTGCCATCATGTTTAGATCTTGTGAGCTGCCCTACATGATCAAGATCATATTATTGTAATGCTACATGTTGTGTTTGCTGGGATCCGATGAATATTGAATATTATGTCAAGTTGATTATCAATCTATCTTATGTTATTTAAGATCTTGCATGCTTTCCGTTACTCGTAGATGCTTTGGCCAAGTAGATGCTTGTAACTCCAAGAGAGAGTATTTATGCTAGATAGTGGGTTCATGCTCCGTTTAACCTGGGACAGTGACAGAAAGTTCTAAGGTTGTGGATGTGCTGTTGCCACTAGGGATAACCTAACGATGCTATGTCCACGGCATATGTGTTTGTTTACATTACGCACTTTACTTAATGCAATTATCCGTTGCTTGCAACTTAATACCAACGGGGGACTCGGATGACAACCCGGCGGTGGATTATTAGTCATAGATGCTGTTGGATAACGGTCTATGTATTATGTCGTAATGCCCAATTAAATATCATAGTAGTCAACATGTCATGTATATGCATTGTCATGCGCTCACTATTGTCAATTGCCCAGCTGTAATTTGTTCACCCAACATGTTAGTTATCTTTTATGGAGAGACACCACTAGTGAACTGTGGACCCCGGTCCATTCTTTTACACTGATTAAACAACCACAAACTGCAAACTGTTCCTTTTTCATTCTCTGCAATTTAATACTCATTTTCCACACCATACGTTTAATCCTTTGTTTTCAGCAAGCCGTGAGATTGACAACCTCACTGTTTCGTTGGGGCAAAGTAGTTTGATTGTGTTGTGTGCAGATTCCACGTTGGTGATCGTATTGCGCCGTGCGCCACCAACAACCTTCTGAAGAGTTGCTGCTCCTACTGGTTCGATAACCTTGGTTTCTTTCTGAGGGAAAACTTGCTGCTGAACTGCATCATACCTTCCTCTTGGGGTCTCCCAACGAGCGTGTGATTCACGCCATCAGGGGTGCCGACAGGGTTGATAACGGCGGCATACACCTATGCCGATGGCCACATATATACCGACGGCTGTATATAAAAATTGTAGGCATATAGGGGGCGCCGCAGGTCTGGTAACGGCGACAGGCACCTATGCCGACGGCCATGTATATACCGACGGCTAGGTAGAAAAGCTGTAGGCGCACAGGTTGTATGCCGACGGCCTTTCGTATGCCGACGACATTTCAGGAAAGCCGTAGGCATATAATATGTATGCCGACGGTTGTATGTATGCCGACGGTTTTGGTATAGCCGTAGGCATACCGACCTGTATGCCGACGGCCCCGATAAATAGCCGTCGGCGTACAGTTTGCCGTAGGCAACTATCCGTTTTCCTGTAGTGAGCCATTTATCTCAATCTATTACCACATTCTTCTTCTTTATGTCCCCATGTTGCCTGTGATACATATTCCTGGTTGTGATTTTTATGCATGACATTTCGGCATTTTCCTTAACACATACTCCCTCCGTTCTAATTTAATTGACTTGCTATGCACCACATGTGGATGTATCTAGGCATGTAACACATGCCTAGATACATCCACATGTGGTGCATAGCAAGTCAATTAAATTAGAACGGAGGGAGTACTATCATGGACCGTACTATCATTTGCAATGTTGACAAATTTTCAACAATACATTCAATAAAAAAATGGGATATCTTTATATGATATTTATGTTGTGCATATTTCATCAGCGCATGAGCTTGGCGTCTTTTCGGAAAAAAAAACACAAGCCACTGCCCAAAAATCAAAGCGTAAAACAAGGTGTTTCAAAAAGTCAGACGTTGCTTTTTGAAATCCAGGGAGAGAGAGCAAAAGGTAAGTAATAATGTAGCCGTTCCATCGCCCATTCAGATCCCCAAAAAACGGGAGGGCATCATCGTTAATGTGATCGACCTGCTTCCAAATTCGAAATTTCCCAAATCCCGCCCGATACGGCTCTCCACACCAGGTTTTTTTTTTTTTTGAGAAACACAGTACAACGCAGACGCTCACATACACGTGCACACACTCACCCCTATGAACGCACGCACACACACCCTACCCCTATGAGCACCTCCGAAAGACTGAGCCGGCGGTCGGGTCTTGAGATTGACGAAATCACCACAGGCGCCTCGCTGTCGACGGAACATCGCCTCCCACTGAAGAATATTCCGCCTAAATGAGAAACACCAATGTCAATCTAGGATTTGAACTCTGGTGGGCTGGGGGTACAACCACCCTCCTAACCATCTTGCCACAGACAAGTTCTCCACACCAGGTTTTTGAAAACGGAACCTCGATCAGTCGTCGTGGGAAGGTTTTCCCAGAATCTCGGATGAATGTGAATGGCGACGGGATACCATACCACCTGCTCTACGCTCACTGACAGTGGGCCCCGCCGCTCACGTCTCCACGATCTCGCTCCACCCCAGCAGACTCTATATAAACACCCCTCCACCTCCACTCCTCCTCCCCACCTCGACTCGCCGGTTCCGCAAGTTGATTTGAGTGAAGAAACGAAAAAGAGGGACTCGCGAGCTTGTGCACCCATGGCGCCGCAGGACGGTGGAGGAGTTTCTGCGGCGGCGATCGCCGGAGGTAGGCTGGGGAGGGGAGGGGAAGAGTTCGCGGCAGGGGAAGGCTGCGGCCCGAGGACCGGGCCTTCGCATCGGTGGCGTCCAGGCCCCAGGACGAGGAGCGTGCGATCGCGGCGAGGACAAGGGTGCTCAGGAAGAGGAAACTAGCACCGGACGCCTACTACGATCTCGACTCCGGTGACGATCACCAGGTGGGGGAGCCCCAAACCCCTTTTCCTTAATGCACCGGAGTACATGCTAGTTTCTTAATTTGGTCCGCGCCCGTCTCTGCTGAATGAATGCGCGCGGCTACCGGTTTGTGTGGTATTTGCTACCAGGTTCTTTCGCGTCCTAGTTTTATGCGAATGCACAATTAGTCCCTGCATTTGTAATTTGATCATTTCTACCATTCTACATTATTCGATGTTGTTTTGAGGAATTACTCTCCAATGTTATCAGCCAACCATCTGCTTCAACCGCGCTAATTTCTAGCCATGTCCGGTGCCCAGCTGTGTTGTGATGCTCAATACGGATACCAAATATAACCTTTACATCTTTCTATATTTTCCATTCACATTCACATCACATTCACTGAGAAAGTGATTCGGTTGCCAATTTTTTGAAAAAACTGTACTCTGATAATAATCCCATCTACAGTTAGCAATGATTTCCCCCCTTTTTTTTTTGCATCTAATGCCATCTGTGAGAACAAAACTGGAGAGGATGAGGCGATGAATCCTACTGTTGTTAATATTCGATTGTTGTTTATCCTACTCCATTTGAGCGATCGTGCAGGGAACTTTAAATTGCCCTGTGTGGATGGAGCATGAGTCTATCCCTCCAGGCATTAGCGAGTAAAGAGAGGCTCACCTACTTAAGCTCTAGCTTTTCGCTATGAGTTTGGAACAATGAAATAAAAAGATAACCATTATACAGCCTTTAGCATTACTGTTGATTTATGAGTTGTCATTGTTGATTACAAAGCTGATTGCTCATTCAATCAGATGTGTAAAGAGCACTTGTATCTAATAATTTCTGTACGTATGTATCCTATTTCTGTTAAGATCACTAATCTCTGTATTCGTGTGATATCCATAGGGTTCTCCTGTATGTGAGATACATGTTAATTTATCTCCATCTGTGTCTCTCATTCTTCAAAAATGTGTCGGACTTCTAGTTTGGATAATTTGGTAGTGCACTGGGCATGTATGGGGTTTGGTTTCTGTTGAGTGAACTTTAATTGAATAACTGCCATTTGATAATAGGATGATGGACAGAATGGAATTGATGAGGAATCAGTGGTAAATCAAGTTTGGAGACTCAGAACAGGCCAAAGAGAAGTGATGCTGGTAAAAATATGGGGCACAGAAAAAAGAAAGTGGATCAAGAACAAATTCACCAATGGCGAATGCCACGCTGAAAGCAATGAGGTAATACTATTTCACATTCAACACCATTCACGGGTTTGATATATACTTATATATTATGGACACTACAATAAAATTTTTGTTCATGAATTATGAACTAATACTTTACTAGTTAAATAACTGCACATTTTTTAGTTCATGAATTATTAACTAATACTTACTAGTTCGTCACTGAAACATCAATAATTGCACATTTTTTACTGGCAAAAGAATTCCATAACATTGTAGGTTGCCATCACGAATTCAGGATCCATAAGTGTAGCATCTATGAAAAGTTAATGATGCTTGCTAAGTAAACATTTAAGAGGACATATTATAGACATCTCTGAAATATGTTTATACTAGTTAAATAACCTATTGTTAGGGAAAGTAGGTTATATGATATCTTTGCCGTTCTTATAAGTAACCATAATTTTGCTAGACTTGATATTTTCTTTACTCTACAGGATGATGTTGGTACAACAGGGGTGAATCATACAAGCAATTGTGTTGTTTTGGAGGCTGCAATTAAGAGAAAGAGCCGATATCCAAGAAAGGAGGATATCAGCAAAAAGTCGAAGAAGTGCGAAGACCAAAATAAGGTTCCATTATCCAATGGCAAGAAAATTGATGAAAATAATACATTATGCATCTCATTCCCTGCTAAGTCCTTTTTGTCTGAAAGTCGGTATATGTTATTTATGGAGTGGTTCACTGCAACAATATTGGTGACTGTAATAACATCACATTATTTCAATTATCTAGAAAGGGAAGAAACAGATTGGAAAGAACTCACGGATGTGCCATCAATGCCAGAAAAATGACAAAGAGAAGGTGGTTGAATGCCAGTCATGCAAAAAGTAAACGCTTATGTGTGCCATGCATAAAAAATTGGTGCGTCTGCCGTGCTGCATAAAATTTGGGTGTATTGTCCTTCTAATATTTGCACTTTTTTGCGAACTGAGCCTAGCTCAGCTGGTTTGGTTCCTTGTGGTGGAACCGGCCCACCCAGGTTCAAGTCCCAGACTTGGCATGGGTGCTCGCATTTTCCTGGATTTTCCAGGATTTAACCGGCGCTATGCTTTCAGTGGTAGGTGACGTGCCCGTCAACAACGAGGCGCCCGTGGTGACTTCGTCAACCTCAAGATATGCCGGACTAGTCTCTCGGAGGTGCTCATAGGGTAGGGTTTGCGTGCGTGCGTTCATAGGGTGTCCGTTCATAGGGGTGTCTGTACGTGCGTGTTTGTGAGCGTCTGCGTCTGTACTGTGTTTCTAAAAAAAAAAAAAAAATTGCACTTTTTATTTAACTGGCAATTGAAATCTAATAACTCAGTTATTTATCTCCTTTTTATGGCTAAAATTTCATATATGTTTTGGTAAATAGGTATCCTTCTTTGACGGAAGATGAATTTTCTGTAAAATGCCCATTTTGCCGCAAGAAATGTAATTGCAAGGCATGCTTACGGATGAAAGGCGTTGAACTGGTTTGCACTTGCATCTCATCTTCTATTTATCCCTTATCTGTTTCTTCTGGTGATTTTTTTCTTCGAATTATTACTTTTGTATTTTTCCTATGTAATGAATTAATTATTTACCCCATTAATTCCTCATGACCAGCCTCCAAAAAAGGATATTTCCAGAGAAAATCACATTCTCTATGCTTATCATATCACATGCTTGTTGCTTCCTTGGCTGAAAGAACTGCGGCAGGAGCAGATGAGGGAGAAGGAATTAGAGGCTATTATTCAAGGTATAGTGTTCTGTGTTTAATGACGTGCATTCTCCAAACCATTACATTTTTTGTCTTCCTGTGGAATCACACCAACTTATCAGTGAGCTACAGAAGCAAGCAGAATGCAACACTATCATGTGCCATGTAAAAATCTAAAATAATTGGGTATTAAAAAAAATATTTTCAAAATTCAATGTGGAAAAATAGTTTCTTTGTAGCTGTAGAGCTAACTTTACTTCAAATAATAATCGAAGATACATGTAATTTTATTCTGTACTGGCCAATTTAATGTTCCCTCTTTTGCGTATCTATAGCTAGTCCATTGGTGTCTGGCTGTCTACCCTTTGCAAAGGTGATTCGTGTTTGTTTGCAGATACTTCCATGAAATCTATCAAAAATGTTGGAGCACTATTAAATATGACCTGATGAATATGTTCCAAGCTTTTGAGAAAGGTGAGCTACCGTTGTTTCAGCTATATTACGGTAACATTACGCTTTTGCCAAAGAAAGAAAATTCGGTGCAGATCCAGCAATACCGTCCAATCTGTCTTCTTAATGTGAGTTTTAAAATCTTCACAAAAGTGGGAACGAATAGGATTTCGGAGGTGGCGCATAAGGTAATTAGACCAACTCAAACCGCCTTCATGCAAGGCAGACACATTCTGGAGGGAGTGTTGATCCTTCACGAGACAATTCATGAATTACATAAAAAGAAGTTGGATGGGGTTTTATTAAAAATCGATTTTGAAAAAGCATATGACAAAGTTCAATGGCCTTTTTTGCAACAAGTGTTGCGAATGAAAGGTTTCGATCCTAAGTGGTGCAAATGGATAGAACATTTTGTCACCCGAGGAAGTGTAGGTATCAAAGTAAATGATGATTTAGGTCATTATTTTCAGACACATAAAGGTTTGAGACAGGGAGATCCCTTATCACCAACACTTTTAATATTGTGGCGGATATGCTCGCCATAATGATTGCACGAGCAAAGGCAGATGGACAAGTGGACGGTCTCATACCTCACCTAATAGATGGGGGGGTATCGATCCTGCAATACGCAGATGATACAATAATATTTTTGGAACATAATCTTGAAAAGGCTCTTAATATGAAGCTTATACTGTGTATTTTTGAACAACTGTCCGGTCTTAAAATTAACTTCCACAAAAGTGAGATCTTTTGTTTCGGAAAAGCTAAGGATGTTGAGGATCAATATAAGTTACTTTTCGGTTGTGAGTCAGGGTCTTATCCTTTCAGATATTTGGGTATCCCAATTCACTTTCGAAAATTGAGAAATGGAGAATGGAAGTCGATAGAAGACCGTTTTGAAAAGAAATTAGCTAGATGGGTTGGTAAGATTTTGTCATATGGTGACCGGCTTATCCTTATTAACTCAGTTTTAACTAGTCTCCCTATGTTCATGTTATGATTCTTTGAAGTACCCATAGGGGTACGAAAGAGATTGGACTTTTTTCGGTCAAGATTTTTTTGGCAAAGCGATGGTCATAAAAGAAAATATAGACTCACTAAATGGAACATCTTGTGCAGACCAAAAGAACAAGGGGGCTTGGGATAGAAGCTTTAGATATTAAGAACAAATGTTTATTAAGCAAATGGCTTTTTAAACTTTTAAATGAGGAGGGTGGTGTTTGGCATGAGCTGATCCACAACAAGTACCTCCATTCAAAATCTTTATCTCAAGTGAAAGGAAAATCAACCGACTCTCCATTTTGGAAGGGATCATGAAGGTAAGAGATGAGTTCTTTGACCGTGGCTCCTTTGTTCTAGGGAATGGCAAGAGTATTCGGTTTTGGGAAGATACTTGGCTAGGGGACAAGACCCTTTCAAGTCAGTATCCTTCCCTTTATAATATTGTACATCGAAAAGGAGTTTCGGTGGCTGATGTTTTGTCTCATGCGCCTCCACCAAATTTAAGTTTCAGGAGAGCCTTGACTAGAAATAAATGGACAAGATGGTTACACTTGGTCAACCGGCTTATGCATGTTAACCTTACGAATCAAAAAGATGTTTTTAAGTGGGTCTAACAACCTCTGGTTTATTCACGGTTAAATCCTTATATTTAGATTTCATGACTGGTCATACAAGATTTCTCCGTAAATACATATGGAAGATGAAAGTACCACTAAAAATAAAGATTTTTATGTGGTTCTTATATCGTAAGGAGATTCTCACAAAGGATAATCTTGCAAAGCGTAACTGGAATGGGTGTAAAAAATGTTATTTTTGTGATCAAGACGAAACAATTCAACATTTATTTGTATCTTGTCCTTTAGCAAAAATGACTTGGCGTATTGTTCATATGGCTTTTAATATTCAACCCCCTACTAACATTGCAAATATGTTTGCCAACTGGTTAAGGGGAGTATCAAAAATGGAGAAGGTTCAAATCCGAGTGGGAGTTTGTGCCTTACTTTGGGCCATTTGGAACATACGCAATGATTATATTTTTAACAGAGCGAAGAAAACTTCTTTTATGCAGGTTATTCCGATGGCTACTCATTGGATCCGTACGTGGTCCTACCTACAACCAACGGACAAGCGCGGCGCAATGGATTTTGGGTGCAGCCGCCTGGAATCAATCGCATCGGATCTATATGCCCAGTGCAGCTGGCGTTCTGAGCTTCGGTTAACATGTTGAGGCAGAGCCATTTCATGTTCTCCCTGTTTTTTAGATGGTTGATCCATGTTGCAACTTTGAGTGACCCATGATGTAATCCTTTTGTAACGTTGACTGTTTTTAAATAAATCAATAAAAGCCGCATGCATCAATCGATGCAGAGGCTGGGACTGCCCCTTTTCTAAAAAAAAAGATACTTCCATGAAAAAAGTGAAGTTGGAACAAGCTGAGTGTCCTCCAGATTATCGCATTTATTGGTTTGGCTCCTTGGTGATTACTTAATGCTACTAATATTGCGGCAGCCGACATCTGATCCGTCTTTATATTCTTTAATTGCAGTAACAATTGCAAAACTTCTATATTTGATTTTCACAGAAGCTGCAAAATTTGTCCGTATGACTTGTGCATTGCATGCTGCCGGGAGCTTCGCCAAGGTAAGATTCCTGGAGGAGAAGATCTGGAGATAGCGCAGTATAAAGATAGAGGCAGAAATTATGTTTGTGGTCATATTGCAAATTCAAAGGATAGGAATAAAATGGTCTCTCTAAAGATGCACAAGGACACAGATAAGAGGTTCGTACTGCGGGAGGCAAATCCTGATGGTAGCATAACTTGCCCTCGCCCCCGAGCAGGAAAAAAAGGCGTTTGTGGTTCAAATTTAGACCTCAAATTCTTGCAGACAGAGAGGATGCTTTTGGAGTTAGAAGACCGTGCTAACAAAATTGTCAGGAGTGAAACATTTACAAAATGGGTCGCCAGCGCAAGTGATGGGTGCCCCTGCTTTGATCAGTCAGGCAAGACAAGAACACAGAATGCATATAGCGACGGCTCAGGTGATAACTACTTATACTGCCCAGTTGCCACAGATATTCAGGAGGATGACCTGGTGCACTTTCAGAAACATTGGGCAAAGGGTGAACCAGTTATTGTTTCCGATGTTCTTAAGTTAACCCCTGGTCTGAGTTGGGAGCCATCAGTTATGTGGCGGGCATTGAGAGAAAACAAGTCTAGTGGTGATGTCGAAGATGAGCACATTGCTGTCAAGGTATTAGATTGCCTTGACTTGTGTGAGGTTAGGACCCCTACTCTCCTGAATGTGCGAGAGCATTGCACTGAATTACCTTATTTTTGTATGTCCATAAATCTATATGACGTACAATTCAAGTAGCAGGTAACTTGGTCAATTAATCAGTAAATTGAACATATTAATTTCAAATGTAAAAGAATGGTGTTCATGTTCCTGTTTAGATTTACACAGACGTTGATAGTCACAGCTAACAGTACATTATTAAACTTACCATTCACGTGCTTGATTTGCAGGTGGAAATTAAAATATGCGATTTTTTCAAGGGATATACCACAGGCAGAACTCGTTGTTCATCTCGCTGGCCCCAGATTCTTAAGCTAAAAGACTGGCCACCGTCTAGTTCCTTTGACGAGAGATTAGCTCGCCATGGTGCTGAATTTATCAGTGCATTGCCATTTCCAGAGTATACTGATCCACAATACGGTCCGTTGAATCTTGCAGTCAAGCTTCCTGCCCATTGCTTGAAGCCAGATCTCGGGCCAAAAACATACATTGCTTATGGATTTTGCCAAGAGTTAGGAAGGGGTGACTCTGTGACCAAGCTTCACTGCGACATGTCTGATGCGGTGACACATTCTTTTCTTATCTGGCTTATGGTTGAATCTTTTTCATTCACCGTTGAATAAAATTACCGTAGGCAAAACCACACTTTTTTATATTGCTTTTCTGAGCTGACGTTTTTCCCATTTTTGCTACCTCAAAAACTGGTGCTAACCATTAACTGTCCTGTCTGTTTTATTTATGGATGTTAGAAGTTATAAATGTGGAACGTCTGATTTTCCCAGCAAAATATTCATGCCAGTTCTAAATGTGGAATGTGTGTAATTCACCAGGTAAACATTTTAACACATACTGCTGTAGTGTCCTACAAGGCTGATCAGCTTGGTGATATAGAAAAAATTAGAGCAAAAATATCAATACAAGATAATCTGGGACTTTATGAACCTTTGAAGACAGCACCTAAGAGTTCAGAGGAACAGAAAACTGTTGGTGCTTTATGGGATATTTTCCAGAGAGAAGATTCTGAGAAATTACAAGAGTACCTTAAGAAGCATTTCTCTGAATTTCGGCACATTTATGGCAATCCCGTGAAACAGGTTTCTCTTTTGTTGGCTAATATTGCATCGGGATAAAATTTCCTTGTGTATTTTCTTTTGCTGACCATTTGTTATTATATTAAACATTGCAGGTTATGCACCCTATTCATGACCAGACTTTCTATTTGACCGAGGAACATAAGAGAAATCTCGAGATAGAATATGGTAAGTAAGCATTTTATTTTGAGATATCGGATATCTGTTTCATGAATCTTTCCTAATCGTTGGTGTTTTTGTTTCAGGTGTTGTGCCCTGGACGTTTGAACAGAAGGTCGGTGACGCGGTTTTCATTCCTGCTGGATGTCCTCACCAGGTCAGGAATTTGAAGGTGCGTACCTTACTCGTGACAAAGCAGCTCAATTCCTGCCTTATTCTCACCAGTATCATCAAATATCATGGTGGTGTGAACTCGAGCTCTTTTCGTTTGTGCAGTCTTGCATCAAGGTTGCGATGGACTTCGTTTCCCCTGAAAATGTAGGTGAATGTTTTAAGCTGACTGAAGAGTTTAGAGGTCTTCCATTTCATCACAGGGCTAAAGAAGATAAACTAGAGGTTAGCCACACATGTTTTTGGTATATGGGTTAGTTGGTATTGCAGGTTATAATCGATACGATGACTGACATGAAGTCGATTTTTGTTATCTCCGTTTCAGATAAAGAAGATTGTTTTTCATGCTCTTAAAGCTGCTGTAGATTTGTTGGACCCTTCCTCAGCAGTGTAGGGCACACTGTCTTAATCTGTTTTTTTATTCGGCGACAAACAGGTGTGAGTTGTAACACTAGATTTAACACATTCTGTGTTATATATTCACTTATCCAGGTCAAAGAGTGAGGATGACCAGCTCAATGATGAAGCTCCAGACGAGAAGAGCCTTAGAAGATCAGGTAAACGCCGAAAGGGCGTCAAGAAGAACAAACGGCAGGCTGGCAGGAAGAGCGAAGATCAGTCCAGGGATGAAACTGACGAAGCTTCAGACGAGAAGAGGGGACGTGTTCTCCCAGGTCATAATCTGCAGAGCGAAGCTGTTGATGATGAAAAGCCTGGAAGCGTTCTGAAGAGGAGGTTCATTGATGGAGTTGTATTTGAGAGGAGGAACAAGAGGGGACGTGGGTGCCCAAAAGGATCTTGATACTGATTGCTAGGGACGGCCCGAGTAATCAGGGTGCCCTCATCCAGTCGATGATATCATTTTTCGAGGAATTAAACTGGTAGCTTTCAAGGCAGGCATGTCTGTTTTTTTCTTTTCCAATACTCGTTATCGTCGCCGCAACAAAATACTTTTACGGCTAGTTGCTGTACCGGAGATATACCAATCTAGACAGGAGAGAGGATGGCGAGCTCTCGCGACTCGCTTGGCGACTCGCATGGCGATTGCCGGGCGGCGCAGTGTGCGCGCCCGTCGATGCCAGGATCCCCGTGCTCCCACCTGCCTCCTTGCGGCTCCCGCTTCTGGGCGCTCGCCGACGACTCGTCGGAGGACGAGGAGGAGAGGACCCCGCAGCCGTCTCGAGTCCCCATGTTGCCCCCGCCGCTCCTTGCCTTGCTGACTTCGTGTCCAAGGCCCTCTCCGCCCCCCGCGCGCCTGCGCGCCGTCGTGTGCCCTTTGCGCCGGGCGGCCGCCCTCCCCGCTCGCTCCGCCGTAGCTGCGTCAGTGCGACGTTGGCCAGCCGCCCCCGCCGTCCAGATCTGGAGAGCCCAGATCTGAACTCGCTCCGGGAGGATTTCCCTCCCCTTCCGCCACCGCCGTTACGGACAGTGGCCTGCCCCTTCGCAGCGCCGGAATTGGCCACCCTCCAGGTGAGGACGGTGGTCATCCCTGTGCCGGCGACGCCGCCGCCCTCCAGATTGGCCAGTGCGGAGGCGACCGCGCCGCCTGGCCAGGTCGGGCCGCTGGCAAGGACGATGGTGGGCCTGGTGCTCGGCCCATCTGTGGCGTGTCCTTTGCGGGCTGGGCCGGCGACGCGGGCTGATCGTGCGGCTCGCGGGCGCCCGCCCAAGGGCACCCCCTTTCCGCCGTCGCTATTTAAGTGGTGTTGGGTCCGCAAGCAAACCCTAGCCCCACTTTTCCCTACGTCCTGATCTGATCTCGAGCGCCTCCGTCTTCTTCCTCCTCCACCCCCACCTCCCCCGATGGATCATGGCCGCTCCGACGGCCGTTCCGACGGCCGCGTCGCCGGCAAACGCCCCTTCTCCGACGTGGATGGTGTTGACCACTCCTATAAAGAATCGCTCCGGCAGAAGCTCAAAAGGGAGAAAGTGAAGAACCTGCGCCGCCAATGGGAGCAAGAGCACAACCCAGGCTGGCGTGGTGGCGACCCTCGCCGCAGTTCCGAAGCAGAGCGCTTCGGGGCCGGCTCGTCGTCACGGGACCCAGCTCAGCGCGAGCAGCGTCCCCGCGCAGGAAGCAAGTCTCTAGGAAACGGAAGCCTAGGGCCGCTGCTCCGGCACCTACGCCGCCATCCACCGGAGGCTCCTCGCCAGCAGAAGTGCTGGAGCAGGAACTGTCCAAAGGGAAAGAAAACATCACCTGCTTGAAGTGTGGGCGGACGGCCACTACCAATCCGGATGCCTCCAAAAGCCCCACTGCACCTTCTGTCGCATCGACGGCCACACCACGGGCATGTGCCCGCTCGCCAACAAGCCTCTTGAGCTGAAGCACTACGGCTTTGCGATCGAAGGAGCCAGCTTCTACGCCCTTGACTTCCCCCATCTGATGAGGTGCCATGGACCGACAATTCTGCGCTCATCATGACCGATGATCCCGCGGCCACGCCCCAACTCATTGCGGCAGGCCTGAAAGCTCTGGTGGAGCCCCAATGGGACTGGAATGTGGTGCAGGTCCGAGAAGGCGAATTTTCGGTCACCTTCCCCAACATTGCTAGCCTGCGCCTCTGCAAGAACGCCACGGGCCTGACCCTGCCTGATAGTAAGATCAATGTAGTCGTGGTTGAAGCCATCAAGACTCCCGCCCCTGTCGATGACCTCAAGCCAGTGTGGCTGCGGCTTCGCGGTATTCCATCTCAGCTCCGCACCGAGGCCAAGATGATGGCTGCCCTGGTGATGGTGGGCAAACCTGTGTTGGTGAACGCCCTATCTCTGGTTAAAGACGAGGATATCATGGTCAAGGTGCTCTCCCTGCTCCCGCCAAGCTGAACACCACGGTGAAGCTCTTTGTGAATGGGGAGGGGTACCCTATCCGCATCTTTCCAGACCTGGATCGTGCGTCCAAAAGCTCCAACCCGCCTCCCCCTCCAAAACCCCCAAGCAACCCAAAGGATAAAGATCTCCCGGAGAAAGATGATGGCAATGACTCTGATGAACACTGGAAGCGCAAGGGTCGGGAAGATCCTCCGGCCAAGTCTGGTGCTCACAAAGGCTCTGCGGCGCCCAGTGCGGGCCAGGGGCTGCTGCCCTTACCGACGGAAGGCTTCAAATTTGCTGCACAGCCTCGCTCGGCCCCCAGACTGAGGAAGAAGGCAGGGATTAAGCCTCCTCGCAAGCAGCCGTCGGTCACTGCCCTCTCCCCTGCCTCGGTTACAACCTCTCCTCCATCCAAGCATGCCAGATCTGCGCCGCCCCTGGTCCAGAAAGAAGTTACCCGCATCCTGCTCGATGAATATGGCTCCAATATCTCCGATGCTGATGAGATCCATGTTGTGCTATCTTCGTCTGTGCAAGCCTCTGCTCGCGTTTCGCCCAAGGGCCTCACCTCTCCATCCTCACTCTCCTCCCTCAATGGCTCCTCGTCGGAGGAAGGGGGACGGGTGAAGATTCCTCACTATTCCCCGTGCAAGGCCGCCAAGCTTTCGGAGGCTGAGCGCAAGGAGGTGGGGTGGAACAACCCTGATGAATGGGACTTCGAGAACGAGACGCTCGCAGAAAGAAGCATGAAACTCAAGACCAACAAGCTGCCCAAGACCCCGACCTCAACAAGCAAGGCTGCGAGCAAGGCTCCGGTGGAGGCGCAGGCGAGCACCCCTGTGCTGCCAGTGGCGCGTCATGCAGCTGCTGCGTCCACGCCTTCATCTTCGAACCGCCGAAGCAGTCGTGGGAAGGGGAAGGACGTGGAGCCCATCCTGGTGAAGGCCGTGCGCCGTACGGCGGCAAAAAACTCTCTGGGTATGTCCCCATCCTCACCTCCCTTGGCTGACTTTGTTGCTTTTTCTTCGGTTTCCGATTCACATTTGCTCTCTGTTGTTTCGGATTGTGGTTTAGTTCCGGTTGGGTTAACCTCCTCCTCTGAGATTATGTCCCTTATTCGCTCCAAGGAGCTTGCCCAAGCTACCCTTGCCCAAGCCGCAGCCAAAGCAGCGGCTGCGGTGACAACGGCTGCACCCAAACCGTGATCTGAAGCCAGTGTGGCTGACCCGCAAACATCCCAACCTGTTCCTGCTGCCCCAAGTGTTGGGGCACGGAACCAAATCTTGCAGGCTCCGGCATCGCCTCACTCCCCAAACAAGCGGAAGCGCTCTGCCAGTAATAGGCCTCTGGAACCGAGAACCAACCTCCGCGCCACTCCTGCCCGCCTAGCACGGATGACCAGTCAGAAAGCAAAAATGAGAGCGGGAAGTTGGAATATGCGCGACTTTGGCCAGAGCGGCCATCGCTCGCAACCTAGAGACTACATTCGTACTGAGAAACTAGATATCATCTTTGTGCAAGAAACCATTAATCAATCTTTTACTGATCTTGAGCTGCGCAACATTGAAGGTAATGATAGGTTTGTTTGGAGTTGGCTTGCTGCCAACGACCACTCTGGGGGCCTTCTCGGTGTGAGAGACAATACGCTAGAAGTTGGCTCGCTAGACCAGGGTGTGTTTTTCCTTAGTGCCTCGATCCTGCATAGAGCCTCGCGTTTTATTTTTGAGTTCATTGGGGTTTATGGCCCTGCGGATCATGCACGTTCGCCTCCCTTCCTCGAAGAGCTCGAGCGCAAGGTTCAGGCTGCCCGCTACACAGTGATTATCAGTGGGGATTTTAATTTGATCAGGGGCCAACACGATAAAAAGAACTCTAACATCAATTGGCTCCGAGTCCACTTGTTTAACGATTGCATTGCCAGACTCTCTCTGCGTGAGATCGAACGTTCGGGTGCTAATTATACATGGACTAATAAACAGGTTAACCCTATCAGAAGTGTTCTGGACAGGGTCCTGGTTTCGGCGGCGTGGGATCTTCAGTTCCCCTTGGCCTCCTTGAAGGCCGAGACCCGAATTGGCTCTAATCACACACCGCTAACCCTAGATACTGGCGAGGATCAACCACCCCCACGCTCGAATAGATTCTTCTTCAAAACTGGGTGGCTTCAAATCCCCGGGTTCCATGACTTGGTTAAAAAGGTGTGGCACGGTTCTCTATTCGCTAGAGTGGCGTGTAGAGATCTTGTTGATCTATGGCAGTTCCTTTCAGCGGGTCTCCGCCGCCACCTCAAGGGATGGGGTGCTAACCAGGGCCGGGACGCTAGACTAAAGAAAGCCCAGCTGCTAGCCAATATCCAAGAGCTGGATAGGACAACAGATGCGACGGGTCTCGATGAAGAAGGGTGGGCCCTTAGGTACCACCTTGAAGACCAAATGATCCACCTGCTCAATCTCGAGGAGGAACACTGGCGCCAGCGTGGCAAAAGGAATTGGCTTCTTAAGGGTGATGCAAACACGAAATTTTTCCATGCCTTTGCGAATGGTAGACGCCACAAATGCATGATTACCAGCCTTGTAACCCCTGCTGGCTCCATTAGTGATAAACTGGGCCTCCAGGAGCATATTTATAGCCTTTATCTTGATTTGTTTGCGACGGAATCCCCTCTGATCCTCTCGTTGCGCCCTAATTTCTGGAATCCAGGACAGTGTGTCTCGGATGAGGATAATCTAGCGCTTTCGCTTTCATTTCTTCCAGAGGAGTTGGATCTCGTTCTCAAAGAGACTAAGACAGACACAGCCCCAGGCCCGGATGGCCTTCCGGTTGCGTTCTACAAGGCCTTTTGGCCTTTAGTAAAGGACCATGTCCTTAATATCCTTAATGGATTTGCCCTGGGCATGTTAGATGTGTCCATGCTTAATTTTGGGATCATCTCCCTTATACCCAAAGTGGTGGGAGCTGATTCCATAAAACAGTTTCGTCCTATAGCCCTTATTAATGTTCTGTTTAAGTTTATCTCGAAAGCTTATGCTCTGCGTCTGGCCCCGATAGCGCATCGGGTGATCTTGCCTTCGCAGTCTGCTTTCATTAAAGGTCGTCTTACTTATGATGGGGCGCTTGCACTTCATGAGATTATTCACGAACTAAAAGTTAGAAGCCTTCCTGCGGTCATGCTCAAATTAGATTTCGAGAAGGCCTATGACTGGCACTTCCTTAGGGAAGTTCTGGCCCGGAAAGGGGTTCTCTCTGGCACGGTTCATCGGTTGATGCAGCTTGTGACAGGGGGCCAGACTGCCGTCTCCATCAACGGAGAGGTGGTGAAAGGACAAGGATGTAGCCTAGAGGGGGGCGTGAATAGGCGATTTAAACTTTTCCGGTTTAGGCTTGATAAATGCGGAATAAAACTAGGTGTTTTAATTTAACAAGCATACAAACTAAATATACTAGGCTCACCTATGTGCACCAACAACTTATGCTAAGTAAGACAAGCAACAAGGTGATAGCAAGATATAAGACTTCAAGCATGAAGACTATCACAATGTAAATTGCATAAGTAAAGAGCTCGGATATAGAAATAACCGAGGCACGCGGAGACGATGATGTATTCCCGAGTTCCTCCTTTTTAGGGGAGTACGTCTCGTTGGAGGGGTGTGAGTTTCAAACTCAAGACGCCACAAATGGCCTCACTCTATTCTCCGATGAACCTTGCCCAAAAGCTCGGCTCACCTTCCGCTATCGCAATCCTTCAAGGCGGAATCCGGAGCCTTTACAACAATCTTGAGGCACAACCCACAAAAGGATTGAGAGCTCCCAAGTGACCACAAAAGGTCCCAACTAGCCACAAAAGGCTTTGACCACAAAATGTCACAAGAACGCCGTCTAGGGTCCAACGACCCAAGAGTAACAAGCTCACGAACTTTCACTTCCATGAATCTTCGTGGAGAGAGCAAACCGATGCACAAAAGCAAAGGCAAGAACACAAGAAGTGCTCAAGTCCTTCACTCCCAAATCTCACCAAAAACAACTAATGCTTATGGGGGGGAGAAGAGAGGAAGAACAAAGAAGAACTCAACAAATGGAACCCCAAGATCTAGATCAAGAGACTTCCCCTCACTTAGAGGAGAGATTGATTGGTGGAATTATAGATCTAGATCTCCTCTCTCTTTTCCCTCAAGAAGGAGCAAGAATCATTGGAGGGAATGAGATATAGCAAGCTTTTGGAGGTCAACAATGGAGGTCAAAACTTGCTCAAAAGGTTGGGGAACCATTGAGAAAGAATGCCCCCTTAAATAGGTCACCCCAATATCTAACCGTTGGGTGCAGATTCGCGTCGTGGCGGTACTACCGCTAGACCCAGCGGTACTACCGCCCCCCTAGGGAGTTAGAACAAGAAAACAGGCTGAAAACAGGCTCCAGGTAGCGGTACTACCACTCCTGGTACCGGCGAAAACGGGCTTCTGTTTGCTCCGGCGGTACCTCGGGCGGTACCGGGGCGGTACTACCGCCCCTGGAAAACAGCAGGAACACCAAACACCAAAACGACAATAACTTTTGGATCCGGACTCCGTTTTTAATGTTCTTTGGCTCGTTGAAATCACAACAACGAGCTCTACATGATTATGCAGAGAAACATCATGGTCCAACAAGGGAGGATAAAACAAAATGTAGAAAGGTAAAACCTCTCTAGAGAATGCAAACCGGTAAAACCTCCAAAACCGAAAACGCAACAAGTTTTCCATACGAAATCCGTTTTTGATGAACTAGAGTTTGATATGGAGAAGAACACAAGCTCTAAATTCTCACATGGATAAAAGCCAAATAAGAACCAAGAAAGATGATATGCCAAGTATGCAGAGGTTTGAGCTCTCCACAAAGATGCGATCAAGTTACTCACTCGAAAGCCCCTCTTGATAGTATGGTATCTATCCTATAACCTGGTCTCTGAACTAACAACATGAGACCGGTAAAATAGAAACCCTATCAAGATCATACATTTTCCTTGCGCATTCCACTTGAGCTAGATGATGACGATCTTGACTCTCTCAAGTTGGAACACCTTTCTTGATCATGCTTGCTAGCACATGCTTGATGAAGACTTCTCCAACTACTCCCCCATACTCCATTATGGGAGAGCCTCGCTTAGCTCTGTCTTCATGTATCCATAGCAAGCTTCAATCAAATGATATCTTCCGAGATGGATCATATTGAACTTGCACTTCATAATCTTCTCTTAATATATATGATGGCTTGGAGATAAACATGAATGTTCACTTAATCTTCTTTTCCAAGCCACACTTTACCATGTATGCCTCTAGAGTCGAACAAATGAACTCCAATCTTTTCCTATGGACAAGATCTACAAGAATATCTCAATGCAAACATTAGTCCATAAGGATTATCATTAATTACCAAAACCACGCATGGGGGCAACATGCACTTTCAGGTGGGCCCTTTTTAGGAACAAGAGGGGAGTCAGGCAAGGTGATCCTTCCTCCCCCCTTCTGTTCAATTTCATGGCTAATTCCTTAGCTAGGATGCTTGACTCTGCGAGTGCCGCAGGTCACATCCATGGTGTCGTGCCGCACCTAATTGAAGGTGGGGTGGCTCACCTACAATATGCAGATGACACCATTATTATGATTCAAAATGTGGAGAGTGAATTGATTAATCTGAAACTCATTCTCCTCTAGTTTGAGATTATCTCGGGGCTAAAGATTAATTTCCTGAAAAGTGAGGTTATTGTATTGGGTGCCTCCCCACAGGAACAAGCCAGAGTGGCTAACCTGTTAAATTGCAAGACAGGTTCCTTCCCTTTTACCTACCTTGGTTTTCCCATAGCTGACCGGAATCTGACTAGTTCTGATTGGGAACCGCTGGTGGGGGTTGTAGGACACCGCAATGAGCCATGGCAAGGCAGGTTTATGTCCTCGGCAGCGCGCAATGAGCTTATTCCTCCTCAATGATGGTACACATGCTGGTTTTCGAAAACACATGTCTGCCTTTTTCTGGGAAGGGGCTAATGCTAATAAAAGTATCACATGGTACGGTGGGAAGAGGTGTGTCGGCCTAAGGACCAGTGCGGTCTTGGCATTACAAACACCAAAACTATGAATGTTGCCTTGATGGTTAAGTGGATTTGGCGGCTTCTAACTGACCAAAACCCTAATTCCCTCTGGTTAAGGATCATTCATGCTAAGTACCCAGGAGCCTCTAACATCTTCACCTCCACGGCTGAAGGTGGCTCACAATTCTGGCATGCCCTACATAAAATCAAACCCTACTTCAAGCTAGGAGCTAGGTACTCGCTGGACGTAGGAAGTTCTATCTTTTTCTGGAAGGACTGGTGGACAGGGGAGAGCCCTCTGGCCACCCGCTATAGACGCTTGTTTGATATTTGCTCCAACCCTGATATCCTCATCTCCCAGGCCCATCAGAGTGATGGTTGGCACCTTCGCTTTAGAAGGACCTTTGGAAATGAGGAGCTTGCCCTCTGGCATCAACTGATTGAAGAAATTGAGGAGCTTGGCCCCAATGCTGAGCAGGACTCGGTTGTTTGGGCGCTTGAGCCCTCCGGCATGTTCTCGGTTTCTTCTTTATATTACAAAATGCTTCAGACCACTGAGGAAAAGGTACCCCAGTTCTTTTGGGCTGCCAAGGTGCCCCACAAGATTAAAATCTTCCTTTGGCTCCTGGCTAGAGGCAGGATGCCGGCGGGAGACCAATTGAAGCTTCGTCACGGCCCTTCGGATGGTTTATGTGCTTTATGTGGGGGTTGGGAGGACTCGAACCATATTTTCTTCTCCTGCGTTTTTGCTAAGCTGCTTTGGAGTGGTTTCCGTCAGAGTTTCGGTTTGCTGTGGGACCCCCAAACCTTTGATCATTTTTGGGCTCTTTTGCTTGCGATTTCCCCTGCAGATAGGAAGTTTGTGTGGCTTCTGTTCTCTGCCCAAAGCTGGGCGCTTTGGAATATTCGCAACAAGTTTACTATCGAATATGTTTTCCCTAACCAAGCTGCTGACTGTTTTTTCAAATCTGGCCTTCTTCTGCAGCAGTGGCACCCCCTCTCGAAGCCTGAGGACCATGCGCGCATTGACGTGATGATCTCGCAGCTCAAGACCCTCTACAGGACTACCCGAGTGCCCTCTCCGACTCCGACTTGAGCATCACGTCTCTTTTGGCCCTTCGTAGTTGTTGCTGATGCTGCCTCCGTCTCTAGCTTAGTCTTAGCCTGCTTGTGAGGTTGCTTGCTGCACTTATGCTCCAGTCCTTAGTGTAAGGTCTGGTTTGACTATGCTCCGCTCGTGTTTTGAGCGTTTATGTTTCGATATGGTTGTAACTGGACCCCAGATGTTGTTCCGACCTGTGACTCTCCAGACTTTATTAATTTAAAGCTGGGCACTTTGCCTTTTATTATCTAATAAAAAAAAAGTTGCTGTACCGGACCAACAGCGAGCATGTGCTGCTTATATTTTTGCAATTGACCTGAATACTTGTGGTCGTGAAGTCTTAGACAATGTCTTCTGATGGCTGTGTCAAAAGAGCCTGTTGTGAACCTCTCCTTGGATGCCTTTGCATACTCGTCATCATCCTGAAACCAGGCAGAGTGAGTTCATCTTTTCAAACCCACAGATTAATGACAATGATCATCCTGAAATTGATAAACCAAAAAAAAAGTGAGAAAAAAAACAAGGCAGCGGACACAACCACCCGGTGGTCCCAGCCCAACGGCTACCGCCAGCAGCTCCAATCCAAGTGTGGCGTCTCTTCCACCTATAATATCTGCTTGCCTGTCGATACAGCTCCAAGCCCGCCCACAGTCCACAGATCGCACCGCCTGCCTCCCTTCTCTCTCGTCGCCGCTGTGATGAGCTACTACGGTCAGCAGCAGCCGCCCGTCGGCGTGCCTCCGCCGCAAGGTCCGTTCCTTTCGCGCGCCTCAAAATCCATCTCTTCGATTTCCTCCTCTCACATCTCGTCTACGATCTGGCCGCTTCCTAATTTATCATCATCGATCTTGTCTCCTTGACGAATCCGCCTGTTTTCGTTCAGGGTATCCAGGGAAAGACGCGTACCCGCCGCCGGCCTACCCTCCGGCCGGTTACCCACCGCCGGCGCAAGGTTATCCTCCCCAGCAGGGGTACCCACCACAGCAGGGGTATCCGCCGCAGCAAGGCTATCCGCCGCAGCAAGGGTACCCGCAGCAGGGATATCCTCCACGGTACTCCCAGCAGCCGCCGCCGCGGCAGCAACAGAGCAGCGGGCCCTCCTTCATGGAGGGATGGTACGTCCTTCTCTCAGTTTTCCAGACCATCTTCTTCTCGGTTCTAGTATCACGTTAGATCTCCGAAGCTAGACTAGGCTTCGCCGGTGGAGTCACGGTCGTCGGCGTCCTAGTGGACGTTGGGGCGTCAGCGTTCTGTGTGTCCAGTGCTCAGGAGGAAGTACTGGGCTGGGTTAGTTGGTGGTGGTTGCTCGTGAGCTGACCATGACCTCGTCTCAGAAAAGCGTAAGCGCGTCTGGGTTAGTTGGTTAGTGGACTTTTTCCTGCCGTCATGACCTGGCAGTGGGGTTGCACTGGGTCTTCCGCTACTTCTTTCTTTGCTACCATTTGCACAAATACGACTATCATGTGTGATGACATAGATAACTTACATGTTGTTCATTTGTGTTTTCACAGCTTGGCTGCCCTTTGCTGCTGCTGCCTGTTGGAAGCTTGCTTCTAAGTTCTAAGCAGCAAGCAACAGATTTGTTGCAACTATGTGCTCCATATGGAAATTGGGATTGGTTTATTAATTACTTCTTGGTGAAGATTACAAGAATTTTCTCCTGCAAATTACTTCTCTCGGCCGCTTACCGTTCCGTTTGTATGTTCAGATGATTGGTGTACCTAGTTCTATACTCTATCCAAGTGTATGTTTCCTAAGGAATTAATGTAATTTAATTTGATCCAGAACCATTGTGAATATACCTGATGTATATTATTTTCCGTTCTCTTTGGTGTTGTGAAGTGCATCAATAATCTTGTTTTGCTCGTCCTCTTATTACATCTCTGTCATTCCATACTCACATAGTTAGAAGTCGCAACATCTGAGAAAAATCTAGTTGGACGCCATGCCAAAAATATTATATCCCAAACAGATGTTTCCTCGGATATCTATATGGTCGCTAAGATGCAATTGTAACCATTAATTTTTATAATTATATGTCAGTAAAGTATACACTGGTATGTAAGTACATTTACAACAACAAATTTACTCTTAATATGTTTTAACATATGTTAAAATATGAAGACTACTTTATGTACAAATTATTAGAGAATAAAGCTTCGATGAACACATAGCAACACAAATCAACATCCCACAATAGCATGTAAACAATGAGGTACATTGTCATCGCGCCACTCATTTGGTTGTCATATGTGGACGATCATCACATGTTGCTAAGACTTCATGTCTTTATTATAATCATGAGTGGGTATGATATTCATTTACTTCCACTTAGTATCACCACCCTTGTTAACCAAAAGAAAAGGAAAAGGTTACTGAATCAACGTACACATATTCATCTTGGCAATGAGCGATGATGATATGCCACAATGTCTATATGGGATTTTAAAAGATGTCATGTTTGTTTTTATAGAAAGGTCTTCTTTGTTTTTATGATCAATGTTCTCGAATTGCATCGACTAAAAAAATTGGTCAATGAATGGAACCTATTTATAAGAATAACGTAACCGTCATGCAATGCAACACTATACAATTTTCTAGCATGTCTTCATCACATGGCCGTAACACTGAATTATCTTTTGCAAGTTGTATGCATTCACTGATTTGAATAATGGCACTGTTTGTGTTAAAGTCAATGATACCATTGGTCCTTATTTCTAAAGTCCAAAAGGTGTGCGTCAAGGCCAGGGACGGAGCCAGGAAGTTGACACAAGGGGGGCCAATTGAACACCAGAATAGTTGGAGGGGGCATGTGGATAAATATTGTCTAAAACTGAGGTCAAATCCACAAATTATAGGGGGTATTTCACAAAAAAAATCCATCATGCGGGGGGCCATGGCCCCTGCTTGCCCCCTGCTGGCTTCGTCCCTGGTCAAGGCAGTCCTTTGTCTCCGTTCCTTTTTAACTCTGCGCAGAATGTCTCAGGAAACTTATCATTAAAGCCCAAAGTAACAAACATGACTCCTGATGTGATCACTAATGGTGTTTTGTCTACTTATTACATCTCTATCATTCCAAAATCACATAGCTACTTTGGCACTCATCACTTATTTCATTTTACAGAAATATATTGAAACCGATGCCATCTTTTCATTCGGTAGGAATGACATGACATGGCTAGAGATGAAATTGACTTAACATATACTCCCTCTGTTCCTAAATATAAGATGTTTAGCCTTTTTTGCCCCACACATTTCTAGATACGTTTTAGTGTGTAGATTCATGTGCATTTTACATTAAAACACATCTACATACGTGTGGGTTAGAAAAGGCCAAAACATGTTATATTAGAAACGAGGGGGAGTATATCAAGATATTCACTGGAATTCCAATTGAAATGACGTTTCCAATTTCATTCATGTTTGTATAAAATCTCATTTGAATTCCAATAGTCATCCCTAAATGATGGGAACCAAACAAGCTAGTGAGATGTCTTAGAAACATCTAGTTAGACCACACCCTCACCAAATCAAAAAGAAGAGGGCACAACAAGGAGCTTGGATCACTCCCACCTCGACACTAGAACAATATGATCGTCTCACCAATGTAGCTTATAGTAACTTTCAGATGGTGCGGACACGCCTTTCAGCTTTTGGGTTCTCATTCCCCCTTTTCTCTCTCCTAACCCCGTTCCGTAAGAGTCGTCGAGCGTCTCCCGAAGATATGGTGGGGAAGGTAGCCCCCCTTGTACATAGTAAATGTAGGTGGTTTGCTTCCCTCGTGGAGAATGGCGATATGCCGCTTAGAGGCAGACCTGCAACGATTTCAAGCAGCTCTAGAGATGGGACTAGCTCCTCTCGTTCGTGGGCGTCAATGGTCGGTGTCGACGAGGTCAGGATTAGGGCACTGCTTGCTGAATAAGCTTGCCATGTGGTGGATTTGAGTGGTTTGTTGATCTATTTTTCTTCATGTCGCTAGCATGGAGTTGGGGATCAGAGGAAGGAGGGTACGGTGATGCGCTTCTAGATGCGTCGAGGGGTTCTCCCTCTCCGCATGGTCGTACTCGAGCTACGGCTGTGGCGTTCAGAAGCTTGCTCCCTACAGTGATCCATGGTGGAGGATGAAGTGGAGAAGTGGTTCTGAAGGTTTGTTCTTCAATAAGCTCGGTGATAGATCTCTCCTTGTCTGTCTTCTCTATCTAACTATCATGGGGCAGAAGGTGGGGGCTAGACCTGGAGGATGGACCTCGAGAAAGTGTTGGTGAAACTCTCTAGCGGAATACATAGGCGAAAGACAAGTTTGCCAACGTGATTTGTGGCCAACAGAGGTCACTGCGTGCCGTGGTTCGGTGGTTGTGGGCTGGACCACAATATCTTATTCGTCCCGGCCTTTATCTTGAATCTTCTGGCTGACGGTGACCAAAGTAGCATAGTCCCGGATGACAACCGTCAAGAGCTACGGCAAAGAAGAACAGCCTGATTGCTTTCCAGTCTTGCAGTTGATGTCTTTCTTGAGGACCAATGTGTAATTTCCTTATTTACCAGGGTCCGGTTTTTAATTTGCCTAGCACATAATTCAGTTTCTGGGCCTTCAGGATGACTCCAACGGGGCGACGAATCCAGTCCGCGCGCGTCCGTTTGGGTCATGTTGGACCAAAACCAGGGTCCAACGGGGCGACGCAAAATCGGACCGCGGCCGATTTCAGTCCGCCGCGCGTCCGCGTGGTCACGCGTGGTGTCCACCCCAGGCCCACCTGGCAGTGACACGGCGCCGATCAGCCTCCCTGGCCCAGTCCTTTTCAATGCTAGGGGATAGGGACGGCCAGCCCCTACCCACCGCGGCACGACCGCGTCTACGTGCGCGTCGAGTACTGCTGGTGGTACTGGAACCACACGGTCCCGGTGCCATGGCTAGATGCAAAGTTGCCTAACCACTGGCACCTTAACCCGCAGCGGATCCCGGTGTCGCCCATCCCGACGAGCCGCCGCGCATGGGAGATGGAGATTGAGCGCCGCCGCGCGCGTCTCCCGAGGTCCATCCGCAACAACCCCGCGTTCGCGGCCACGTCCCCCAACTGGGGCACGTGGTTCAGCGACGAGCACAGCCTGCGGCGGCAGGCGCTCTACACGGGCTCCGACGCTGCCAAGCGGTCGTTGGTCACCGCCGCCGCACACACTGCGGCGGGGCGCACCACGAGTGCCGCCGCACGCGCTGCGGATTGGCGCACCACCACCGCCGCCTCCACCAGATGTGAAGATGGAGGTGGACGACGAGGACGCCCAGCTCGCGGCCACGCTCGAGGCCTCCAAGAAATCCATGGCCGAGGACGAGGCCAAGCGTTGGGAGATTGTCCTGCAGGACGTCGCCCGAGAGCAGGAGGAGGCCCTGCAGGCGCAGCAAGCCGCGGGCATTGAGCCACGGCAATGGTGGGAGGCCATGGACGTGGAACTGCCTCTGGCGCCGCCCCTAACAGTAGGCCTGCTCGGGCAGAGCTGGATCTAGAATGACGGCAGCTGGGAGGTCCAGCGGGCGCCACACCTCCCGGAGCAGAAGCAGGAGCAGCCCCCCCACACCGCCGGCCGTCGTTCCACCGCCGCACCTCTGGAAGGCGCCGGAGTACGTCGTCCTCGAGGACGACGAGTAGATGCCCGCAACGGGCATTTTATTTATATTTTTATATTTTATGTTTTAATTTTTATGAATGTAAAAGGCCGTTTGTGGCCCACCCCCTATATATGAGAGAAAAAGACCCATGTATGGCCTTTTTACTAAATCTTCACAAAAAAACAAATCGTGTCCGTTTGCGATGCGTCGGGCCGTTAGGCGCACTGGCACCAGGGGCGGACATGGGCGAACTGGCCTGTCCGTTTGCTGACCCAAATGAACAAAACACAGACCAAACACGCGTCCATTTGCGTCGGCCCGTTGGAATCATCCTTAGGCCTCTTCCCGGCCTGTTCGGGAAAAAAACACGCCTATCAGCTTTGTATAGTTGTTTCTTTTCGTTCCTGAAACTGTTGGATGCAGGCTTTTGTTGAAACCTATTCACTCAACTTTTGCTTTCTCCTTTTGCTGAAGCTGTTGGTTATCGACTATTCACTTGACTTTATACACCATACAACTCTACAATGTACAACTGCTGCGGAAGTTATGATATAAACCTCATATGCAGCAACTAGATTACTATATTGTTTGCCTCCACGAATTATTTCATCGCAAAGTTGTCAGCAGCCATATGTCCAATCTCTGCTGGCTGGAGCCGCTTGATGTAATATTTTGATCCCCGTGACAGATCGATTCGCTTTCTCCTCTTCGCTGGGAGGGATTCCATAGCGCAATCCTTGAAGCCGCGCCGGACAAACCTGTGGAAGTTGAAATGTAAACATGAGAACCATCCTATATTTTTTGAACTAGATGGAGGTCTAGTATATCGTTATGACACAAATATTTTCACCAACAGAAAAAGAATGCGCTCTAAGGTGGGAAGCAGATATAGTATGTTTTATTTTTACGTGATGAATCAAGATGGTGCGGTTCACTATTAATTCATATACAAACTGTACTTCAGGAAACGTAAAGTATTCCATGATTGACCGTAGTTGTCATCAACAATGATTATTATTGCATTTGATGTTATAGCTCATTAAAATGTCTGAACACAAATACCAATCTGACCACAAGTACATACCAATCTGCTGTCCGCGTGGTAAGCAAGAATATTTTCTCGAGACCAAGGGATAATGCCTTCTTCTCAACATAATCTGCAGGAGAAAATCACCATGATAAGTATTGATGAACAACAGTTCATTGCGGACCACATGAAGTGCTAGAGAAAGATGAATTTAAAGATGATAACATGTGAGGTGAAAACTCAATTGTGGTGATTATTTTAGGTTGGTTGGTTTAAACACGAAAACAAGAGGAAACATTTCCCCAGAAAAACTGAGCTAGCTCTCAAATGAGCCAAATCCCTTCCAAATATCAAATTCTTATTCAATTTGTGTTGGTGGACTCGATTTCAAAAGTATACATCAAAATTGCAATAAGGCGAAGCTCAATAAACAGTGTGCCAATGCGCTGCAGGTAGCATACGAACTTTTTTTTTCCTCGAGAAAACAGAAGACTTTTGTGTTTCATACAAACTAAGCTTTTACTATTGTAATTTCGTAGAACTTGAGTTTGTACTGGGGTAAGTCCTGAACCTGCTTCATAGTAGGAAACCAACCTGTTATATTTTCCAGCTGGCATTTTCTTTTCTAAGTTCCCCTTGTTTATTTCGAGATTAATGTTTGCAGCATATAAAACAAACATTAACATAGACTTTATATGACAAATAATTGAAAGTAGAGGTTTGCATAGCCTTTACTAGCTAAACTGACTGAGGAATGATCTCGGTAAATGATGTCAAAATAACCAGGTTACCACCATTTTCCAACATTATCTGCATTGAACTGATAACTGATGCGCACTTTAAAAATAGAGAACTATGCTAATCTGCAATAGTCTTACCTAGTAACTTGTCTCCTTGACCCTGTCCTCGACATTCTTCAGAAACAGCTATAGCAGCAACTTCCCCAGATTTATCCTCAAAAAAGGGAAAGAGAGCAGCACACGCAATGATTGAACCATCTCTTTCCACAACAATAAAAGACTTCAATGCTTCCAAAAGCTGTTGAAAGAAAAAGGAGAATCTTTTGTTCAGTTTCCAAAAGAGGGATCTGTTAACTGAGGCTAATGGCTAAGTGTTTCCACGTCTCAAAGTTCAAAGGATAATGAGTGACCTCTTTATCTGTTCGCCGCACTAGGACACCCGATTCTTCTAGGGGATGAATGATTTTTCTAATACCAGAAAAATCTTCCTCTCTAGCAGTTCTTGTTCCTTCATACATATCTCTGTGGAATGAGTGAAACAAATTATTTCCCTGCACTTTGCTCGTATAAGATCATTAAATACTCCCTCCGTTCCTAAATGTAAGATGTTTTAGGTGTTACACATGTTGTCTACATGCATACTAAAGTGAGTGAGCCTACACATGGAATATGTCTAGATACACTTGTGTGCATGTGAATGTGGACAAAAGCTAAAACATCTTATATTTGGGAACGGAGAGAGTATGTCCTAATCCAGATCATAGCGCACAACAGCACATAATTCAGATTGTGGCATACATTATCCGCTGTGAAATTTGATGGAATGCATGCGTTTTGAGCAATTACGGGAGAACCTTTTTGTGAAGCGTAGAAAAATATATAAATCAATAGGCATATAGGTCCAAAGAAAGCATGCAATTGTGGGTTTAGACATCAAGACTAATGTTTCGTGGCAGGTGGAAAACGTCAGAAGTTTCACTATACCTAGCTATCAATGTTCCTGCACCATCTCTTGTGAATAATTCTAATAACAATGATCCCCCAACCGTGCCATCTATGATATGAACTCTTTGGACACCACCCTGGACATGTAAAGAAGATGAAATTCTAATCAGGAAAAAGGAACAACACCAGTGAATCAATAATACAAAAGAAACATATACTGATGTACATCATATACTGTTGCCTCGTGGAAACAGAATATTCAATGGATCATAGTAGATATCATTCTCGAAGCGACATTGCAGATGCAAGTACCACTCAGGTCAATATACAAATATATACAATCAAGAAAAAAGGGTCTTTGAGCAGGATTGTTGTCTACCATTATAATATCTATATGACATAATGATGTAAACTGATGAATGTAGCAATAATGCATCTAATGAAGTAACATGTATTTATAAACCATAAGCAGTTTGAATATAAGAGCATCCGTATTCAAGTTTGTTTTTAACAATGTTGAAATCCTAGAAACCATTTAACCTCCTTTTTACATCCAAAATCCACATTGAGAAATTGCGCACGCCTTTTAAAAATGGCTCGAGGAAGAAGCGCAAAACTTACATGGCATACATATGCTGCTGCAGCCAACTCTGAAAGGTAACCATTTGATCGGCTCAACCGCTCCTCCCCTCCAATAGCAAACCCTTGCTCACCAGACAGACCATTTCCATTATTGAAACCAACACCATTGCGAAAGGATGCAGTGTAATCACCGACGAAGTCCCTTCCATTCCATACTTGTTCTTTCTCCTCAGTGATAGGAAAGTTAAGGGCATAACTAATGTCCTCCTCACCTACAACCTTGACATAATTTGCAGCAGTCTCACTCTGCTTAGCACGTGTTCTGATGAGCATATCTGCTTCCTCGATAGACATGAAACGATTGACTCGGCCATGCTCATCATATATTTGGCCATCGACAACGCAGATAAGCTTGTCTGCCTCAATCGCTAAAGCACATGCTGTCGCAACTTCATAAGTGCTGAAAGTTAGCAAAAATAATAGTAATATTAGTACAGATTGAGGATAAGAAAGATGTATCTATTATCATTGTATTTCATAATAGTAACATTAGTACATATTCAAGATAAGAATGATCTATCTGTTATCATCTCGTATTTATAAGAACTGCTTACATGAAATTATAAGACAAGAACTACAAAGTGGATGGATTAGATATCATACTTGCAATTTAACACCTCTCCTGCACTGGAGTAACCCATATTGCTCACAACAACTATGCTATCTCTATCAAGTCTTTCTTTTATCCTTGAAACATCTATTTTCTTAACTTCACCAGTGAATCCATAGTCAATGCCACCAACAACTCCTCGTCTCTGCCACGAGAAGACAGGCATTTGAGTTCACCATATTCAGAACTAATATACAAACCCAATATAAATTCAAACATGATTATCTTAATAAAAGCGAAAGAAAAAAGATGTCAGGTAGAGATTCAAAATTGTTAATTTAAGTACACCTGAGTAGTTCAAAATAACAAAATTTGAAACGCATATAAGCACATAATATTAATACCTACCAATTGGTTCAGTTGGTTATCAAGATATGTTTGATCTAATGTATTGTTGGTGAGTGCATTGGCATATTCGATATTACCCCTCTCAACTGCATCTACCATCAGACAGTCATAATTATTAGGCTTTAGAGGGGGAAAAAAAGTTGATTGAATGGTGCACTTGGCCAAAAAAAAAGTTAAGAATCTGCCTATACTGGTATAAAATGGTTGTACAGTTCTTACTTCCAAAGTTGACCTTCCAAACAACTTCAAATGACTCTACTCTTAAACATGTTTTCTCCCCTATTTCTGCCCTCACTACTCTAAGTGGTGTAATTTGCATCTAGAAAACAGACAGAAACGATGATATGCTACAAAAATCGAGTTAAGTATGTGATATTCACCTTAGCGCCAAGGAAGTTTCCACTTGCAACATTGTCGGAGATTTCGTGCCAACGACCATTAACACCATGTCGACGAAGATCTAACATTGGGGGGCCAGGAGATAGCTTTGCTTCTATAGTAAGGCGTATTCTGCCAGCTGCCTCCATTGCAGCGTCTAATGAATCAGAATCTGTAATACGGTAACGACCACCATAATTGGCCTTCTTTCCTGAGAGAAATTCATAAAATGAGCTCCTTCGCCACCATGCACACATGTAGTACAATCACCAGAACTATTTAAAGGAAAATCTGTATAATCACCAACAGCATCACTACAAAATGCGAAACGGATTGTATCACAGCTTTTGCTTACAGGGCTTCACCAATCACCAACAATATAAGCAAGATATGGTTAAATTTAATGTTAATCTCCATTTCGAAAAGTGTGTTCTGGACAAACAATGACTATAATGCACCACGGATACTTCTGTTACTGAAAACTAAATGTACCCAGCTATCTAGGCATGTTGTGCATATGCAAAAAAAAAAATGTTTCTAGCTAATCTTTATCCAGAGCCCAGAATATCCCAAATAAAAGCCCTCTACTTCCATTATATGCTACCAAATATCAAATAGGGCATATACGAAGCCAAAATAATTGGTAATACATCTTGATGATCTTGTGAGTTTTCTGGGAGGGGAAGAAGTTTATTTCTAACAAAAAAAAATCACGCAGTAAGCAAACAGGTGCAACTTCAATAGAGTAGACACCGACAAATACACACAAAAAAGGTGCTCAAAATATTTAAGAATATACAAGAGTTAAAAGTGCAAATCTTCAGCTAACCTCTCTCGGCCAAGAGCTTATCGATCTGAACATGCGTTCCAGGAACAAGCACGAATTTGATCCCAAGACCATGTAGAAGTGATATATCCTGCAGGTTTAAGTAAAATGTGAACTTCATGGAACTAAATAAATTACAAAACTAATTATATTTATAGAAAAATCAACAAAACAACAATCTTTAAATTCGTGGAACTAAACCTTTGGTGACCTGTTTTTCCATTCAATGGACAGTGACCAAGCCCCTATATAAGTAACAAATGGTAAACTCTATTCATTATCGTAAGTGGAAAGCTGTCACACCGGCCATGTAATACGCCATTACTCTACTCGTGTGGCTCTGAGGGGCTAAACAGCGTAATCTATGGCATCCTACCTCCGCCAAGCCAGCAAGAAGGTCATCTGTGGCGGATAAACTGCCTTGTGCCATAAAGCTGAACTTGGTCGATAAGAGCATTTCTCATAGGAATGTCAAATTAAGTGAGTTCTGTAAAATATTTTCTGCAAACTGTAGTTTTGACTAAAATATGTAGCAGACTCACATGAAGACATGTAAACTGTAGTGATACCTCTGTCTCACAAAATATAGAGTTGAAAACTCCATTGCACAACTTTAGCAGCTTGATTGTTTATATGACCAGACTAAATAGGACTATTGACTAAAATTAAGGGAGAAGATAAGGGGATTGCAGAGCATCAGCAAACAGACTGGACAGGTAGAAATCAATTAAGACAACGAAAGGAATCAAAGATCATAGAAGACACATGAAAGAGACTGTACACCGCAAGCAACGGAAGTGCCAGGATTGTTAGCACTTACATTGTCTGACTCTGTACCGGCCGCCCAATGGCCACTTAACAATTACAGAATAAACTAGTCATGAAAAGTTTAACCTTAAACTACTGGTACTCATCAGCCTGGAGCATATACAAGACTCAACCAACCTAAGTTCATAACAACTAGCAAAAACCAAGTCTAAACGAAATACAACCCAGTGGATGAAGAAAAATATGACCCAGTGGGTGAGAAAAATATGACTCAGTGGGTGAAAATGACTTGTTGAATTGTTTTCGGCTACCTGAACCAACAACTGGTTCTAAACAGAAACCCATAAACAGGATGAAAACAACTCAAGTATGTAAAGTCTCCTTATAAGACGGAAAAACTTCTTCAGGAAAAACAAAGACGGTGATCGAAACAGACATTTCTGTATGATCTCATTATGGGAAAAAGCAAAGAGTAAGTGCCTTGTCGAATCTTAATTTTTGTAATATACTTTTTCAGCAAAAGGAGCAGGTCAACCTGTCCAAGATTTGTTAACAACAATATTCAGCAGAAGCGTTTGGGTGATAAAGGACTGTTAGCGTATAGGCAGGCGTAATGAAACTAACATGGAATACACATGCAACTGCTACTATATTTATCTTCTCCAACAAATCACTGAACGAGTCAGAGCTGGTTTGAATTTTGCGCGAACTGCGATAGCAACAAGCAGTTGGTAACTGTTTTCTCTCTTGGTGTTGCTCTCATCTTGGTAGCACCATTAGAACAAGTGATATCCATAACAAAACTGAAGACATCGAAGAAATGGTTTAAAAATCATTCCTTTTTAGCAAACGGTCTCAACTTTACTCTATTTAGAGATATATCCGGTAAATCCTCCATGGTCAACATTTTGAGATTTGGTTGATCTGTGCTTCCTTGTAATTCCATTTTGCCTGTTTTGACCATTGAACATGTCAATGACTGCTTACCCTTTTATTTGTAGAAATTACACGCTAGGGCCTACTCCTACCGTATTTCTGTATAACAAAATCACGCGATCCAGTTTATGAAGTGGATAAATCCACTGAAATCGTCCAAAAATGAAGAAAGTATACTTTGATAGGCTCATAACTGACCATCAAAAGGTTGGGGAAAAAGCAGAACCGCTTATACCAACACCACGAGAATGAGAATCATACATTTCCCTTTCAGTCCCGCAAAAGCAAAGGGGGACCATTGGTGCGACAGAGAGCGGTGGGTACCTGCAGAATGCCGTCGAGATGGGCCCCAGCGACGACCTCCCCGGAGATGACGACGACGAAGGTGCTTCCCCGGTGACCCCGGATGTAGGGCCAGGCCTCCCGGAACCAGCCGACGAACCTTCCCCCTTCCTCCGCTTCCCCGCCCTCCAAACCACCATCACCGAACAGCCTCGCTCCTCCCCCACACCGCACGCCTAGGGGGCGTTGGCGCCGCGGCCCAGGAGCGCGCATCGCGAGGCTCCCGGGCCGCGGCGACCGCGCCGATCCCCGCGCCGCAGCGGCCGGCGCTCGCGAGCGCGCGGCGGCGAGCGACGCCGCCGCCATTGGGGGGGGAGGGAAGAGAGATTAACCCTAGGCCGGTGGCTTAGCTTGGCGTGGCGTTGTGGTCGTACGCGGCGAGAAGAAAAGGTAGGGGAGAAAGGTGGAAGCGGCGAGCGATTTGGCGCGCAGCGACGGGGTTTGGGTTTGCGTTTGGAGACTGACTGGGGGATATATACGTGAGGTGGTGCTGTGTAATTGGACTTTGCTCGCCGTTGATTCTGGGTTTGCCTTTCTGTTGGGTGATGAAAAGCTTTGATTTTGTGTTGGGTCCGATGGTCCTCGCAGGCGGCGAGCGGCGACGGCGTTTGCGTCTGGTGGGTCGGGGGGCGGCGACTGCCATGCGCGCGCGGGGTAGGTGAGGGCTGATTGAGTGCCGAGTGGACGACGCCCTCTGCGCACGTGAAGGGCCAAGAACTGTTTTGTTTATCCTACGTGCACGAACGACCCACGCTGCGACATTTTCGTTTCGTTTTCTGCTTCCTGATTTCGATTATGGATGCAAGTGACTGTATGTTTCAGAGAGCAGTGTTGACGACTTGACGACGAAACTACGCGGATATGTGAGTACTGAGTAGTCCATCCTAAGTATATAAAAGTTGGAATATTTCGCGAATTGTGGGAGGCCCTGACACTGTAGCAGCTACAGTCTGCTACAGTGTTGAACAGTGCACCGATCCGCGCCGTCACGCGGCGATCGGACGGCCCGCACGGAACCGCTCGCGTCATTTTGCAAAAAGGCCTCTCGCTCCCGAGAAATTGCTCCGCGGTCCACGAAAAAACGCAGGGAAGGACCTTTTTGAAAATCCTAAAAACCACAGGGACCTTCGCGCAAAAGCGTCATCACTTCCCCCCTCCCCTCCCACTCGCGCGCGCGGCCGAGGTCGCCGCCGGCCGCCGACGCGCTCCGCCGCCGCGACGGCCCTCCCCGGCAAGATCCACGGCCACAACGACCTTCGCCGCCGCGTCAGCTACCTCCTCGCCACGGATCGGATCCCGGGAGGTCGCCAGGTCGCCGGAATGGCCGCCGCCGCCGCGCGGCCCTCCGCCGCGTTTCGCGCGTCTTCGGCGGCGCCACGGCGACGCAAACGGGGCGGCGCCGCCGCTCGCGTGCTCCCCGCGTCGCTGCGCATCGAACGCGCGCACCCGCGCGTCCCGCCTCGAGGTGGCGCGCCGCCGGCGTCGTCCTCGCCGCCGCCGCGTCTCCGCCCCCGGCGACGTCGTCGCTGACGTCGTCGCGACGGCCAGCGGGCCTGGGCTGGCCAATTGGGCCGCCACGCGGGCCGGCCTGGCTGGCTGCTGCGTCTTTTTTTTTATTGTCTTTTTTTTTCCCCTGTTTTCTGATTTCTAAACCTTCTGCAATTTTTGAAATACACAAATAATTTTTGGCGAATATTTCCATGTGCAGTTGGTGAATATTTCAATCCAATTGCACTTCCTCTAATTACATAGAGTAAAATTTATTTAATGCTCACACAGTACACTTCTTCTAATTATGAACTCAAATTGAACATTTCAGTTTCGTAAATATTTTGAAATAATACACACTTCCTCTAATTATATGGAGTTGAATTTAGAAGAATTCTATAATTATGAAATTCAATTCAATAACTCTGCACTCCCACTCATGGGCCTCGATTAAATATTGATAAAAACAACATTCCAATTTTAAATATAACAACATACTCACAAAAAAATGCGAAATATTTATGTCAACACGCAGATAAATTTAAACATCTCAATTTGCCTAATATTTAGAAAACATCGAAATGCACTTTCTTAAATTACATGGAGTTGAATTTAACAAATGCACACATAATGCATTTCCTCCAATTATGGACTTAAAATGGATATTTAAATTTGGTAAATATTTCAAAGTAATCTATATGGCTTTTCTGTAATTATGGAATTCAATTGAAAAAATGTGCGTTTCCGCCCATTGTCGACTTCAATTAAATATTGCTTACAAATAGAAACATTTTTTTCACGTTTCATTTCGCTTACGAATTGGAGACGCTCCAAAATATATCAACATGCTCACAAAAATAAATGCCAAATACTTATGGCAAAATACAAACATAATCAAATATTCCAATTTGCTTAATATTTTGAAAACATCCAAATCTACTCCCTCAAATTACATGGAGTTCAATTTAATATGTGCTCATACCCAATTACATGGAGTTGAATTTAATACGTGCTCATACCGTACATTCTGTAACTACGGAGTTAAAATGAAATTTTATGGCAAAATACAAACATGTTCGACCATTTTAATTCGCTTCGTATTTGGAGATACTCTATACGATAAATTCCAACGCATTTTCGACAATTTAAATTAGAACAAAATACATATTCTCTGACTATGGAGTTATTTTACAAATTTATGAAAAACTACAAACTAACAAAAGCGCGGCGTCACCGTCCAATGGACGCTAACCAAATCGAAATATGAATGCCGCAACAATTTTAACAATTTTGAAAAATAAACAAATTTTACGTACAACCTCTTTACCGGACTTTAATACAATTCAATCTAAACAAATTTTAATGTGGTCATTTTTAGATTACAATTTTTTACGCCACGGTACTTCCGCGAAAAGTTAAACAAAAAGAAACATCGAAAAAATCAATGTCTCTGAATATATCCACCGCAAAAATACAGGTAATATATCAAAGTAAAAAGGAAAATACATGCGAACTGCTTATGCTACAAAAAAAACATTGAATATGCGCAATTTATCAAATTATACGTCTAATTAAAATGAACTTTTCGTAATTTCAATTAAATGTTAGCGTCGTCAAAAAATCGATGTCCCTGAATAAAAATACAGGAAATAAATCAAAGCAAACAGAAAAATACATGCAAGCCACTCATGGTACACAAAAACATTAAATATACAAATTGCGTCAAAATGTCCGAACAATACAAATGCACTTTTCCTAATTTCAATTAAACGTTCCCACCGAAATACGAACATGATCGACTTTTCCAAAATAGTAAATATTGGAAAACTGTAGAAAATATATCAGGCAGCATATAACTATATTTAACCGCTCAATTTAGCTAACATGTCTACAACCAATACAACTTAAATATATCTAACCATGTACTCACATTTCCAGAAAAAAAATGCTTCACTACATAAATATTTCGAGAAAATAAATTTGTTCCCTCTAATTACGAAACGATTTCAAATTGAATGCATTACATTAAGTACAACTATCACCTTTCCTTATAATATACATAACACGACTAAAAAGAATACACAAATTACCACAACAAATATTCTCACCAAACGCGCGGCGTGACGCCGCGCAAAATATAACTAGTATTATCAATTACAGCAGAAAATTTGAAGCTTGAGCCGCATCTTTCCTATCCTATTGATTTGAGAATGATTTCTCGGTTGGTAATTGTAATAAGATGAGACAGGAGATTAGGCGTGGAAAAAGCTGCATCCGGTGACATGACAGTAAAATTACAAGAATATAAAAAGGTGATATGTTTTTAGAAAAATGCTGGAAAAATGTTTTGCCTCCTGGTTTTTGCATTTACACTGTCATATAAGAGGCGTTTGAACGACTTGTTAGACGGGAAGATGGACAGTTGGGGCGGCATCCGAAGGAGACCTTCCTCCCCCCCCCCCCCCCCCCCTTCCTCTCATCCACCGCCAGTGACACCGTCCGCAAAGCCCAGGTGCGGCCATGTGCATCGGTAGCGAAGTGGCGGCCTACTCCAGCCGTAGGCCCGTAGTGTCTTGGGATGGTGAGGCCATGTGCGTCGGTGCCGTGGCAACAGTGCTGCTGCTTGCGGGCCCGGTCTGGGAAAGTTCTCATGCAGGCACGTCATGTTGGCTTAGGCAACGACACATAGGCGTGCTGCTAACCCGCGATGCGAGGACCCTGAGATAGCAGCCCCGAACATGATGTGGCCAATCTCCTCCTTCTTGAGGTGGTAGGTCGGTTGGTGATGCGGGGTCTTCAGACTCCACACCGAACGCTGGCGGTGGCGAGATGGCGGTACATACAACTATGTGTATGGAGAAGCACATATTGCTGGTGAAAACTGAGTTTCTTTGCTGGCGATGGCGGAATTACCTGTGCCGTTCTCCTTCTTGGGACTCGATCAGTGTTGCATCTCCTGCTTTTTTGTAAAATGACATTTTTTACTCCCCTCCGATCCAGAAATCTTCTTCTTTTTGTAAAATGACATTTTTTACTCCCCTCCGATCCAGAAAAATTGACGCGACTTGTACTGCCGTGTTGTACGTAGGAAGTTCTATTTTTCCGACACTAATTTCGGATGGGAGATAGTACTATGTATACGAGAACTTGCCTGTGGCAGGATGGTTAGGAGGGTGGTTGTACCTCAGCCCATCAGAGTCCAAACCCCAGGTTTGACACTGGTGGTTCTCATTTAGGCGGAATATTCTTCAGTGGGAGGCGACGTTCCCGTCGACAGCGAGGCGTCTGTGGTGACTTCGTCAATCTTAAAACCCGACCGCCGGCTCAGTCTTTCGAAGGTGCTCATAGGGGTAGGGTGTGCGTTCATAGGAGGTGAGTGTGTGCACGTGTATGTGAGCGTTGTGTTATACTGTGTTTCGTAAAAAAAAGATAGTACTATGTATACACTCTAAATATGATTTTTATTTATCATGGCACCCTTTGTGCACCCTGTTCCAGATCCTATACCTCTGCCGCTGTCTACTGCATCGGACAACGACGAGTCTCGGCGACATGCAGCTTTTTTTTGTCCATTGCCACGTATCACCGCATGTTGCATGTTGCTCTTTTGTTTTTTCAAGCAAATCTCTGTATGCACCTGCTTCGCACGATTTGCTTCGGGTTAATTAGCAGATACTCATTGATTTTGCCGCTGCCTGCCAGGCCATCACGACTCTGCCTGGCCCTGGGCCTGGGACGCACCTGCACTCCCGAGCGCATCCATTGCACCACGACGCCTCCACGCTATTCCGATCTTATCGAGATCTTGTGCTGCACTGTATCTTGATGGCTACTATACTGTAGTGTAGTATGTCTGTATCATCTTTCTCCTGACATGCAGATCTTCAACATGGTTTGAAAAAGAAAAAAAGATCTCGTGCTGCAGCGTTCCAATCTCAGAACCGATCTGCTTGGTTCAGGTGCCAGTTGATGTGGATAGGTCAAATATTTTACTTTGCCCATCTTTCACGTTACAAACATGTACACTTCTTTTTACAGCAACATGTACACTTCATAGAGTGTCTCGGCATTTTGTTAGTCGAGTCTCATCTCAGATCAAGTGGCATACCTGGCAAGCAACATAAACCTTTATTAGAAAAGCTAATTGGATCCGGCTCACCATCATTACGTAAGAATGCCGGTTTCCGGAAAATACTCTACCGTTGTTCTCTTTGCTAAACTATAATTAACCTAGATAATATTTGGCCAGCCTAGCTAGTCTTGAAAGTTCGGGGAAGCCACGGTTTTCCAACTCTATTCTATTTGGTTCGCATGCAGCAGAAACATGTCGATCATGCGGTCAATGCATGTTGATTTCAGGAATATAGTTAGCTTAGTTTTTCTTTACTTTGGCGGGGTAGGTAGCTAAGCTAATGATCGAGTATCTGGCGTTATATTCTATGGACATATGACTTGACTTGGTTAAAATAGGCCAAGAGGTTGGAGAAACGTCAGATCCACAGTTGGAGAAGACGATACGGAGTGATATTCCGTCCGTCTGTATTGGTCGTTGATGGCATTATTTCACACGTGGGATACGGTGTTGATCCCCTTCTTCACTGAAAAGACGGTTGACGGGTCTCTTTGTATGTCTTGTCCGAAAAGAGGAGGACCAGAAGTAAACGGTCAGAAAAGAAGATTGTCCCGCCCTTACTTCGGCTTGAGGATTTCTTGGCAAATAAAAATGCGTATGAGAAAACAGCATACCTTGTCACTGGTCGGCAGCAATATCATCTTGGCGACTTAGCCACATTCAGAAACCAAAGTGGCGTTCGAGCAGAAATTCATGGCTAAGTTCACTCAAGAAAGTGAGACATGCAATCGTCGAGTGGCTGTGTTCAAAAACTCGACGGCCTGAATTTCGACACCGCCACGGTAGCAAAACATTGCACGCATGCTGGTGCTTCCCTGCGTATAGGGGTGTGCAAAAGTCACACCGGCACAAACCGTGTCAAACCGGATAATTAAAGTGGCTAGTTCATTTTCTTTCACAAATCTAATCTTCACACAAAGTTTAGTAAAAAAAATGAACTAGACCCAAACCGGCTAAACCACCAAACCGTTTTTGCCCAGACCTACCTGCGTACACTGAGTTCTACTAGTTGGCTAGGTGGGCTACGTGATCATATTCTAGTTACAAAATAAATGGAGGACAACTAGCTAGGTAAAATAATGAAACAAACTGAAATACTCCCTTTGTCCAAAATAACTGTCTTAAATTTGTCAAAAAGTGGATGTACCTAGACATGAAACAAGTATAAATACATTCACATTTGGACAACTTTGAGACACTTATTTTAAAACGGAGGGAGTACTAGAAGTAGAGCACACTCGACGACGAACGCCGACATGTCGGTGCTCCGTGCTCGCTATCCTTGCAGCAGCAGGAGGAGACATGGACATATGGACGTGATAATGTGATAAGGAAGTGATACTATTTGGTTAGAACAGAGCCAAACCGGTGGGTGTAGATGGGTACGCGTGATAGCGCGCATGTCTTGCACGTCAATGATCTCATGAGCTACCACTCCCTCCGTTCTAAAATAGATGACTTCCATTTGTACAAAAGTGGATGGATCTAGACATGTTACAAGTCTAGATGCATCCACTTTTAAACAAAATAAAGTCATCTAATTTGGAACGGAGGGAGTACAAGCTTTGGCCTGTCTCTATGGGTCAGACGAATCAGTGATAACAAATTTATTTTCTGAAATAAAGTAGCACATGAGAATCATGTGCCGCTGTTCGGGTAGCGAGATGTCGTTAGCCGGGATTGCACTTGCCATTATCATCGCACCTGTGGTAATCTCTTTTAGAAACGTTTGCCTACAAGTTGTTTATTTTCATTTGTTTCAGGAACTTGTCTATGGTTTGTGATAAGTTGACTAATTTTACTTTCACGAGACATACGCATCATGTTTTTAGTTCTTTTTTTGTTGACTTGTTTGAAATCGGCTTTGATAGTTTTTTTTTTGGAAATAAATCATGTATAGTTCCATGCATTTTCAAATTTGATGTTAACATGTCATAATATCAATGTTATATCATATTGCATTCTTTCACATTCAAAATAATTAATTTGGGATTCATACAAACCCTAAGGGCCCGACTGGATTGTCGAGTGGATTTCCGCCGGATTTACCGCTCGCTGGATCGGCCGGTATTTTTCGCGTGAGCTAGGAAGATCCGTGGGAATTTACCCCCGTAACTTGTTAATATCGAGTGAACCAATCGGGCCCTAAAGGTTTTGAAACTATTTAAAATATCAAACTAGGTCTCACCGCAATTTTTTTATAGAAATTAGTTTGAGAAGAAAAAAGTACCGTGTTCGATATTGAAAACACCATGTAAATATTTGTATTGGAACTATTGGGTGTCATTTAGACTTGAAAAGCATTTATATGTGCAAAAAAGAAAAAGGAAACAGAAATAACAGTCAGCCCGGTCAACCCAGACGGCCCAGACAAACCTTAGGCCTGGTCCAGGCCTGCTGTCTTCTATTCCTTCCACCGAAGTGGGCAAAGCCCATGGACCTAAGATATTGGCCCGTCTATCCTCTTCAATTTCCTTATATTATTTTTTCTTGCTGGGCCACCTATCCGGCCGAACGACTCGCACGTACAGGCTAATTTTTTTTAAATAATACGCGAAATTTATTTAATTAGGAAAATAATGCGCGTTTTTATTTATTTTCAAAAATATTACCCAGTCGTTCTGGTTGAAAACGATTAGTACTAGTCGTCCTAACCGAAGACGATTAGTACTAATCGTCCTAGGGCAAGACGACTAGTCCTTGCAAATTGGTCACATAAGTTGCAAAGTGTGAGGTGACCTTTGTCCTTTGTGCGGACTTACAGACAGGTCCCACCTGTCAGTCTCGGGAGGAAGAATCAAAATAATGGGAGCTGGAGCAGTCCCACAACTTGTCTAACATGTGCAAATTGGTCACATAAGTTGCAAAGTGTGAGGTGACCTTTGTCCTTTGTGCGAACTTACAGACAGGTCCCACCTGTCAGTCTCGGGAGGAAGAATCAAAATAATGGGAGCTGGAGGTGAAGTGATGTTCTGCCCCTTGCGCTAGCCAGACCGACAGACGCTATTTCATGAGATAGGATGCTGCCCAGTTTATATAACATTGAAATTATCTGCCGTCAGCATCACGGATGCACCAAAATATATTTTTGGATTTGTAGTAAGACTGTGGAACAGGAGTACGATACACGACCATGCAGCTTGAATATTTTGATTGTCTTGTATATACGTACATACTCTGTTTTGTACTAGCCATATTTTTTTTTGCATGGTAATACGATTGTCATTGATAAATAAAAGACGAGATACAAAGTACGTATATACCGATCTTACATATCTGAAAAGATAGGATAAACCTATGTGACAAACCAACGCCTATCCCTCTTCTTCGGCACCGCAGTAGTAGCCACCAAAGAAAAAATAGACATATCACCTTTTCACCCGAGCTCGACGCGGTTACATCGCTGATCATCAGCTTTTCGGACCTCCAAAGTAGTTTGTCATAGGATAAACCATTGTCGTTGAAAGAATCAGACCGGGGCAGCACGACCCCGGACACGTCATCGAACTTCAGCACTGACACCCCCGCACGACGACGTCGGAGTAGGGAACCAGAACCGTCAGCCTCCAACCACGAATCCAGCACAAGGTGCACCATCTTCCAGCTGTCACCAGTGCAGACCACCGTCTACACGTACTTCTGGACGAATCCTCTCTGCTCCACCATGGCGCCGGCGACAACGCCGCAGCAACGGGGACAGAACAGGAGGAAAAACCCATCTGATGGAGTCGCCGCCGCCTCGCCGACACCATCCATGAACCCTACAGCCACCGATCTGAAAGATCGGTAACTCTAGCCATACTTTAATTAGATGCAGAAGCCCATATACCATATGGCTATACAGTAGAACTGGGCACAAGATCATCACCAGTGAGGACGTGCTCTACTCCCTGGGCTGCATCGGCTTCAATGAATATGTCGAGCTCCTCGACGTCTACCTCCACAGATTTCGCGAGTTTGAGTGCCATGGCATAGCGGCTGCCTCGACACCGGCGTGGGTACCGCGCGAGGCAAACACCATGGCCACGTACGTGAGAAGTCTGTTTTGGGTTATAGGTGTAGATGCATCCACTGCCAAAAATTGCACTTTAAAATGTCAAAAAATTCAAACAAATTTCTTGGGTGTATATTTGACATTCTATGTTTGCTCAAAAAGTCATTAAAAAAAGACATTTTTATGCCTTGTACAAAATTCATTGCTACAAAATGACTTTTCACGAGAATTGTTTTTGGTCTTTTTACACCTTCCACAAGTCAAAACAGCGTCTCCAATTTCATCCTCTTATTGGTCACTAACGTTTTTACACGGTCGCTGTCCTCCTCTTCCACAGTCTTACCAGAAATTTCAGCAATTAGATTTCGGTTTGGACGGCGGACCAAGCGCTAGAAATATAAGGCATCCTCGTAACAGTCAGTAACAGCGATGTGGCATTCTGGCTAGCGCGGGATGAGTAAAGCACCTCACTGTTGATCCTGAGTTTCAATCTTGGCCTTGTGCTTGTGTTTTTGATTTATTCTCCAGCGACTGACATGGGACCCGTCTGTGAGTCAGCACAAAGGTTACATGTGTCAAAGATAAATATACAGGGGTCTATTTGCAAAAGAGACAACGCCACGTGTCAGTTTCAGAGTCATTCAAGACCTATTTGCTCCCTCAATTCAAGTTGTTGTATTACTGATTCACACGTTGCAACTTATGGGAATAATTTACACATGTTGGACAAGTTGTGGGACTGCTAGTGTTATTAGCTCAACATAACATCATTTCCCCAAGCAACTCAAGAGAGTACGTCGGAGAGCTAATCGTGCCAGCTAGGATCGACGTCACCGCACCACAAAAAGCCATCCCGAAATAAAAACTGCAGCCGAGAAAGGCGTAAGCCACCAAAAGGTACAGCAGGCCGGGACGATCAAGGCTTGCATGCATGCAAGCCCCAACAAAAGAAGAAGGAACCCTCCGGGCCGATCCAAGGAGGTCACCAACACCCTTCAATTCATTCACGTCATGCATGGTAAACACAAGCAGGTTGCTAGCCAGCCCACCAGATAGCGCACTGAACACACAAGAACCCAGCAGCGTACGTTCACTTCACCTTCCCGGCAGGCGAAGCATGCAATGCAGCCACCGGGCAACGCGTCACCGTCGTCTCGTCTACGGCACGTAGCCACGGCGTGGACGCCCACGTGCCCGGCCCGCCGCACCCGCGTCCTATTGGCGGTCACCTCCTCTGTCTTAAGCAGCAGGAGTGCAGGACCTAGAGGCCGGCGCCCACGCGGGTACGCCCAAAACCCAAGAACACACACAGCGATCGACCGGCGCCCGGGGAGCAATGGCGTTCATGGCGACGCACCTCCGCGTGGAGACAGCCGAGAAGACCAACGAGATAATGGCATGGTTCCGCCCCATCGCGCCCAAGCCCGTGCTGGCGCCACCGCCCACGAACGCCGCCCTGTCCTCCCACAGGAGGTCGACGAGTAAGCGCGGAGGTCGGGATTGCTGGAATTTTGGTGTTGGGCTGTACTTGGGCCACAGCCTGAAAAGCCCAACTACTAAATTCAAAATTCTCATTTGGCCCATTTATTTGGCCGGCTGTGTGTGTACGTGAAAGCAACCTTTAGTCCCATACTGCTAGCTAAGAGAGTGCTGCACCACTTTATATAGTGAGCTGTGCTAGCACTTGGTAAGCATGTGAGAACAGGAAGGCTCTCTCGTGCGCACTCCTCCTCCTCCGCCGTCCGTCCGTCTCGTCACGACACGCCGCGGGTTGCGGGAATCTCGCCGAGCCGAGCTTATATTTTTGCAGTCCGGGAAATTTATTGAGACAGCAGGCCTCCGGAACCCCGCCTCTTGTGATCCTGTACGGGAGAGGGGCGATCAGGTTTTTGGGGAGCGCACTCGCGCGACTGCTGGCTTCGAGTTCTTCCCCAACGACGACTTCTTCCCCGACATCGCCAACCTCTTCATCGACGACATGGGCGACACCGGGACAGCTGCTACTACAGCCGCTGCAACGTATGTCATCTTGACCTTCTTGTTCGATATGCTACTAGAGTTCCTGCTTGTGGTAGTTGCTCTAGATTCGTTCGGTTTGTCTACGGTTTTAGTAGAACGCATGATTAGTTTAATTCCTATTATTCTAGTCATGATTTGTTTACTATTTTCGTGGATTAAATCATACGCAAAATTGCCTAATTATTCAACAATCCAAAAACCTGATTATAGGCAATTTGTATCGCCTGGCTTTCTCGCGTCGACGAAGCCGTTTCCCTTCAAAGGTGTCCTGTACAAGCGGTGGCGCATGAGAGCAGTCTACTGGTTTCAGAACAGTAACTGCTATGCTGCCACCAAAGGCAAACCTGAGGGCGAGCTTAATCCTGAACAACAGGAAGCTTTTGAGAAGCTCGATACTCTGTTTAAGAGTGCCCTTCTGAGTATCCTTGACGATTCCATCGTGGATTCGTATATGTCCTTTGACACTGGCAAGGGCATGTGGGATGCGCTCGAGGCCAAATTTGGGGCCTCGGACGCTGGCAGCGAGTTGTACGTCATGGAGCAATTCTATGACTACAAGATGACTGATGAGCGTTCTGTTGTACAACAGGCTCATGAGATACAGTCGCTCGCAAAAGAACTTGAGCACTTCAAGTGTAACTTACCGGACAAGTTTGTCGCCGGTGGCATTATCGCCAAGCTTCCATCTTCATGGAACAACTTTGCTACTTCTCTGAAACACAAGAGACAAGAGTTTTCCGTTTCGGATCTCATTGGGTCGCTTGATGTGGAAGAGAAGGCGAGAGCGAAGGATACACGTGCTCGAGTTGCCGAGGCTGGTTCTAGTGCTCATGTGGTACAGAAGAAGAACTACCAGCTGCCCCACAAGTCCAAATTTAACAAGGGTAACTCTGGGGGTAAAGGCAAGTCTGATGGACGGTTCAAACCGTCACAGCCTACCAACTTCAAGAAGAACAACAACAAACCGAGGAAAGGATCATGCCATGTATGTGGTGATCCGGAGCACTGGGCACCTCGATGTCCCAACTGCCATGAGCTGCGCGGATCTGAGAACAAAGGCAAGACTGCCAATGTTGTTATTGGTGACACCGAGATGAAGGAATCTGGGTACGGAATATTTCCCACCATCCTTTCAGTTTGTCATTCCCCTGATTGGTTGATTGACACTGGTGCTAATGTACATGTTTGTGCTGATGCCTCGATGTTCTCTTCTTACCAGATCACAGGGACTTCCCCCGTGCTGATGGGGAACAATTCACATGCTTCTGTTCGTGGTGTTGGTACGGTCGATCTGAAGTTTACTTCGGGGAAGACCGTGCGCCTGAAGAACGTTCATCATGTGCCCTCCATCAATAAGAATCTCGTCAGCGGATCACTTCTGTGTCGAGATGGTTATAAGTTGGTTTTTGAGTCCAATAAAGTTGTAATTTCCAAGTATGGACAATTTGTTGGTAAAGGCTATGAGTGCGGAGGCTTGTTCCGCCTCTCTTTGTCAGACTTTTGTACTAAAGTCATTAATAATATTTGTCGTGAAATTGAGCATAATATCTGGCATTCACGACTTTGTCATATTAATTTTGGTACCATGACGCGGCTAGCTAGTTTGGATTTAATTCTGAAATTCACTACTGTCAAAGGTTCCAAGTGTCAAGTATGTGTGCAAGCTAAGCAACCTCGCAAGTCCCATATGCGGAGGCAAGAGACTTGGCACCACTGGAACTTATACATTCTGATCTTTGCGAGATGAATGGTGTGTTGACAAAAGGCGGAAAGAAATATTTCATGACGCTTATTGATGACTCCACTAGATATTGTTATGTGTATCTTCTGAAATCAAAAGATGAGGCTTTTAACTACTTCAAAATCTATAAAGCTGAAGCAGAGAACCAACTTGATCGGAAAATTAAACGATTGAGGTCCAACCGTGGTGGAGAGTATTTTTCCAATGAGTTTGATTTGTTTTGTACGGAACACGGTATAATCCATGAGAGGACGCCTCCCTACTCGCCTCAGTCAAATGGGGTGGCCGAAAGAAAGAACCGAACTCTAACTGATTTGGTTAACGCCATGTTAGACACTTCGGGTCTCTCCAAGGCATGGTGGGGGGAGGCTCTGTTGACAGCTTGTCATGTCCTAAACCGAGTTCCCATGAAAATGAAAACTGTTTCTCCTTTTGAGGAATGGGAAAGGAAAAATACGAGACTCTCTTACTTTCGAACTTGGGGTTGTTTGGCGAAAGTCAATATACCAATTCCCAAGAAGCGCAAGCTTGGTCCAAAAACTGTGGATTGCGACTTTCTTTGAGGATATATTTCCAATGAAGGATATGCTTAGCTCATCAAATCAGGAGATACCTAATACATCTAGTCAGGAATTGGTTGATATTCCTGATCCCACCACTTCGATAGAACACACTGATAATTCTGTGGAGGATGACAATGAAGTTCCTATTAGGAGCAAGAGACAGAGGATTGCAAAATCCTTTGGTGATGATTTCATTGTGTACCTTGTGGATGACACACCCAGTACCATTTCAGAAGCCTATGCATCTCTTGATGCTGACTACTGGAAGGAAGCTGTCCGTAGTGAGATGGATTCCATCTTAGCTAACGGAACCTGGGAAATCACTGATCGTCCTTATGGGTGCAAACCTGTAGGATGTAAGTGGGTGTTCAAGAAAAAGCTTAGGCCTGATGGTACTATTGAGAAGTACAAGGCACGACTTGTGGCCAAGGGTTATACCCAGAAAGAAGGTGAAGACTTCTTTGACACTTACTCACCTGTGGCTAGACTGACCACGATTCGAGTGCTACTTTCATTGGCTGCCTCGCATGGGCTTCTCGTTCATCAAATGGACGTGAAGACAGCTTTCCTAAATGGAGAGTTAGACGAGGAAATTTACATGGATCAGCCTGATGGTTTTGTAGTACCTGGTCAGGAAGGAAAGGTGTGCAAGTTGTTGAAGTCTTTATATGGCCTAAAGCAAGCTCCTAAGCAATGGCATGAAAAGTTTGAGAGAACTTTGACTGCTGCAGGTTTCATTGTAAATGAATCTGACAAGTGTGTGTACTATCGCTATGGTGGGGGCGAGGGAGTTATTCTCTGTCTGTATGTCGATGACATACTGATCTTTGGAACCAATCTTGATTTAATCAAGGAGGTTAAGGATTTCTTATCTCGTTGTTTTGAGATGAAGGATCTAGGAGTAGCTGATGTTATTTGAACATCAAGCTGCTGCGAGATGGTGATGGTGGGATTACACTGCTTCAGTCTCACTATGTGGAAAAGGTATTAAGTCGTTTCGGGTATGACGACTGTAAACCCTCTCCGACACCATATGATCCTAGTGTGTTGCTTCGAAAGAACCAGCAGACTGCTAGAGATCAACTGAGATATTCTCAGATTATTGGCTCGCTTATGTATTTGGCTTGTGCCACGAGGCCTGACATCTCTTTTGCTGTAAGCAAGTTGAGCCGGTTTGTTTCTAATCCGGGAGATGATCATTGGCATGCGCTCGAGAGAGTTATGCGTTATTTAAAAGGCACTGCGAGCTATGGAATTCACTACTCCGGGTATCCAAGGGTACTGGAGGGTTATAGTGATTCCAATTGGATATCTGATGCTGATGAGATTAAGGCCACGAGTGGTTATGTGTTTACACTCGGTGGTGGAGCTGTTTCCTGGAAGTCTTGCAAGCAGACCATCTTAACGAGGTCAACTATGGAAGCAGAACTCACAGCATTAGACACAGCCACTGTTGAAGCAGAGTGGCTTCGAGAGCTTTTGATGGACTTACCTGTGGTTGAAAAACCAATACCCGCTATCCTTATGAACTGTGATAATCAAACTGTGATTCACAAGATTAAAAGTTCTAAGGATAATATGAAGTCATCAAGGCATGTGAAGAGGAGATTGAAATCTGTCCGAAAATTAAAGAACTCCGGAGTCATTGCGTTGGATTATATCCAAACGTCTAAGAATTTGGCAGATCCCTTCACAAAGGGTTTATCACGTAATGTGATAGATAGTGCATCGAGGAGATGGGTTTGAGACCCACGGTATGAGTTGTCCACAGTGGTAAACCACTCTATGTGATCGGAGATCCCGTGAATTAGAAGTGGGTGACAAGCTGTTGGACAGCTGAGAGGAGAGTATCCTTATATTTTACCATCCCACTCCGTATAGATGCAATACTCTCCTGATCTGCATGGCAGGTTGATATTTATATATCTTAATGTGTTCCAAGCGGCTTACTTTTATAAGCGGAGATGTTGCCCTGCAGAACATCTCTTGAGGAATACACCTATGTGAGTCTGACTGTTAAACGTCGCAGTCCGTGAGAGTTGGGTGCTCTTTAGTAAACTCATGAAAGGTCTCGGAGTATGACGCATACGCTCCACCCGCGGGGAAGCCTTGCGGTAGCCCAGTATCGGTAAAGGACTTGTGTGAAACTAGATTTGCAGCAAACTTGTAGTTCAAGGCATAGTCCACTATTCAAGTTGCGGTCTAGCGTAGCATTAGTTCTAAGTGGTGTTCAACTTAACAGTCTCCACTAAACACCGGTATATAAAACAATGTTTTGGAACAAACGTGGTATGATGTGCCAATGAGACTTTGTGGGGGATTGCTGGAATTTTGGTGTTGGGCTGTACTTGGGCCACAGCCTGAAAAGCCCAACTACTAAATTCGAAATTCCCATTTGGCCCATTTATTTGGCTGGCTGTGTGTGTACGTGAAAGCAACCTTTAGTCCCATACTGCTAGCTAAGAGAGTGCTGCACCACTTTATATAGTGAGCTGTGCTAGCACTTGGTAAGCATGTGAGAACAGGAAGGCTCTCTCGTGCGCACTCCTCCTCCTCCGCCGTCCGTCCGTCTCGTCACGACACGCCGCGGGTTGCGGGAATCTCGCCGAGCCGAGCTTATATTTTTGCAGTCCGGGAAATTTATTGAGTCATTAATTAATAATTAACGGACGCGTTAATTGTTTTGCCGTTTCCGTTTGGTGGAGGCGTTACCGACTCAATCGTGGGCAGCCCACGTCCTACCCGACCGCTCTATATATTGCTTGGGCGAACCCTAGCCGCCATATACGCAACACATGGTAGCTCGCCGCCCTAGTTCCAGAATATTGCGCCGCCGTCTTTCAAGTCTTCTCCATCCCGTCTTCCGGCGTGCACCGGTTGAAGGGACAGCAGGCCTCCGGAACCCCGCCTCTTGTGATCCTGTACGGGAGAGGGGCGATCAGGTTTTTGGGGAGCGCACTCGCGCGACTGCTGGCTTCGAGTTCTTCCCCAACGACGACTTCTTCCCCGACATCGCCAACCTCTTCATCGACGACATGGGCGACACCGGGACAGCTGCTACTACAGCCGCTGCAACGTATGTCATCTTGACCTTCTTGTTCGATATGCTACTAGAGTTCCTGCTTGTGGTAGTTGCTCTAGATTCGTTCGGTTTGTCTACGGTTTTAGTAGAACGCATGATTAGTTTAATTCCTATTATTCTAGTCATGATTTGTTTACTATTTTCGTGGATTAAATCATACGCAAAATTGCCTAATTATTCAACAGGGATCTCGTTCCTACCCGGACAGACATGATGTTCATGGCCGCGCCGTCAGCTTACCCTTATTACCCCATCTTCCGCGCTTCGCCGTGGATTCCATCTAGTCCGGTGGCGCCACCGGCGTCCTCACGGCGCTCAATCCCCGTGGAGCGGCAGCGCGACCTGCTCCGGAAGCAGCAGGAGCCTAAGGTCATCGTGCCCCATCCCACGCGGCCCGTGCGCACCACCATCTGCGTCGACACCAGCAGTGTCACGGGCGCCAACTCCGTGAAGCTGGCCGCCGCCCGCAGGATGACGGCGGAGCAGGTGTTGGCCGGGATGGAGCGCGACGCGCTCCCGGCCGTCATGTCGGACCCCAGCAACCGTGTCATCCGAGCCAACGACGCGTACAAGGCGCTGGTGGGGCAGCCGGTTTGCCCGTGGCTCGACTCCCTGCACGGCGGTGACGCGGCGAGCGCGTCGAGGCGGATCAACGGCGAGGTGGTGCTGGACGTGAGCAGGTTCAGCTCCACCGAGCCGACCAGGGCGAGCGCCGGAGGGACATTCTCGTGCAACTCGAGGATCTCGTGGGAGCGCAACGGCACGCTCGCCTCCGTCGCCGCGCCGTGCGACGTCACGCGTTTTGACTGCGGCTCCGGCGGCTACCTCTTCGTCTGGAGGTTTTAACACTGCGGGCTGCTGCGATCTGAATAACAAGCATGATAAAATATTGCATCTGACTATATCATCTCATAAGGGAATGATCCACCATCAATAACCTTATATATAAAGGCGTGACATCTTCGCGGCCTCTCAGGCCACCTGTAGTAGCTACAGTACCGATCCAGTCCACTCGATCCCAGATCAACGGCCCACAGATCCCGAACTTGATCAACAGACGCGCATGGTACTGCCTTCGCACGCTTTTTGGCACGCGTTGTGCCACCGGTGGACCGGTCGCCACCGGTTTACCAGTTCTTGCACGAAATTTGGCGCACAACACAGCCGGTCGTCGCTCGCTGCCAGCCGGTCGCCCACCTCCCCGCACGATTCTTGACGCGTCCCTTCCCGGTCGCCACGCTGCCTCACTGCACATTTACAGAAAACTGCCCGCAAAGGACTAATTTGTAAAATTAGGAAACCTCGAGGACCTATCTGGAAAAGCGTCAGCGCACTTTCCCCTCCCTCTCCTCTCTCTCCCGCGCGGCCGGAGATCGTCGTCGCCGCCGACGCAGCAAGCCGCCGCTCCGCTGCTTCCCGCTCAGATCGAAGCACGCGGTGATCTCCGCCGCAGTCTCCTCTCCATCTCCAGCGACTCCCGCGTGCTAGGCTGCACGATGCGCGGCGGAATCATCCCGCCGCGCTCACTGTCCATCCGCCGCCTTCGCGCGCCGCCAGCGACTCCGGCGACCAAATCGTTCGCCGCGTCCGCGCGCGTCCAACGCGTCCAACCGCGCCTCCCAGCTCGCGCTGGTTCGCCGCCGGCGTGGTCGCCGCCGCCGCGGCAGATGCGCCCATTGGTGTCGTCATTGCAACGTCACCGTGGGCCCGGTCTGTCAGCGGTTTTCCTTTTTCCCCAGAAAAAAAACAGAAAATACTAAAACCCTGACAAGTGGGCCCAGCTCAATTAAAAAATCCAAAAAAATGATTAATACTGCAAAATTAATATCTTTAAATCTATCCATCAAAAAATATGGAAAATATATCAAAATGAACACAAAAAAGATGCTAACTACTTATGGCTTAATGCAAAAAAAATTGAAGATTATAATTCGATTAATATTTGGAGAAAATCCAAATTCATTTCCTCAAATTATGGACTGAATTTAATAAATCCTCATATAATATATTTCATCTGATTATAGAGTTAAATTAAAATTTTAAAGCAAATACAAACTTAAAAAATCTTCCCAAATTGTTCAACAATTAGAAATAATTTAGCTGAAGTTCCTCCAATTATTCAGATAAATCTAATAAATATCCAAAATGGCTAATATTAGGAAATAACCATAATATATTTCCCCTGATTATGATTCTAAATAACAAAAATTATGAGGCAATAAAACTTAAAACTCTCTAATTAGATAGTTTAATTTTTTTTAAACGGATTAAACAAATATTTAGAGGAAAATGCAAATTCATTTCCTCTAATTATGAATTGAATTTTAATTAAATTAAATAGATACTCATATAATGTGTTTTAAATTAAAATTTTAAAGCAAATACAAACTTAAAAAATCTTCCCAAATTGTTCAACAATTAGAAATAATTTAGCTGAAGTTCCTCCAATTATTCAGATAAATCTAATAAATATCCAAGATGGCTAATATTAGGAAATAACCATAATATATTTCCCCTGATTATGATTCTAAATAAGAAAATTATGAGGCAATAAAACTTAAAACTCTCTAATTAGATAGTTCAATTTTAAAAAAAGATTAAACGAATATTTAGAGGAAAATGCAAATTCATTTCCTCTAATTATGAATTGAATTTTAATTAAATTAAATAGATACTCATATAATGTGTTTCCTCTGATTATCGAGTTAAATTAAATATTTAAAACAAAACTCAAACATATTATATCAATTCGAATAAGTTAATATGCACAACTTAAATATATTCCCTAAATTGTATTTCATTTTTTTATCCCACGCAAATTTTGTTGCTACTTTAACTTAAAGAACTAATGCTCCCTATCCATGTAAAATTAAAACTTAGAAGGATGATTTTGCAACAATTTCCTAACAACAATTGTTCAACAATACTTATTCTGCTAAAATAAATTTAAAATGGAATTTGTTTTCCATATTTTCCAACTGTACACAAAAAATTGATCTTTATTAGATGAGTTTTCGTGAAGAGTGCGGCGAGCTAATGTTTCAAAATATTTAAACACATTTCAAAAATGCTAAATGATGCATATTACAAATTTACAGATTCTTTTCAAATCTAAGCATTTTGCAGACGTGAAACGAATTCAAATATAAAGAACTTCCCAATTTTACCAATTTTTATAAATCTAAACAACTAATAAGTGTAATTTTTTTTGAATTCCAACATTTTTAAAATCTGAACAATTTTTAAAATGCGGACATTTTCAAATATATATTTTAACACACGGGCGCGGCGTGTCGACGCGCCATCTTGCCTAGTAATACATAACATAGAGCACAATCATGTAGGGAAAATCATATGGTTATAAACGATGACATTGTTAGAATTTGGGCCCATTTGGGGCAGTCCAATAAGCAATTCCTGAAATCTCAAATTGGCCCATGTGCATGGCGGAATTTTGGGAGTGCAAAGTGGTGCTAAAATTTAGTCCCACATTGCTAGTTGGAGGAGAGTTGCACCACCTTATATAGTGGAGTGTTGTACCACTTGGTGTGCTAGTTAAGAATAGAAGGCTCTCTCGTGCGCACTCCTCCTCCTCCTCCGCCGCCGCCGCTCGCTCGTCTCGTCACGACACGACACGCCGCGGGTTGCGGGAATGAGCCAAGCCGATGCCGGATCGCTACCGGATCGTGGGCTGCTGTAACCGACTCGAACGTGTGCGACGTGGCCGGCCCACTTTCTACCCGAGCAGGTCTCCGGAACCACTCGCCTTTGTGATCCTGTACGGGAGAGGGCGAATTAGGTTTTTGGGAAGCGCTTCGCGCGACTGCTCGCCGCTTCCACCACGGGTCGTCTACAAGCTGGAGCTGCGGACCGTCTCCGCATGCGTCGTCTTCTTCGACCCGTCTTCACCGACGTCATCGTCAACAACATCACCGCTACCTTCGATGTACATTTTATTAAAGATCCTTGATTTTTAGGAGATGCTCAGCCACGTTTAAAGGGAGATAGAAGGGAAAATCCTTGTTTTGAACAGGAAAAGATCAAGCATACAAGATGCTATCTGTTTCTATTCCTGCTGCTCAAGGAATACTAGTTGAATTTGGCGTGCCGTCACGGCACGCCCTTGATTTTTTTTTTTTTGCAGCATATATATTTTTTGTCAACTAAAATGTTAGCTAAATTGGTATGTTGGAACATGATTTTATTATGTCATGAATAGGTAGCTTTTTTTTTGTGCATTTCGGATATATTGTATATAATATTCAAATTTTCAGTGGATCGAAATGGTCAAACATGTTTGCATTTCGACGTCTATATTGAAGTGAAATCAGGAAAATCCATTTTAATTTAATTATACATTTGCGGAAAGTTCGTTTGCGTGGTGTTGAAATATTGGCCAAAATGAAATGTTGTAATATCTTTTGTTATTTTGATATGAGTATAGTGTGTTTTTTTTTTTGAGCATTTGCGTTATATTTTTGTGGACTATCGGAATATTAAGCAATTGGAAATGTCTGAAAATGTTGGTATGTGAACTTAAATGGTGGACACGCCGCACCCGTGTGGTGGAATTCAAATTTGAAAATGTCGACATTTGTAAATTGTGTAGATTTGGGAATTGTTAGTATGCAAAGAGAGTTCATGTTTGCAAATTGTCTAGATTTCGAGAAGTAGGCAAATTAGAAAGTTATTTAGGTTCTTTTTTTTCCACGTTAATAAAATGGTTAGATTTGAAAGGTAGATGGAATTTTGAAATATTCAAAATTGGAAATGTCTGTTTTCGGAAGTTGTTTAGATTGTAAAATTGTTGGAATTGAAAAGGTGTATATGTTGAGAACTCGTTTAAATTAGCTGAAATTGTCAAATGGGGGAGATATTTATGTTTGAATTATTTGTACGTTTAGTAAATGCCCAGATTTTGTAGACATGTTGATATGCTGGTAATATTAGTGAATACCGTTGTGTGGAAAAATCAAATTTGGAAATGTTCACATTGAAATGTATTGAAATTTAGAAAATGTCTGCACCTTGACCAATTACCCCTTTCCTAATTTTACAATTTGTTTAAATTTCTTTGAGAACATTGTGGTATGGAAAATTCCAGTTTGGAAATATGTGCGTAAAAAATTGTTTAGTTTTGTATATAATGAAATTTGGGAGAAATCTGCACTTTAATTTTAATTAAATTTCGGTCTTTAAGATGCTGTTGTGTGGAAAATTTAAATTTTGAATTGTGCACAGTCACTGAAATTTTGCACGGTGCACTGAAATTTAGAAAATGTTTGCACATTGTCTAATTACACCTTGCCTAAATGAAAATTTGTTTAAATTTCAGTGGAATATACCATGGTATGGAACATTTTAAGTTTGGAAATATACCTGATTAAAATTTGTTTAAATTTCAGTGGGAAACACCGTGGTATGGAAAATTTAATTTTAAAATTGTTTAGTTTTTGAATATAATGAAATTTGGTATGGAAAATTTAAGTTTAAAATTATTTAGTTTTTGAATGTAATGAAATTTGGGAGAATTTTAAATTTGGGAGAGACTTTAAGTTCAATTAAATGTTGGTCTTTAAAATACCGTCGTGTAGAAAATTCAAATTTGGAATCGTGCATGGTGCATTGAAATTTAGAGGTCTTTAAGATACCGTCATGTGGAAAATTCAAATTTGGAATTGTGCATGGTCACTGAAATTTTGCACGGTGCACTGAAATTTAGAAAATGTTTGCACATTGCCTAATTACACTTTGCCTAATTAAAAATTTGTTTAAATTTCAGTGGAATATACCATGGTATGGAACATTTTTAAGTTTGGAAATATACCTAATTAAAAATTTGTTTAAATTTCAGTGGGAAACACCGTGGTATAGAAGTTTTAAGTTTAAAATTGTTTAGTTTTTGAATATAATGGAATTTGGTATGGAAAATTTAAGTTTAAAATTGTTTAGTTTATGAATATAATGAAATTTGAGAGAATTTTAAATTTGGGAGAGACTTTAAGTTTAATTAAATGTTGGTTTTCAAAATACCGTCGTGTAGAAAACTCAAATTTGGAATTGTGCATGGTTCACTGAAATTTAGAAAATGTTTACATCTTGACTAATTACACCTTGCCTAATGAAAATTTGTTTAAATTTTAGCGAGAACATCGTGGTATGAGAAATTCAACTTTGGAAAATATGTGCGGCAAAATATCTTTAGTCTTGGATATCGTGAAATTTGGGAGAATTTTGAACTTTAAATTTAATTAAATTGCGGAGTTTAAAATATCGTTATGTGGAAAACTCAAAATTGGAAATGTACACATTAAAATTTGGTTGGATTTCGGTGTCCTGAAATTTAGAAAATGTCTGCACCTTGCCTAATCGCACCTTGCCTAACCGAATGTTTGCTTAAATTTCAGTGGGAACACCGTGGTATGGAATATTCAAGTTTGGAATTTTGTGTGCCAAAATTTGTTTAGTTTTGAATATATATATATTGAAATTTGGGAGAACTCTGGATTTTTAAATTTAATTAAATTTCAGAGTTTAGAAAGAAGCAGGACAGTTGTAAGAGTGGTGTTTTTTTTAATTCAATCTTTGCTCGATCAGAGTAGTAGTAGGTAAGCTTTGTTGCCCGCTGGACAGTTGTCGTCTTGGATCAATTTGAAAATGATTTCCATATAAAGAATACGATGAACATATGTACTACTACTTCACCCAAGAACATATGTACTACTACTTCACCCAAAGCTTCTAGGACGACATGTATATATCCGTAAAGGGAGATATGAGCGCGGCGACACGCCGCGCCTGTGTGTTAAAATTCTAATTTGAAGACGCGGGAAATGTAAAAATGTTCAAGTTTGGAAATTACTGGTTTTCGAAAAGTTTGTTGTTGCAAAAAAGTTCACATTTCAGAGGTTGCTTAAATTTGAAAGTTTTGTAATGTGGGAAAAGAAAATTATGTCTTAGGGGCGTTTAGTTTTTAAAAATTAGTTAAAATGGAAATGTATTAAGTTTTGAATTATGTTTGCGTTTGTGGAATGATCAAGTTTGAAGGAATTTTGAAATTTTAAAGTGTTGAAATGTTGATGATGTTTTGGATTCAAAATGCTTTCACTGCAGAAAGAAAGTTCAGATTTATTTAAAATGAAGACAAAATTTTCCGACCGATTTTGATTTTATGGAAAAATTGGGTAAGTAAAATGGTAGCATATGTCAGGAGCTTAAATTTTTTGAAGAAATGTTTTTAAAAAGAATGAAAATCACTTTAATTTGTTTGATGCGGTTAAATATTATAGGTTGGAGGTTCCCGTGACATAAATAGTCGTCGTTTATTTTTTTGTGTCATATTTGTAAATAATGGGGAGTAAAGAATTTTAATTTGGAAATGCCCGCATTTGGAAGTTATTTGGATTTGTATATGTTGAAATAAAAAATAGTTTACATTTGTAAGTTGTTAGCAATTTAGTAAATTGGTGAAATTGGGAAGTAATTCATATTTGAATTGTGTTAACGTCTGTTAAATGGTTAGATTCGAGAGGGATTTCGCGCATCGGCATGACGCATTCTTGTTATTTTTTTGATGGCAATTTGTTGTCATTACTGTATTTTGCAACGTGTATTTTTGTATGGACATAGGTTGATTGTCGCCAAGTAATTATGTATATATGTGGTGGATTGTACATATAAAGGAACTTGCTTCCGATTATGTGGAATGGATATCAAGTACAACTTTTGTGTGGAAAGTTTGGAAAATTGTCAATTTTTAAATTTGTGGCACGTTGTGCTTGCTGCAGTGGTTTTGATGTACCATGTATATGTGTACGTAATCTGAATCGGACGAACGCAGCAGAACCTATGTGCGAAAAGGAAAAATAGGAAAAAATGCATGAAATATATTTGAAATTTGCTATGAATATTATCTAATATTTTTGGGGAAATTGTTTTCTGTGTTGTTGAATGTTCGGTGGGAATAAATACTTGTTGGAAAAATTTCTAACAAATCACGTGCGAAAATTGTTTTGATCTTGTAGAAAATGTGTAATATTTTATGGGGGAGGGGATTCGTTGTAATTCGAATTCCTGAAATTCGTTGGAATTTTTTGTCTTCAGTATCTTCAAATTGTTGGCAAATTGAAATGTTCAAATAATGTTTAATTTTGTTCCTGATTTTCATGAACATTTACTGAATTAGAGTACCTCCAAATACTGGACAATTCGAAATATTTAAACATGGTTGTGAGCATGTTTAAGTATTGTGAAGAATGGTCAACTGTTTAGCAATTTTGAATGTGCGAATCTGATTTTGTTTTGCATTAATATTTACTGAATCGGAGTACGTCCAAATTTGTCCAATACAAAATATGGCTAACATATTTGTTTTTTGATGTAAATAATCAGCAGTTATTTTTCTGAATATGTTAAATATATTTCCATATTTTTCGGAGGGGTGTTGATAGGATTTTTTGAATTTCCTGTAAAATTCTTTTAAAAAAAAAATCCGGGCCCACTGCGACGTCGGCATGACGTCGGCAGTGGCCACGGCAGCGTCGACGACGGCAGCGTCGTCCACGGCGGCGGCGCGTCTGCGCGAGCCGGGACGCGCGCGCGGGCGCGTCGGGAGCGCACGGCCGCGGGGTGGCTGGGGGCGGCGGCGCCGCCCCTTCTGGATCGCCGGAGCGGCGCCGGCGGCCCGTAAATGCGGCGGAGGACGCCGAGGGCACCGGCGACGATTGCGGCGAGGTCGCGGCGGCCCGGCACGCGAAAGACAGCGAGGATGGAGCTTCGGCGACGGCGGAGCGCGCCGTGTGCGCCGATGTGAAGAAGAAGGAGCAGAACGGCGGGGCGTGGCGGCGGCGGCGGCACGGCAGCGCGCGGAAGGAGAGAGGGGAGGGTGGGGGTTGTGGCTTTTTTACAAAAAAGAACCCGCAGTTTCGCGTAATTGCAAACAGGCCCCTCGCGCCGGTTTTTCTGTGAAGGAGTTGTAATTTTCGGGCGCCCGTGTACTTCTTTGCAAGAAACAGCAGCGCGCTGCGAGGCTGACATGCGGGCCTCACCGCGCACTGTTCAACACTGTAGTTTTTCTACAGTGCTAACTGTAGCTATCTACAGTACGCGGAGCGCGGACAGGGCGTCGTTTTGCCCAACTTTTATATACTCGATGATGATGATTCATGGGATGGAAAATGTGTACGTGACCAACTCTCCTTGAAGTCAATTGGGTGGGGGCCACCTGCAGAACCAACGGAAGATGGAATCCACGATAATTAAAATAGGAAAATTTAAATTAGCTTTTATTTCTTTAGTCGGTTGTAACAGATTTATTTTCTACACAGTTTAGGATCGGCTACTTCTATAAACCCATAGAGCGTCCGATGTAATATTCAGATTGGAGTTATATGAAATAGACACGATGTGTGTTTAGGGTTAAAATCCTCGTACCGAGTTTGGGGAAAGCTGTCAAAAAATCCCTAAGTTTCTTGAGAAATCTTTGCAAAAACCTCTACTGGCGTGTGAGGTCCTGCGACACGTAGGAGATTACAAGCTGAGCCTATACGGTTCGTCCACGTTATTCCTTCGACTTGAAGGGTTTGCGTGTTGTTTCTGCGGAGTTTGTGAACATCTTCGTAAACCCGCGATTACTATTTGCTGCGATCAAGGTTTGTGCCGTGAAAGATCGGGCCAACAACGGATCGAATCTCGCCATGAGGTTCGCTCCACATCATCTGGTATCAGAGTGCCATGTTGCTCAAGACACTGTGGAGGAGATGGCCGGCGCGTCATCACCAAGGAGAAGCTATTGGAGGTTGTCTAGCGACTTCTTGTTGGAGGAGGAAGGCTACGGCGCCGAGCTTTTTCATACCTACTGTAAAGTGGGAGAGAGAGCTTGCGCCACGACGATCGACCACGAAAGTTCGATCAACGCTATCGGCATTGACATGGTGGAGAAGTTGGATCTGTTGACGACACCACATCCACGCCCGTACATGTTGAGGAGGTGCTGCGACAGGCTCGACGTCACACACCAAACTACGGTACAATTTTCTGTCGGAAATTTTTCTTCCGAGGTTTTGTGTGATGTAATTCCGGTGCCACTAGTTTCGTGTCATCTGTTGCTGGGAGAACTATGGTCCAAGGAAAAGGATGCTGCATACAACCACCGTGCCAGTACGTACACTATTGCGCATGGAAAGGAATATGTCCTAAGCCCCTAGAAAAGAAGACTTTCAGGACATGGAGAAACGATCGCCTATACAAAATAAGGGAGCAAAAAGAAGCCGAGAATAAAGAGGCCGCAGCTGCTGCAATATTTTTGGCGTCCCTAAAATCTGATGACGGCATTATTTCTTTGGAGGCTGACTGGAAACCGAGGACGGTTTCTCTCGAAGAAGGGGAGGATGATACGGCGTCCGATACAGTTGAGAGTGTATACATCCTACAAATGATGTTTACGTTGAGCGGCGTAGTATTATTTCAGATGAGATTAAAGAATACGTCGATGCATATGTGTTTCCAGAAGAGAATGCATTCAGGTACAAATACCTTGGATGCTTCGATGTACATTTTATTAAAGATCCCTGGTTTTTAGGAGATGCTCAGCCACGTTTAAAGGGAGATAGAAGGGAAAATCCTTGTTTTGAACAGGAAAAGATCAAGCATACAAGATACGATCTGTTTCTATTCCTGCTGCTCAAGGAATATTCATGGGATGGAAAATGTGTACGTGACCAACTCTCCTTGAAGTCAATTGGGTGGTGGCCACCTGCAGAACCAACGGAAGATGGAATCCACATTAATTAAAATAGGAAGGTTAAAGTTACTCTCTCCGTTTTTTAATATAAGATGTTTTAGGTGATACAGATGTTGTCTATATCCACACTAAAAGGAGTGAACTTACACACAAAAATGTGTCCACATACATTTGTGTGCATGTGCATGTGGACAAAAGCTAAAACATCTTATATTAAAAAACGGAGTGAGTAGCTTTTATTTCTTTAGTCGGTTGTAACAGATTTATTTTCTACGCAGTTTAGGATCGGCTACTTCTATAAAGCCATAGAGCGTCCGATGTAATATTCAGATTGGAGTTATATGAAATAGACACAATGTGTGTTTGGGGTTAAAATTCTCGTACCGAGTTTGGGGAAAGCTGTCAAAAAATCCCTAAGTTTCTTGAAAAATCTTTGCAAAAACCTCTACTGGCGTGTGAGGTCCTGCGACACGTAGGAGATTACAAGCTGAGACTATACGGTTCGTCCACGTTATTCCTTCGACTTGAAGGGTTTGCGTGTTGTTTCTGCGGAGTGTGTGAACATCTTCATAAACCCGCGATTACTATTTGCTGCGATCAAGGTTTGTGCCGTGAAAGATCGGGCCAACAACGGATCGAATCTCGCCATGAGGTTTGCTCCACATCAAGCAGCAGCACTATGCAATCTACAGAAGACACGCTACAACTTTCATCTATAAGATATGGATAAGAGAACGATCAAGGAACCAACTAGATGCTAACACCAAACAATACCCAGCCAATTATCACTCACTCGATTAACCCACGAGTAAGCAAACCAAAGGCACTCACATAGCGTGGCAAGTTTAAGAGCTATCATTACTAGGTGTAAGTTGTCTATGATCTTGTTAGCCAGCATCTTCACCAAGTCGTCCATAACCGCGGACACGGTTTTTCGAAAAGATTTAACCCTGCAGGGGTGCACTATTGTTAAACCACACGCATCAAATTGCCATGGAGCGTTTGATACAACCTTTCACTTCTCTACAACCAAGTCCAGGGAACCACCTAACCAAGTTGAACCCGCATCCCGCATCATAAGCTCGGCCGAATCTCTGAGGCGGACCTAGCCGTTTGCGCCTACGCACTAGGGGGAATCTATGCACAGTAGAAAATCCCCTTCGTGTCGTACCACGGGAACCTATATAAATGTACGCACATCGGTTAAGTACCATCAACATCATCAACATCTTCACCTGCATGAAAGGGGATGTGCGTACGCCAAATGGAAAGCGCGAACTACTTGCGGCGCCCTGGACAAGGCTGCGGATCGGGTCGTGGGTCGCGGGGAGTCCCATTAAGGTCCCACATGTGGTTAGCGCGCTCAGTCTTGGATGCGAGGACAAGAACTCAGGTCCTAGGGCGACACTAGCGGAACAAAGCACCAAAACTGGCCTTCCACCGGTGCCTTATCATTAAGATCACAAACGTCCCACAACAGATAAACAGGTATCCACTTACCAGGGCTTTGAAAATACAACTAATAACAAGAAGATAAAAGGTAACAAACTAAGCATGCGCTACGATTCGCAAGGCCAACAAGGTAAACAAACAACATAGTGATAGGATGTGGAGGTGGGGCTATATCATGGTAGCAAGGTAAACATGGATATGATCGCATAAGCATCGTAACATAAGGGTAGCAGAGATCAACGGCAAGGATGAAAGACAATGCATTGGAAACAAGAGAACAGTGCTTGCCTGTAATCCAGCATGGAAGAAGATCTTGTCGTTGCTCACATCATCTCAACGCCCTATTCGCGAAGACGCAACAAACACTGGAAAGAACACCAGATGCAACACTTACTACTACGGCAAAAGATCCAGCATATTCAAGAGATGATGCATGACTGGGCAAAATGCAACTTAAGCCAAATTAAGCGGAACCGGGATTCCGAAAAATAATATTAAGGTTCAAATTATTTATCTAACCACCGATTTAAATGTTGATTAACATGTGAAACATGGCATGGGTGAGCTACTCAAAATTAAATGGAATAGGGCAAATTAATTAAATACCCCACACATTCCAAATTTAATTATTTAGGTGATAATGCAAAAGACCACTAAGCAACAAGCTAGAGGATGCAAACAAGAGCATGGATGACATATTAATAATACTTGCATTTTTCAGATCAAAATAGATATATAATTTGTATTAATTGAAGTTATACAACAAAAGATATGGAATAAACAAGATTTCCAAAAATAAAATAAAAGACAGAGGCAAAGAAGGGAGATGGGCTGGAACTGAGCAACGGGAAGCTATCAGCCGCGCGGGGGCGACGACCGGAGGAGTGCAGCTGGGCTGCGGCCCAACAGTGGTGCCGGATGAATAAAACGGGAAAAAGGTGATGAATTTGCTGGTGCTGGGACTCGAACTCGGGTCTGATACAACAGCGACCCAAAATGAAAAGAACAGGAAACGCTAACTGATTTTTTTACACGGAAAGCTGCAGGCTTGAGACTTTAGAGGTAGCGCGTTGGCGACGAACGAGGCCGGCGGCGACCAGAATCTGGCGGCGCACGGTGCAAGCGGGGAGAGGGGCGGAGATGTGTGCGGACGTGCGCTTGTTGGAGAGAGGAGGGAGGTGCAGGGAGGGCGATCGGAAGCCCAAAGGCAGAAGAGGAGATGGGAGACAGAGGGAAAAGGGGAGAGGTTAGATGCGGTGCTCACCTAGGACACCCGCGCGTGCCTAGAGCCGAAGGAGAGGTGCGGGTGAAGCCATGTCCGTAGGCGAGGAAGACGTGCGCAGCAACTCCGGCGTGGAGGACGGCGACCTTGTCGATGCTCCGGGACGGCTCCGGCTCCGGTTCTTCTGCGCGGATGACGAGGGCGGCGCGGAGTTTCCATTCCCGCGCTCAGGAGATCCTGATGGTGATCATGGCGACGGCTCGGTGTAGCTCCAAGTTTTCAGCCATGGAGGCTCCATTCGGTGGGGAGGTGGAAGAAGAGAGGAGAGGGAGGGAGAAAGAGAAGGGCTGGCGGCGGCGGCTGGAGAGGAGAGGCGCTAGGGCAAGCAGGAGGGGAGTGGTCGTGGTTTTGACTTTTGAGGAGGGGAGCAAGGAGCAGCGGCCGTCAAATCAATCGGCCTCTACGTGGCTACTGTGGATGTCGGCGATTCCTAGTTGCCGCGTACTGCGGTAACGAATCGCTCCCGCGTACCCCTTCTTACTTATGGGCCGGCCCATTTTCCGTGTCTGTGGTGTACGATCGTTTTATTCTTTCTCTTCCTTATTCTTTGACATGGGACATTCCGCATAGCGTAGTTGCTTGCTTTCACTGATTCTTTCCGCATCAGATTTGGTTCCTTTTGCATTGCCGTCAGCTGCTTTTTTTCTCTTGGTTTTCTTTTATTTTCCCTTTCAAGTTAATTCTTTTATGTTTTATTTTATATATGAAATTATTTTTTGTTTTCTCTTTCGTTTTTTTTGAATTTTTCCTTTTCTACAACAAATAGGTCGTTTTGAATTATTTTGTGTTTCTCTTTTCTTTCTTATTTAGTGTTTAGTTTTCATTTTTTCAGTTTCTATTTTTATTTTATGTTTCCTTTTTCTATTTTATATTAAAAACCAATGTTCACGTACCAAAACACAATTTCACCTTTTCTGTTCACTTTTTAAATTGTTCAAAACTAGTCTTTGTTTACTGATATTTTATATTCATTTTTTAAATTGTTCAAAAAGAGTTTTCTGTTCACATTTTTAAAATGTTTAAAAATAGTTTTCGTTCACAAAACTTTTAAAAATCGTTCAAAATAGGTTCTGTTCACCGACCATTTTATTTTCACTTTTTAAAATTGTTCAAGAATAGTTTCTGTTCAACGGGTTTTCAAATATAATTCAAGAACAAATCCCGTTCAACGTGTTTTCAAAAATCGTTCAAGACCAAATTCCGTTCAACGGGTTTTCAAATATCGTTAATGACAAAATTCAAAATTGTTCGAGACTATATTCTGTTCAACGTTTTTTTTCAAAAATCGTTCAAGACCAAACTTCGTTCAATGGGTTTTACAAAAATCTTTCGAGATTAAATTCCGTTCAACGGGGTTTTCAAATATCGTTCAAGACCAAATTCCGTTCAACGCATTTTTCAAAAATCGTTCAAGACCAAATTATGTTCAATGGTTTTTTGAAAATTAGTTCGAGACTAAATTCCGTTCAACGGGTTTTCAAATATCATTCATGACCAAATTCCGTTCAACGGGTTTTTCAAAAATCGTTCAAAACCAAAATCCGGTCAATGAGTATTTCAAAAATCGTTCAAGACCAAATTACGTTCAACAAGTTTTTTAAAAATTGTTCAAGAACAAATTACGTTCAACGGGTTACCAAATCCTGTTCAACATGTTTTAAAAAATCGTTCCAAAATCCGTTTAAACCAAGTTTCTTTTCAACGGAGTTCTACAAAATCGTTTAATACCAAATTCTGTTCAACGGGTCTTTCAAAAATCGTTCAAGACCAAATTACGTTCAACGTGTGTTTCAAAAATCGTTCCAAAATCCGTTTAAACCAAGTTTCTGTTCAACGGAGTTTTACAAAATCGTTCAATACCAAATTCTGTTCAACGGGTCTTTCAAAAAATCGTTCAAGACCAAATTACGTTCAACGGGGTTACCAAAATCACGTTCAACATGTTTTTCAAAAAACGTGAAAACACAAATTACATTCACGGTTTTTAAAAAATCGTTCAATATGTTATCAAAATCTCGAAAAATGGGGTTTTCAAGGAATCGTTCAAATACAGAATTATGTTCAACGGGGCTTTAAAAAATGGTTCAATACCGGGATATTTTCAAATAGTTTTTCCAAAAATCGTTCAAAAATTTACTGTTTGTACAAGAAATATGGTTACGGTTTAAAAAATGTTCATGCGCGACGAAATAAACACATTTTCCATTGGCAATGTATTTATTCAATGTTGAAATTGTTCAATTTGTAGAAATGTTCTTTCTGAAAAATCGTTTTTACAAAAATTTCGAATTACAAAAAAGGTTAGCGGGGTTCAGAAATATGTGCATTTTTTTTAAAAGTTCATGCTTTTAAAAAAGTAAAAAACATAAAATAAAATAGAAATGAGCTAATATTCAATTTTTGCGTTGGCAATGTTTTTCTCAACGCTGGACGGGAATCACTATTGGCCTAAAAAGGATCTCCAAATCATCAGTTGCAACTTTTCAGAACCCGAAACAGTGCAGATAGCCACACGTATTACAAATCGGGGAAAAAAATCAGCGAAACAGGACGTACACGAAAGAAACAGTCAACAGAACATGCATGCTTCTCCCATCAGAACTACTGGGCTGACCCAATTTCGTCAAGGGGTACGCGGAACGGAAGTTGTGCCCGCTGATAACCCCCAAGAGCAGGGGATCACTGTAGCTCCTCTCAATGTGGAAGTAGGGTACGATCCGCAGGAGCAAGAAAGAAAAGTTATCTATTCTCTACAACTAAAGTGTCACAAGTTTTAGTTGATTATGCACTAAACAAGTTTAAAGAATAAGATGGTTGATTTAATGGATGGAAGTTTAATGTAACAAAACAAGAATGTAAAAGTGTCCCAGTCCTCTTCAATGCAAGAGGACAAGACAAAGGTTTTCTCTTATAGGAACAATGGACATGGGTTAATGGGTTCACTTAATCCTCTCTCTCTCATCTACGGTGATTATCATGTTATAGATAAAGTACACACAATTGTCATGTTTTAATGGTAGCTTTTATGACGGCTATATGTCCTAAAACACATAGTTGAAAGAAGTACTCATTTGTGTTGCTAGGTCACCCTCGTAAGGCTAGCGTGGTTGCTGTGACTCCCACATCATACTCTTCCTTTTTACCCCCAGATAAAGGATGTTGGTCTGTATTTCACATGTCACTCAATACATATGCCGTGTCACATCGGCCATCCTGTACCTACATACATCATACTTCATAATGGACAATATTCTAAACACTAGTGCAATGATTCATAATTCGTGTGCATGACCACATCTCTCTCATCTATCCACACTTGGTGGTGTCAATCACCTCATGACAAGGATAAACAAGGCATTATGCATAAATCAAACCATCACATGCATCATAGAACATCTCCAAAGTATGACAAATCATAAAAGCTCCAACACAACGGTAAATGTATAACAAATCATCTCATACCACAATATCCACCATAAGAATTACATAGATAGATCCATACTTATGCAAGGCACATCATATGGACTTCAACAATGATCATACATAGAGAGATTAGATCAAGTTACCACCACAAACCCAAGATCCAGGGGGTGGACTACTCCCCCTTCATCATGGAGACGGTGGAGAAGTCGTTGGAGAAGATGGAGACCACCCCGGCAGCACCCCGCCGGAGTTTCCCCCCTCCAATCTGCAGCTCCAGGTCTCTGTTTCGTGGTTTCTGTGTTTCGGCGGCGCTCCTTCCAGAGAACGTCGGGGGGCTATTTTTATAGACGTTTTTAGGTCAAGACGAAGCCACGGAGACGAAAATGGACGGCATCCGAGCCACGAGGAATAAAAGAGGTGGTCCCACACGGCCTATGTACCTGGCCGCGTGGGACCATCTAATTTCTTCCTCGGACTTCCTTTTTCGCGGATTCTTGGCTGGTACGTCTTCTTATTTCTAAATATTGGGCCCCGTAAAATATTAGGTCATTTGGACGTCGTTTGGTCCCTGAAAGTCAAAAACATGGAAAAATGGGTTTTCTGCCTGTGCAGGGTTAATTCCATAAAAATAGGAAACATACCAAATATTCCCAAAATCATTATAAAACAGTGATATAACCCTTATATGATGCAAATATGACTGGAATATAAGTAAAAATAATGCAAAGTTCATGTATGCATTTTACATGCATCAACATCCCCAAGCTTAACCTATACTCGTCCTCGAGTATGAAGGTGATAAAACTAACATGGACTTTGCAATTTAATACTAACAATGGATATCAAATGTGATTACTATTGCTACATAGAGTCAAGTGGTTCATTCTTAAAAGGAGTAGCAATATGCAAGATAGATTATGAAGTGATATCAAGTATTCAATGCAAGGATGTTCAATGATAATTCACAAAGTGTAACATAAAAGACAAAGTACTATGGACCACATGTATGCATAATGATAAGTAAGAACATCCTACAATGGTCATAGAGTATTTGATGAAAATCTGAATATAAAAGGTGGACACTTTGGAAAGATATATATATGAGTAGAGGTAAAGCATGAATAAATTTCATCTAACTTCTGAACTTCTCTACTTAAGTCAATGATTGTAATATGGTAATCCTTGGTCTCAAGCTCTTATTCTCCTATCATAGCATCTTGAATGATTAAGTTTAAAGTGAAACCAAATACGAGTAGTGTGCTTGACAAAGTACAGGTTGAAAGTCTCATGCCCCTTGAATACAAGTACCTACTCCATGTGTTACTCAACTTGGAAAACAAAGCAAGTTCAAGTTAAATATCATTGTAAGTAATAATAGTATCATTATGTGGCCCCCGACCCGACTGCTATACAGTGATGCTGTGTGTCACCGGTTAAGCGATACAACCGGAGGTTACGAGTTTACCAATCCCCGGCCAAAACCTTTGGCAGGTGTTGCTCGGAATTGATCATCGGCAACACAACACCCCAATTGATGCCTTAACACAGGCACAGCTATCAATGCATAATAGAGAGATCAAGACTTGTGGAACAACTGGCACATCACAGACTCTACGACCCCAAGCATTATAGTTCAACTCTTATAATAGAGAAAGATAGCAAATTACAACCAGAGGTCACAGACCCAACATTACAACATGCGGAAGCGAATTAAGTTGTTCTAAACAACAAGATCCAAATTATGGCCTAAGAGGCCTACAGATAAACATTCAAGCGCCAGCTATTCCGGGATGTCCCAAGCTGCCACCTGGGAACCCCAGACTACTCGTCGACATCCACAAAGAACCCACCTTCGAGGTCGGTGAAGTCCTCCCCTGAAACAAAACAAACGACGTTGAGTTCGACGAACTCGCAAGATTATATATAGAGCTTTAGCTCGATGAGGCTTTCAAAGTTTTATGGCTGTTTTGCTTAAAGCTGATTTTATTTATGAAAACATAACTCAATGGCATCTACTAATCAGAGTATTTTTTTTAAAGGGGGTAAGAAGTAACTCTTTTCTTTGATCACCTTTCTCATCATCAACCATCACTTACCACTGCACCTGTTCTACAAAGGCACCTCCCGAATCACCCTCGGGGAAGTCAACCTTGCATTCTTGAGTGGTACCTTTAGTACTCAGGTTTTAAGCATTCCGTTCAAGTTATTCTATGGTCTTACCTTCACTTCCCAAGTTCGTCCATAACCGCGGACACGGCTTTTCGAAAAGATTTAACCCTGCAGGGGTGTACAATGTTTGCCACACGTACCGTCCGGCCCATTGCCTAGCTTTTAGCTCTCTTCCTTGGAGAGCCGGCTGGGTGGGAGCGGTGTCGACTTCTCCCCCGTTAAGGACTTTCCAGGATCATCAGTGGCGGTAGGACAAGAGGTGCCTCCAACACCCTGTCCCGCGGCCACTTATTTTCCTGACACCACCATCCTCATCTCAGTTCATCCCACCATCATCACGCACGCGCAAATGGAAGCCCGAACTAGAGGACCCTGGCTAGTCCCGCCCGAGTTATTTAGTCTATGAGGGTTCCTGCAATTGCATAGGCCTCACGCATGGTTGCATGCTCAGTCTTGGTTCAAGAGGTAAAGAACTCGCACCTAGGCGGCGAGAACGAGACAAAGCACCACAACCACAGTGGCCTCTCATCCCCACCTTTAAGCATTTTATTACCTGTCACCACAATTTCCTCCACCATCGTCCAAACATTTCCACATCTGTTCCCAACAAGACATATCCATCGGACAGATAAACATTTAACTAAGCATGGCTAAGCATCAATATTGCATAGTAAGCATCTCCGGCCAACAATACAAACCTATGGATAATAGGAGGGACACAGGTATTGGCATCGGAATCTTAATGCAACTATAGGATACTCTAATCCAATAAAATTGACATTTGGAACCGCATGCAATATTATAGTGGAGAAAATATTTGCGGAAATTAGGATAAGACATGCTCAGAGGGGGGATTACGCTTGCCTTGCTCAACGTGCTGGTAGTACGGATCGTCGGGGTATCGCGGTGTAACCCCGGCTGCTTGATCTATCGGAGCATAACAACGGAAGGGCAATCAATCACCACACATGCTTTAACAAATGTAATGCGCAAACACATGATGACATGACATTTTAAATCCCCGAGACGAGGATGATTCCACTATTCAATTTAAACGGAGTTCGGATGCTTAGAGGGGCGCAACTCGAATATACCGTGGAGTTAGGTCATGAATCCTCGTTACTTGTCGATTAAGGTAGTTGAAACCCTAGGGTTAACTTGCTGATGAGATGTCATGATCAGGTGATGAAATGCAGGGTTTCGGTGATTTAATATACATGATAACCATTTTAAAGGTTGGTTCACACATTTCCGGACATTTGGGTATATTACACATTTTTATGGTAGACCGAAAGAAATACAAGTTAATACATTTTATTTCCTCTTTTAGAGATGCCCTGATTATAAGTTGAACCAACATAGAACAGTTATTTCACCAGAATTAGAGAGACAAAACTTAAACAGGAAAACTTTTGGTACTGGACCAATTCGGAAAATCCGAATTTTCCTAAATCGGAATATCCGATCGAGTTGCACACTCAAAATTTGGCTAAGGATAGAAACACAACTCGCACTGATGTTCTTCGGAAAATCCGAATTATTTTCACCCGGATTATCCGATTGCACAGCTGAATTGAAAATTTGGCTAAGGACCTAAAACCGAATCGCACTGGAACGAGGCGGAATATCCGGTTCGAAACGAACTCGGAATATCCGAAGCACGAGCACGGCGAGCTACGGCGAGCTGCAGCGCGAAAATCGAACCACGGCTCACGAGTTGAACGCGAGGAAGGCACAGGGAGGTGCGCTTGCTCACCCTGGTCTCGGGGAAGCTCACAGCGGTGATGGGGAGGTCGGGGATGCTCGACGGCGACGGATTTGTCCGCGGCGGCGCTCGGAAGGCAGCGGCGAACTAATGGACGGCGACGGCGATTCCGGCCAGCCCGGCTCGATTCCTCTGGTGGAGAGGAAGCAGGAGAGGCGGCGGAGCTTCCTGTGCTCTTGGTTTCGCTCGGGGCGAGCTCAATCGACGGCGGCAAGCACGGCCATGGCGCGGCGGTGTGGCGCTCGTGGGGAGGAAAAGAGAGAGAAGGAGCAGGCGAGCAAATGCGGGGTGGGGGAGCAGGTGAGGTCGTGGGGCTCGTGGAGGCGTGCTCCTCGCAGGGGAGAGCAGAGAGGAGGGGGGCCCGGCGCGGCGTCGATCGACAGGGCGGCATGGCGCCAGTGTCCAAGGAGAGAGACGACCTTTTTACAGATAACCCCCTGGCCAGAAGTTTCCATCACGGTTTGGTCCCTTTTCTGTTTTAAAAATAGAATCCTGTGGCTTTAGGTAATTAATTGAGGCACTAAAACATTTTATTAAAATCTGGAAAAATTTGTGTTACCTCCCCACAACATTTCCCTAGCAACAACAATTCCCTAGCAACAATTCCCTACCCAAAGATAAAGGTTCCAAGTGATACACATGGATGCATGGATGCTATGATGCAATGAACACAAAAGTGGAAAAATTACATAGGTTTTTAGGTTCTCAAACTTCGGGCTGTTACAATTCTACCCCCTTACAGGAATCTCGTCCCGAGATTCTAAGATGGCGGAAAGAAGTCGGGATACTCCTCACGAAGACTAGACTCTCTCTCCCAAGTTGCTTCTTCCTCGGAATGGTGAGACCACTGAACTTTGAGGAACTTGTTAGTCTTGTTACGGGTCTTTCTTTCGGCTTCATCCAGGACACGGATAGGATGCTCGCGATAAGTGAGATCTTCCTGGAGATCCAGCTCCTCATGATTGACCCCATGGATAGGATCTTTAAAACACCGGCGAAGTTGGGAGACATGAAACACATCATGTACATTTGGGAAGATGACCGGTAACTCCAACTTATAAGAAAGATCTCCTCGCTTGGCCAGAACGGTGAAAGGGCCAACATAGCGAGGGGCCAATTTCCCTTTTATACCGAAGCGGCGAACGCCACGAAGGGGAGAGACGCGGAGATAAGCTTTATCACCAATTTCATAGTGAATCTCCTGATGGTGCTTATCATAGTAGCTCTTCTGCCTAGACTGAGCAATCTTCAGATTCTCCCTTATGATTCTAACCTTCTCCTCAGCTTCATTGATAATATCTGGACCAAAGAGTGCCCTCTCTCCGGTCTCAGACCAATTTAGAGGAGTGCGGCATTTTCTTCCATATAGAACCTCAAATGGAGCCATGCCCAGACTAGCTTGATAGCTATTGTTGTAGGAGAATTCCGCGAAAGGGAGATACTTTTCCCAATCCTTGCCAAAAGAGATTACACATGCCCTAAGCATGTCTTCCAAAACTTGGTTCACTCTTTCGGTCTGACCATCAGTTTGGGGATGGAAAGCGGTGCTGAAGTTGAGACGAGTTCCCATAGCACTTTGGAAACTAGTCCAAAACTTGGAGGTGAATAGGCTTCCACGATCAGAAATTATCTTCTTGGGAACGCCGTGGAGGACGACGATACGAGAAGCATATAGGTCTGCCAACTTGGCAGCTGTAATGTCAACACGAACGGGGAGGAAGTGAGCCACTTTTGATAGTCGATCAATGATGACCCAAATGGCATCATGTCCCTTTGGAGACTTCGGCAGACCAGTAATGAAGTCCATACCAATTTCATCCCATTTCCACTCGGGAATAGCAATAGGGTGAAGAGTGCCGGCAGGCCTTTGGTGTTCAGCCTTTACCCGTCGACATGTGTCGCATTCAGCAACATACTTGGCAATTTCCCGTTTCATCCGAGTCCACCAGAATTGTGGCCGAAGGTCTTGGTACATTTTGGTACTACCGGGATGAATAGAGAGAGGAGATTCATGAGCTTCTTGGAGGATCAGCTCCCTCAATTTTCGTTTCTTTGGCACTACCAAGCGGTCACCAAAATAAACAACTCCGGATTCATTGACAGAAAAACATTTGGCCTTCCCGCTAGCAATGTTCTCCTTGATTTTTAGAATACCCTTGTCACGCTTTGAGCATCCTTAATCTGGTCCACAAGAGTAGATTTGATCTCCAGATTTGCAAGGTAGCCAGAGGGAACAATTTCCAGTTCAAACGGGCGAACTCTTCATGAGAGCAGGTTGGCCTCTCAATCATCAGATTGTTGCAATAGGACTTCCGACTTAGCGCGTCAGCCACGACGTTTGCTTTGCCGGGTTGATAGTTCAGACTCACATCATAGTCCTTGATTAACTCCAACCAACGCCTTTGCCTGAGATTTAAATCCGGCTGGGTGAAGAGGTACTTCAGACTCTTGTGATCCGAGAAGATCTCGCAACGGTTACCAAACAGGTATGGTCTCCATTGCTTCAAAGCATAGACCACCGCGGCAAGTTCTAGATCATGAGTTGGGTAGTTGTGCTCATGCGGCTTAAGTTGGCGAGAAGCATAGCCACCACATGGCCATCTTGCATTAGCACACAGCCCAAGCCTTGCAGAGAGGCGTCACAGAAGACGACGAAATCCTTGCTTGTGTCCGGCAGGACAAGCACAGGAGCGGACGTGAGTTTGGCTTTCAGTGTTTTGAAGCTCTCTTCAGCTTCGGCCGTCCATACGAACTTTTTATCCTTCTTGAGAAGGTCAGTCAGGGCCTTGGCTATCTTGGAGAAACCTTCGATGAATCGGCGGTAGTAACCGCCAATCCGAGAAAGCTACGAATGTCCTTGACTGACATTGGAGTTTTCCAATCCAAATGGACTGAATCTTGTCGGGAATGACAGCCACACCATTAGCGGATATCACATGACCAAGGAAGACAAGATTATCCAACCAAAACTCACACTTGGAGAACTTGGCATAGAGGCGGTGTTCTCGAAGTCGTGTCAGAACCAACGAAGATGTTCCATGCTCTTCATCGGTTTTGGAATAAACGAGGATGTCATCAATGTAAATGACGACAAACTTGTCAAGATAATCCATGAAGATGGAGTTCATGAGCCTCATGAAAGTAGCTGGAGCATTGTGAGACCAAAGGACATGACGGTATACTCATATGAGCCATAGCGAGTAACAAATGCCGTCTTTGGATATCCTCCTTTCTGATCTTGATCTGATGGTATCCTGACCTCAGATCCATCTTGGAGAATACCGTTGCACCAGCTAACTGATCCAACAGATCATTGATGCGAGGAATAGGATACTTGTTCTTGATTGTCACCGCATTCAACGGTCGATAGTCAGAGACTAGACGAGGCACGGTAGAATCCTCTTCTTGACAAAGAGTACCGGACAACCCCAAGGTGAACTGCTAGGCTGGATGAAATCCTTCGCTAACAGCTGATCAATTTGCTCTTTCAACAGAGCCAACTCTTCCACCGGCATACGGTAGGGCTTCTTGGAAATTGGAGCAGTACCGGGAAGTAGATCTATGACAAACTCCACACTTCGGTCAGGAGGCATGCCAGGCAATTCTTCCGGGAACACATCCGGGAAGTCACACACCACGTGTATGTCCTGGATTTCAGGAGGGGATTCGCCTTCCATAAAGCAAAGGAGGATCTCGGGTGAGTTGGGTATGATGAACATGGAGGTCTTGACAGTGCAGACCAATACTTAACACTGTCGCCGGAAGAATTGGTCACGGTGACGGTCTTGGCAGCACAGTCGAGATTAGCCCGGTATTTGGCTAGCCAGTTCATGCCCAGTATGACATCAATGCCACTTGACCTCAGAGCTACCAAAGCGAAAGGAAAAGAGTAGTAACCGATAGTAATCTGGACTCAGGAGTAACCCCATCGGTTTGCCATTTGGAGCCAGGAGTGGAGATCACCAAGGGACGGCTCATTTTCTCAAACGGTATTTTGTGGTCTTTTGCAAAAGCTATGGATATGAATGAATGCGATGCTCCAGAGTCAAACAAAACTGTAGCAAGATTGTTGTTGATTCGTAGCTCACCCATAAGAACGCCGGGGTCCTCTTCAGCTTCTTCAGCAGAGACGTGGTTCAGGCGACCACGCACAATAGGTCCAGCCTTGCCAGCTGGAGTGGCAGGGGCTCGTGCAGGAGTTCCGCGAGAGGTGCCTTCTGGGGGCACTCCCTGGAGTAGTGGCCAGCCTGGCCACAGGTGTAGCAAGTGAGTCCAGGTGGAGCAGGTAGCATAGGACGGTACCCACTCCCGCCTACCCCAAGTGTCGAAGTAGTGGGGCGCGGAGGTGGTGGCCTGTATCCCGCGGCCCTCGGCATGAATGGAGCACGCGGCACAGCGCTGTAGGGAAACACCCTGCGCTTCTTGCTCTCAGAACCCGAGGAACTCTGGTGGTCCCCGTGTGCGGGCCTCTTGGAAGCCTCAAGTTCCTTTCTTCCCTGCTCAAGAGTAAGAGCCTGGTTGAACAGCTCCTGATAGGTCTGGAACCTGAAGGGCAACTCATAGCGGAGCTGCGGCGTAAGACCCTTGCGGAACAGCTCTTGCTTGTCAGCATCATTGGTCACGTCCCTTGGGGCGTAACGAGAGAGATGGTTGAACTCACGACCATAAGTGCGGAGGTCCATCCGTCCCTGTTGCAAATCCAGGAACTCCCTCCTCTTCAAATCCATGATCGGCTGGGGAATGTACTCCGCACGGAAGGCAGTGCGGAAATCAGCCCAAGTGAAGACATGGTTGGCTGGAAACAAGCCACATGGCTTTCCCACCAACAGCCAGCTGCACCAACCAAGAGGTAGGTGGCAAAGTTGACTTGCTCAGCCACTGGGACATGCAGCGCGGAGAACTTGCGCTCCAAAGCACGAAGCCAATCATCAGCTTCCAGTGGCTCCTTAGCATCAGCAAAGGTGGGTGGCTGCGAGCGCAGGAACTCAGTGAGAGTGTTGCAGCCATTCCTCTGTGCATTCTGCTGCACCAACTGCTCAAGCAAGCGCTCATTGCGCCCACGGTTCTCCTCAATGGCCATCAAGACCTGAGCCATCGAGGGTGGTGGCGGCAGATCATCTCATTGTTGTGGTTACCGCGACCTCCGCGGCCTCCTCGAGCCATTCTGGAGATTTGACAATGACACAGTTAGTATCTTTCTCCGAATGGTCGAACAATAGCATTAGCGTCTACTCAAGTACACAGACTAGGGACGATAATACATTGTGTAACAACTAACAAGGAATCAACAAGATAGAACTTGGGTCAAAGATCAGCATCATGTGCTACTAGTGGGAATAGTTAAGAAACCATGTGATTCAACACACTCTAGTTGGCACAATCCGGGACCTTATGTTCAAGTCCTTGGGTTAAAACCCACAAAAGAGGATAATCAATGTTCCTTCGGTAACAGTGTTCAAACATCTGAGTTGATTTGGGATTGAAACGCAGCGGGAGCAACCGGACACATAACACTAAAGGTAGAACCCACCCCGTGATCTAATTTTGGTAACAGACGAGAGTAAAACTTTAACTCAAATCGAGGTAAGATTGCTCCGAGATTAGAGGGTAACCAGATAAGGAGTAAAAAGAATCCTAAGATGGTTTTCACAACTCATTTTTAGGTTAAAAATATTTTCACAAACACTAGACTCAACGTCGACCAGTAGAAGGGTTTCCTACAGGCAGTACTGCTCTGATACCAACTTGTGGCGCCCCGACCCGACTGCTATACAGTGATGCTGTGTGTCACCGGTTAAGCGATACAACCGGAGGTTACGGGTTTACCAATCCCCGGCCAAAACCTTTGGCAGGCGTTGCTCGGAATTGATCATCGGCAACACAACACCCCGATTGATGCCTTAACACAGGCACAACCATCAATGCATAATAGAGAGATCAAGACTTGTGGAACAACTGGCACATCACAGACTCTACGACACAAATTATAGTTCAACTCTTATAATAGAGAAAGATAGCAAATTACAACCAGAGGTCACAGACCCAACATTACAACATGCGGAAGCGAATTAGTTGTTCTAAACAACAAGATCCAAATTATGGCCTAAGAGGCCTACAGATAAACATCAAGCGCCAGCTGTTCCGGGATGTCCCAAGCTGCCACCTGGGAACCCCAGACTACTCGTCGACAAAGAACCCACCTTCGAGGTCGGTGAAGTCCTCCTCTGAAACAAAACAAACGACGTTGAGTTCGACGAACTCGCAAGATTATATATAGAGCTTTAGCTCGATGAGGCTTTCAAAGTTTTATGGCTGTTTTGCATAAAGCTGATTTTATTTATGAAAACATAACTCAATGGCATCGACTAATCAGAGTATTTTAAAAGGGGTAAGAAGTAACTCTTTTCTTTGATCACCTTTCTCATCATCAACCATCACACCACTGTACCTGTTCTACAAAGGCACCTCCCCGAATCACCCTCGAGGAAGTCAACCTTGCATTCTTGAGTGGTACCTTTAGTACTCAGTTTTAATCATTCCGTTCAAGTTATTCTATGTCTTACCTTCACTTCCCAAGTTCGTCCATAACCGCGGACACGGCTTTTCGAAAAGATTTAACCCTGCAGGGGTGTACAATGTTTGCCACACGTACCGTCCGGCCCATTGCCTAGCTTTTAGCTCTCTTCCTTGGAGAGCCGGCTGGGTGGGAGCGGTGTCGACTTCTCCCCGTTAAGGACTTTCCAGGATCATCAGTGGCGGTAGGACAGAGGTGCCTCCAACACCCTGCCCCGGCCACTTATTTTCCTAACACCACCATCCTCATCTCAGTTCATCCCACCATCATCACGCACGCGCAAATGGAAGCCCGAACTAGAGGACCCTGGCTAGTCCCGCCCGAGTTATTTAGTCTATGAGGGTTCCTGCAATTGCATAGGCCTCACGCATGGTTGCACGCTCAGTCTTGGTTCAAGAGGTAAAGAACTCGCACCTAGGCGGCGAGAACGAGACAAAGCACCACAACCACAGTGGCCTCTCATCCCCACCTTTAAGCATTTTATTACCTGTCACCACAATTTCCTCCACCAGCATCCAAACATTTCCACATCTGTTCCCAACAAGACATATCCATCGGACGGATAAACATTTAACTAAGCATGGCTAAGCATCAATATTGCATAGTAAGCATCTCCGGCCAACAATACAAACCTATGGATAATAGGAGGGACACAGGTATTGGCATCAGAATCTTAATGCAACTATAGGATACTCTAATCCAATAAAATTGACATTTGGAACCGCATGGAATATTATAGTGGAGAAAATATTTGCGGAAATTAGGATAAGACATGCTCAGAGGGGGGATTACGCTTGCCTTGCTCAACGTGCTGGTAGTACGGATCATCGGGGTATCGCGGTGTAACCCCGGCTGCTTGATCTATCGGAACATAACAACGGAAGGGCAATCAATGACCACACATGCTTTAACAAATGCAATGCGCAAACACATGATGACATGACATTTTAAATCCCCGAGACGAGGATGATTCCACTATTCAATTTAAACGGAGTTCGGATGCTTAGAGGGGCGCAACTCGAATATACCGTGGAGTTAGGTCATGAATCCTCGTTACTTGTCGATTAAGGTAGTTGAAACCCTAGGGTTAACTTGCTGATGAGATGTCATGATCAGGTGATGAAATGCAGGGTTTCGGTGATTTAATATACATGATAACCATTTTAAAGGTTGGTTCACACATTTCCGGACATTTGGGTATATTACACATTTTTATGGTAGACCGAAAGAAATACAAGTTAATACATTTTATTTCCTCTTTTAGAGATGCCCTGATTATAAGTTGAACCAACATAGAACAGTTATTTCACCAGAATTAGAGAGATAAAACTTAAACAGGAAAACTTTTGGTACTGGGCCAATTCAGAAAATCCGAATTTTCCTAAATCGGAATATCCGATCGAGTTGCACACTCGAAATTTGGCTAAGGACAGAAACACAACTCGCACTGATGTTCTTCGGAAAATCCGAATTATTCTCACCTGGATTATCCGATTGCACAGCTGAATTGAAAATTTGGCTAAGGACCTAAAACCGAATCGCACTGGAACGAGGCGGAATATCCGGTTCGAAACGAACTCGGAATATCCGAAGCACGAGCACGGCGAGCTACGGCGAGCTGCAGCGCGAAAATCGAACCACGGCTCACGAGTTGAACGCGAGGAGGGCACAGGGAGGTGCGCTTGCTCACCCTGGTCTCGGGGAAGCTCGTAGCGGTGACGGGGAGGTCGGGGATGCTCGACGGCGACAGATTTGTCCGCGGCGGCGCTCGGAAGGCAGCGGCGAACTAATGGACGGCGACGGCGATTCCGGCCAGCCCGGCTCGATTCCTCTGGTGGAGAGGAAGCAGGAGAGGCGGCGGATCTTCCTGCGCTCTTGGTTTCGCTCGGGGCGAGCTCAATCGACGGCGGCAAGCACGGCCATGGCGCGGCGGTGTGGCGCTCGTGGGGAGGAAGAGAGAGAGAAGGAGCAGGCGAGCAAATGCGGGGTGGGGGAGCAGGTGAGGTCGTGGGGCTCGTGGAGGCGTGCTCCTCGCAGGGAGAGCAGGGAGGAGGGGGGCCCGGTGCGGCGTCGATCGACAGGGCGGCATGGCGCCAGTGTCCAAGGAGAGAGACGACCTTTTTACAGATAACCCCCTGGCCAGAAGTTTCCATCACGGTTTGGTCCCTTTTCTGTTTTAAAAATAGAATCCTATGGCTTTAGGTAATTAATTGAGGCACTAAAACATTTTATTAAAATCTGGAAAAATTTGTGTTGCCTCCCCACAACATTTCCCTAGCAACAACAATTCCCTACCCAAAGATAAAGGTTCCAAGTGATACACATGGATGCATGGATGCTATGATGCAATGAACACAAAAGTGGAAAAATTACACATGTTTTTAGGTTCTCAAACTTCGGGCTGTTACACATTAAGAGCGTCAACTGGGGTACCTCTTGTCCCAGGATATGGAACAAGCCCATATCAAAATGACAAGACAAACAAACATAATGAACAATCTCAACACCCTTTTTATTTACCATTAGATAGCTTTTTATTGTAAGGTGTATCACAGAAGGTTCACCATAGCATGTAAGTAAATTTCCACCATGAATGATGCATGGCTTAGATTAGCGGCCCAGGTGTCTCTGTAACCATTTATACAAACTCATTTAAACTCACTTCATTTCCTCATTTATTTCACCCATGGTAAGCATCCATAAACAAAAGTACATGATATCAACTAAATGAGATGAAGTGCAATGTTGAAAGCTTGCCATGTGACAGCACATATGAGCTAACTCTCAACCAAAGACATTTGTCAAGTCCACAACATCATAATTTTAATCACAATGGGTCATATTTTATTTATGCAATGAAAGTAAAGTGTGCATCAAGTTCGAGAGAGCTTTTTCCCACAACAATCAACAACATAAGCGTTTTCATTCAAAGGTATAGATAACACAAATATCATGATAAACATACTCGGAATAGCATAAAGCTAATAGGTAGATATGGTGGACTCACTGGAAAAACTTTGGCTGAAGGTGTTGGAAACAAGTTTTTGCTTGTTGGAATTTTTGGGCTAGCAAGAGGGAGAAAGTTGACCATCTAAATGCATGCATGAGTGTCCATATAACTAACTAATCCATGTTAAAACAAGGTAAAATAACATTTAGCATCAAAACATGAATAAAAAATAGCTCTTGATAAAATACTTACAAATTATTACTCATTAACAAGCTCATGAATTATGCAACTATATGTATCTTTTAAAATTAACTCCAACATCCCTTTTCCCAATCTTATAATAGCATCCAACATAATTCAACCCAAATTTCCAGTATCTCTCTCATACATAAATGATAGTGTGGTGGTCTCACAAAATAAAAATCAAACCTAAACAAACAAAAAGACGCTCCAAGTTTATACGATAGAGTGTTTCGATCAAAAAACAGAAGTTAGACGTGTGCAAACCGAGAGTGTGTAGGTCCAGTGGGGTTGTCTTCACATCCCCAAGCTTATGGTCTTCACCATCCTTGGATAGCTCTTGGTGCATGTCCTCTAATCCCTGTGAAAAAAATTCAAAACACCGTTTCTCCCATTTCTTTTTCTGTGGGGTGCATTAGTAGTGATAAACAAATAGATTTCTTGCTGCATATAATCCTTAGACAAAAATTCATACGAATGTCCAAAAAGTGTATAATGTTGTATGCCTACTCATAAACTCAATTGGATAAAAAAGATTCAAGTTAAAGGTTCTAAGCATGCATCAAACAAAATGGGACAGAATCTGTCCAGAAAAACAGCAGCAACTAAACGTATTTTTCTACCCTACTTAACTTTGTCGGAAAATTCCGAAAAAATTCATGCATACAGAGGATGAAAAGTTGCTACTACAGTTTAAATATGAGCTCATTCGGAGTTACAGAATAAGAATTAAAAATCATACCGTGCACAGATTCGTGCAGGAATAAAATCTCCGAACGCTATAAGCAACCTTTTCAAACCAAAATGAGTAAAACTTGGCACTTTATTAAACATTCCAGAAACTAAACTATAAACAAAGTCTCTTGTTACAGCAAGAGGACACAAACAAAATAAAAAATATAAAAACAACCGGGTTGCCTCCCGTAAAGCGCTTTCTTTATAGCCATATAGCTAGACTTCTTACTTGATGTTCATGAAGGTTGAACCTCATGAGAGAACTTATACTTTGATGTGTCCCTCTCCCTTGGAAAGTGTTCATGCATAATACCAGGATCCCATGGTGTTTTCAAACCAATCAAAATAATAGTCAAGTTGAACCCTAGTTGAGAGAAAAACAAAACACAAAAGTAATAACAACGAAGTCTAATTTTCTTTCTATGCATTGGTATTTTGTATATGAATGAATCACCATAAATAGAAGTTTCCCAATGCATATTAACAATATTTACTTGCAGCATATAATTATTAGCATAAAGAGGGTTCTTATCACCTCCTCTTTCATAATAGTTGCAAGTAGTAGAAATAAATTCAACCATAGAACCACAAGAATCATTCAACTTAGATAATTTAGGCACATAAAGAGGATTATTAAATTTATTATGGAATTCATTAGCATGCTTCCCTCTTTCAAAATAGTTAATAAGATCAATATCAAGTTTAATATCATGGTTGCAACAAAGATTTGGAACGAAAGATAATTGCAAACCACATAAGTATTTCTCAACATAAGCAAATTTCTCCTCTATGGTGTGATTAGGAGAGTTCAAAAACAAAGTGGGACTCTCATGAGTAAGAGCACTATCACAAACAGCAAGTATATCATTTTTATCCTCACATAATTTAGTAACAACTAAACATGGAGGTTTATCAATAAGCATAGGATTATCATCTAAAGCATCATCATATAGCATATTTAAACAATACTCCTCATTATCATCAATAAGTTCACTAGTAGCATTAATAGAAAGTGAAGGAGCATTTTTAGTTTCATCATAATAGCATGGTTATCATATAGGACCATAGCATTTTCACTTTCACACTCATCATAACATGGATTCTCATAAATAACAAAAGATTTTTGAGTTTGAGTGCTACTGTCAAATGTTGATGGAGAAGTTGGGAGATCCAATTCTTCCCAAAGCTTAGGTTGGAACACATCCATTTCAATCTCCTCTTCACATACTTCCTCTTCCAAGCTTATGTTTTCATCATCCTCTTGGGGTTGCACGGGCATCCCCAAGCTTAGGTTCTTATCCACCTCTTCCTGCAAAATGTTAGTGCTTTCCGTGGCAGCAAGAATTCTTTCTTTAACATAAACATTATCACTAAATTCTTTTTTGCAAATTTGGAGAATAATAGAAACTTGCCCTTTCATTTCACGAGCTACATGACTAGTTGCAAGAAATTTATCAAGAAGGGAGTCCATCTCATGGGCTCCAACATAAACAATATATTTCTCAACTTGTTCTATATCAGGGCATAAACATTCATCTTCACGATAACAAGCAATTATAGGATCACTATTATACTTGCATTGATAGTGGGAATGTTTAACAACTCTTCTATTGCAACAAGTTATACCATGTAACTCACAAAACTGATTAGCTATTTTGTGAAGAGCTTTAAGCAATTTACCCACTCTATTTCCCTCTTTGGTTGATTGATATTCAGAGTAGGCGTCATACCTTTTAAAATAATCATTACCCATAGACATTCCAGAAAGTTTCTCCATTTTTTATTTTTTTTGGGTTTTTGATATATATAACTAAAATAAAACTAATGAGAAACTCACAACCAAACAAGTTTAAAGGAACCTCCCCAAGCTTAGATGATTGCAAGATATAAAACAAGATAAAATAAATCTAAAGTCTAGTGCACACAAGAATAGAAACTTAAGCGCTACGCTCCCCGGCAACGGCGCCAGAAAAATACTTGATAACCCCCAAGAGCAGGGGATCACTGTAGCACCTCTCAATGTGGAAGTAGGGTATCGATCCGCAGGAGCAAGAAAGAAAAGTTATCTATTCCCTACAACTAAAGTGTCACAAGTTTTAGTTGATTATGCACTAAACAAGTTTAAAGAATAAGATGGTTGATTTAATGGATGGATGTTTAATGTAACAAAACAAGAATGTAAAAGTGTCCCAATCCTCTTCAATACAAGAGGACAAGACAAAGGTTTTCTCTTATAGGAACAATGGACATGGCTTAATGGGTTCACTTAATCCTCTCTCTCTCATCTACGGTGATTATCATGTTATAGATAAAGTACACACAATTGTCATGTTTTAATGGTAGCTTTTATGACGGCTATATGTCCTAAAACACATAGTTGAAAGAAGTACTCATTTGTGTTGCTAGGTCACCCTCGTAAGGCTAGCGTGGTTGCTGTCACTCCCACATCATACTCTTCCTTTTTACCCCCAGATAAAGGATGTTGGTCTGTATTTCACATGTCACTCAATACATATGCCGTGTCACATCGGCCATCCTGTACCTACATACATCATACTTCATAATGGACAATATTCTAAACACTAGTGCAATGATTCATAATTCGTGTGCATGACCACATCTCTCTCATCTATCCACACTTGGTGGTGTCAATCACCTCATGACAAGGATAAACAAGGCATTATGCATAAATCAAACCATCACATGCATCATAGAACATCTCCAAAGTATGACAAATCATAAAAGCTCCAACACAACGGTAAATGTATAACAAATCATCTCATACCACAATATCCACCATAAGAATTACATAGATAGATCCATACTTATGCAAGGCACATCATATGGACTTCAACAATGATCATACATAGAGAGATTAGATCAAGTTACCACCACAAACCCAAGGTCCAGGGGGTGGACTACTCCCCCTTCATCATGGAGACGGTGGAGAAGTCGTTGGAGAAGATGGAGACCACCCCGGCAGCGCCCCGCCGGAGTTTTCCCCCCTGCAATCTGCAGCTCCAGGTCTCTCTTTCGTGGTTTCTGTGTTTCGGCGGCGCTCCTTCCAGAGAAGGTCGGGGGACTATTTTTTATAGACGTTTTTAGGTCAACACGAAGCCACGGAGACGAAAACGGACGGCATCGGAGCCACGAGGAATAAAAGAGGTGGTCCCACACGGCCTATGTACCTGGCCGCGTGGGACCATCTAATTTCTTCCTCGGACTTCCTTTTCGCGGATTCTTGGCTGGTACGTCTTCTTATTTCCAAATATTGGGCCCCGTAAAATATTAGGTCATTTGGACGTCGTTTGGTCCATGAAAGTCAAAAACATGGAAAAAGGGGTTTTCTGCCTGTGCAGGTTAATTCCATAAAAATAGGAAACATACCAAATATTCCCAAAATCATTATAAAACAGTGATATAACCCTTATATGATGCAAATATGACTGGAATATAAGTAAAAATAATGCAAAGTTCATGTATGCATTTTACATGCATCACCCGCGTGACACGTGAACTAGGAGCTCCTGTGGATGTCCTGCCGTACATGTTAAAGACGAGAAACAATGGATCGAAGGGTGTACATGGCCAGATGGTGCTCTCCTGGCCCATATAAGAATTTCAGAATTTTCTCCAATTCCAGGGAATAAAAAAGAGAGAGGTAAAAGGAGGTAGAGAAGAGGGGAAAATTAGAAAAGAGAGGAAGAAAAGAAGGCAAGGTTCTACAAAATAATTTACAAAATATTAATTTTGATTCGAAATAGTTTTTGCAATTATTCCCAAATATTATTTTGGGATTAATAAAATAGAAAGAGTGGGAGAATGATTTATTATTTGTAAGACAAAATAGGGCTTGCAAAAATAATATTCTTAGTTCTTTAGCAAAACATGCAAGGTGATAACAAGATGCATGATGACATGATGATGCAAGAAATAAAAACAACCAACTCTAATTGGGAAAAATCCCGGGGCGTTACAAGAAATTAACATTTTTGCAAACAAATTCATGTCAAAATCTAGCAAAATTTAGTTCACAAATTCTTTACCCAACATCAACATTCCAAATATTTACTCACAAAGTTTTTAGAGATCTCAAGTTGTTATGGGATGATTTTGAAAGTTGTAAAGTTTCTGGAGAAAACTCCTAGAACTATTACACAAATATGGTATTCATATTTCAAATTGAATTCTCACACAAGTTTAAATGAGATAAATAAGTATGCCATCATTTTTTTCTCCTTACACTTTTTCTACGGTTCTGAAAGAAGTTGTCAATGGTATTCTCCTCATATTTTTCATAGGGTTTTTAGAGGAGTCAAAAGTATACCAGGATTTTTCAAGATGATAATTTATACAATCGATGTTGTTGAGCACGGGAGTGTTAGAAACTGAATTAATCGATTATTGATGGCTAATTAGCATTCAATAATGGTTATTAGTGTATATACCGACACCTCTTCGTCACTGTTATCCTCCTATTATAAATAAAGCCTCATAGAGATTCCCTAAACCCTTGTACAAATACACGTCGTTTTGGCTCCCCAGCTACATGTAGCGCCCCGACCTGACTGCTATACAGTGATACTGTGTCCCCGGTTATCCGATACCGCCAGACACACTATCAAAGCATAATAGAGAGATCAAGACTTGTGGAACAACTGGCTCATCACAGACTCTACGACACAAATCAATATAGTTCAACTCTTATAATAGAGAAAGATAGCAAATGACAACCAGAGGTCACTGACCCAACATTACAACATGCGGAAGCGAATTAGGTTGTTCTACACAACAAGATCCAACATATGGCCTAAGAGGCCTACAGATAAACATCACAGCGCCAGCTGTTCCAGGATGTCCTAAGCTGCCACCTGGGAACCCCAGACTACTCGTCGACCTCCACAAAGAACCCACCTTCGAGGTCGGTGAAGTCCTCCTCTGAAACAAAACAAACGACGTTGAGTTCGACGAACTCGCAAGATTATATATAGAGCTTTAGCTCGATGAGGCTTTCAAGGTTTTATGGCTGTTTTGCATAAAGCTAATTTTGTTTATGAAAACATAACTCAATGGAATCGACTATTCAGAGTATTTTGAAAAGAGATAAGAAGTAACTCTTTCTTTCATCACCTTTCACCATCAACCATCATCAACCACTGTACCTGTTCAACAAAGGCACCTCCCCGAATCACCCTCGAGGAAGCTCACCTTGCAATCATGAAGTGGTACCTTTAGTACCCAGTTTTTAACCATTCCGTTAGAGTTATTCTATGATCTTATCGTCCTTTCCCAAGTTGTCCGTAACCGTGGACACGGCTTTTCGAAAAGATTTAACCCTGCAGGGGTGTACAATGTTTGCCACGCGTACCGTCCGACCCATTACCTGCGCATTAGCTCTCTTCCTTGGAAAGCCGGCTGGGTGGGAGCGGTGTCGAGTTCTCCCTCGTTAAGAACTTTCCAGGATCATCAGTGGCGGCAGGACTGCCAGTGCCTGCAACACCCGCCCCACGGCCACTTATTTTCCTAATACCACAATCCTCATCCCAGTTCATACCACCATCATCACGCACGCGCAAATGAAAGCCCGAACTAGAGGACCCTGGCTAGCCCCGCCCGAGTTATTTAGTCTATGAGGGTTCCTGCAATTGCATAGGCCTCACGCATGGTTGCACGCTCAGTCTTGGTTCTGGAGGTAAAGAACTCGCACCTAGGCGGCGAGAACGAGACAAAGCACCACAACCACGGTGGCCTCTCATCCCCACCTTTTAGCATCTTATTACCTGTTACCACAATTCTCCACCATCATCTGCACAACTCATCACCTGTTTCCAACATGAACCATCCATCGAACAGCTAAGCATCTACTAAGCATGGCTAAGCATCAACATAGCATAGTTTAGTATCTCAGGCCAACAATACAAACCTATGGATAATAGGAGGGAAACAGGTATTGGCATCGGAAACTTAATGCAACTATAGGATACTCTAATCCAACAGAATTGACATTTGGAACCGCATGCAATAATATAGTGGAGAAAATATTTGCGGAAAACATAGGATAAGATATGCTCAGAGGGGGGATTACGCTTGCCTGGATCAGCGTGCTGGTAATACGGATCCTCGGGGTATTGTGGAATAACCCCGGTTGCTTGATCTAACGAAAACAAAACATCGGAAGAAAACAATTCAATCTCCACACATATGTTTAACAAATGCAATGCGCCAACATATGATGATATGACACTTTGAATGAACTGAACTTGCTATTAGAACAATATCTAGCAATTACATGGAGTGCATAATAATTATTTAGCAAGAGAGGAAAAAATAGCTACTCCTCGTTTTAATGTTTTCCTGTGCTCTAAAATGAGGTAAACATGCATGTGATGATGCCACTTGTTAATCCATACTTTTCGGAGCAATTTGGTGTAAAACACCAATTTTTGAATGCACAGATAAAAGTTATTCCATTTTTAGAATTCCTCTTTTAATTATGTCCTTTTAGTAGGTTATTTCAAACCACGATCGAAATATTTATCAATTTAGGGAGATGAGGGATTGAAACAGAAATTTTACATTAAATCTTGGACAAAATCGGATTTGGGGACTCAAAATTCTGGCTAAGGAGTAAAATCACCTAGCACTGGATTAATTCGGAAAATCCGAATTATTCCGAACCGGAATATCCGATCATTTCGTTGCCTCCAATTTTTGGCTAAGGACAGAGGAGTATTCGTACTGGGATGGATCGGAAAATCCGAATTTTTGTTACTCGGAATATCCGATTCGATACAAGGTTCAGAAAATGGCTAAGGACCTGAAAATAACTTGCACTGTAATGTATCGGAAAATCCGATTTCAATCGACTCGGAAAATCCGGTCGTGCTCTGTCGAAACTGAACCGAAGGTTCAATGTCGTTCTGCCGGGGATGGCAACGGCGGCGACCACGCTCTGGACCACGGAGTAGCGCGAGAGGGGAGAGGGGAAGGGGTCTCGTAGGACGGCGTGCTCACCACGGGTGCGTGCGTGTGCTCGGGGAGGCTGGGGATGGACGGCCGCGACGAATTCGTCCACGGCGGCGCTCGAACGGCAGCGGAGAAGACGGTGCGGGTGCGGACGATTCCGGCGGCGCGGCTCGATTCCTTTGGCGTGGACGACGAGCACGGCACGGCGGAGCTTCGGGCTGGCTTCGATTTGCTCGGAGCGGCCTCAATCCGCGGCGGCGACGACGACGGCCATGGCGGCTTTGGGAGCTCGGGGAGAGAGGGAATGGGGAAACGGGGGCAGAGGAGCGAGTGGATAGGGCGGGCATGGCCTCGTGGGGTCGCGTGCTTCTCCTGCAGGAGAGAGGCAGGGCAGGGGGGGCCCCAGCGCGAGCAGCGCCACGGCGCCGAGCGACCTGGTGCGGCTCGGCCGCCCGGTCGCTACAGTGGGAGGAAGAAGAAAGGCAGAATCGCGAAAACCCCCCTGGAACTACTCGGATTATCCGATTTTACTAAACTCGGATTATCCGAGTTTCCTTTTTCACAGTTAGGTCCTTAATTCCTGTTTCTTTTAAATCCAGCAGGTTTTGGAGATTTAATTGGACACTAAAAACAACTACAAAAATTATGCCAAAATTTGGGTAGCCTCCCCACATCAAGAAGAAGCTCCCCTAATTTTCCCGGATTATTTGGAACTCATTCGGTAGGAGGATTAAATAGGAGTTGCTCACAGGCAATTTCTAGTTTCTCTCCATTTGTTTTATATTACAACACAAAGTAGTTTGCCAAAATTATATTTGGAACTTTTGGAACTTCCTTGACAAATATGAGAAGTCAAAGTAATTTTAGTTTGCAAGATTGAGTGCCTTCGTTGTTTTGAAATTGGTTGAATCAAAATTTAGCATCTTGTTTGAAGTGGTGCCAAACCACAACAATTCCCTAGCAACCTCAACAATTCCCTAGCACAGCATGATGCATGGATGCCATGATGCAAGGAACACAAAAGTGGAAAAAATTACACGGTTTTTAGTTGCTCAAACTCCGGGCTGTTACAATTCTACCCCCCTTACAGGAATCTCGTCCCGAGATTCTAAGATTGCGGAAAGAAGTCGGGATACTCCTCACTTAGACTGATTCTCGTTCCCAAGTTGCTTCTTCCTCGGAATGGTGAGACCATTGAACTTGAGGAACTTGGTAGTCTTGTTACGGGTCTTTCTTTCGGCTTCATCCAGGACACGGATAGGATGCTCGCGATAAGTAGATCTTCCTGGAGATCCAACTCTTCATGATTAACTCCATGGATAGGATCTTTAAACACCGGCGAAGTTGGGAGACATGAAACACATCATGTACATTTGGGAATTTGACCGGTAACTCCAATTATAAGAAAGATCTCCTCGCTTGCCAGAACGGTGAAAGGGCCAACATAGCGAGGTGCCAATTTCCCTTTTATCCGAAGCGGCGAACGCCACGAAGGGGAGAGACGCGGAGATAAGCTTTATCACCAATTTCATAGTGAATTTCCTGATGGTGCTTATCATAGTAGCTCTTCTGCCTAGACTGAGCAATCTTCAGATTCTCTCTTATGATTCGAACCTTCTCCTCAGCTTCATTGATCACATCCGGACCAAAGAGTGCTCTCTCTCGGTCTCGGACCAATTTAGAGGAGTGCGGCATTTTCTTCCATATAAGCCTCGAATGGAGCCATGCCCAGACTAGCTTGATAGCTATTGTTGTAGGAGAACTCCGCGAAAGGGAGATACTTTTCCCAACCCTTGCCAAAAGAGATTACACATGCCCGAAGCATGTCTTCCAACACTTGGTTCACTCTTTCGGTCTGACCATCAGTTTGAGGATGGTAGGCGGTACTGAAGTTGAGACGGGACCCCATAGCAGTTTGGAAACTCTGCCAAACTTGGATACAAAGATACTTCCACGGTCCGATATGATCCTCAGAGGGACCCCATGCAATGGAACAATACGAGCCAATATAAGTCAGCAAGTTGACTTGCCCGTATATCATCACGGACTGGTAGGAAGTGAGCAACCTTGGAAAGACGATCAATGATTACCCATATTGCATTGTTGCCCTTTTGAGATCGGGGAAACCCGGTGATGAAGTCCATACCAATTTCATCCCATTTCCACTCGGGACTGCAATAGGGCGAAGAGTGCCGGAGGTCTTTGATGTTCAGCCTTTACCCGTCGACATGTGTCGCATTCAGCAACATACTTGGCAATTTCTCGTTTCATACGAGTCCACCAGAATTGTGGTCGAAGGTCTTGGTACATCTTGGTACTACCGGGATGAATAGAGAGAGGAGATTCATGAGCTTCTTGGAGGATCAACTCCCTCAATTTTCGTTTCTTTGGCACTACCAAGCGGTCACCAAAATAAACAACTCCGGATTCATTGACAGAAAAACATTTGGCCTTCCCGCTAGCAATGTTCTCCTTGATTTTTAGAATACCCTTGTCACGAGTTTGAGCATCCTTAATCTGGTCTACAAGAGTAGATTTGATCTCCAGATTTGCAAGGTAGCCGAGGGAACAATTTCTAAGTTCAAACGAGAGAACTCTTCATGAGGGCAGGTTGGGCCTTTTCAATCATCAGATTGTTGCAATAGGACTTCCGACTTAGCGCGTCAGCCACGACGTTTGCTTTGCCGGGTTGATAGTTCAGACTCACATCATAGTCCTTGATTAACTCCAACCAACGCCTTTGCCTGAGATTTAAATCCGGCTGGGTGAAGAGGTACTTCAGACTCTTGTGATCCGAGAAGATCTCGCAACGGTTACCAAACAGGTATGGTCTCCATTGCTTCAAAGCATAGACCACCGCGGCAAGTTCTAGATCATGAGTTGGGTAGTTGAGCTCATGCGGCTTAAGTTGGCGAGAAGCATATGCCACCACATGGCCATCTTGCATTAGCACACAGCCCAACCTTGTAGAGAGGCGTCACAGAAGACGACGAAATCCTTGCTCGTGTCCGGCAGGACAAGCACAGGAGCGGACGTGAGTTTGGCTTTCAGTGTTTTGAAGCTCTCTTCAGCTTCGGCCGACCATACGAACTTTTTATCCTTCTTGAGAAGGTCAGTCAGGGCCTTGGCTATCTTGGAGAAACCTTCGATGAATCGGCGGTAGTAACCGCCAATCCGAGAAAGCTACGAATGTCCTTGACTGACATTGGAGTTTTCCAATCCAAATGGACTGAATCTTGTCAGGAATGACTTCCACACCATTGCGGATATCACATGACCAAGGAAGACAAGTTATCCAACCAAAACTCACACTTGGAGAACTTGGCATAAGACGGTGTTCTCGAAGTCGTGTCAGAACCAACGAAGATGTTCATCATGCTCTTCGTCGGTTTTAGAATAGATAGGATGTCATCGATGTAAATGACGACAAACTTGTCAAGATAATCCATGAAGACAGAGTTCATGAGCCTCATGAAAGTAGCTGGAGCATTTGTGAGACCAAAGGACATGACGGTATACTCATATGAGCCATAGCGAGTAACAAATGCCGTCTTTGGAATATCCTCCTTTCTGATTTTTATCTGATGGTAGCCTGACCTCAGATCCATCTTGGAGAATACCGTTGCACCAGCTAACTGATCCAACAGATCATTGATGCGAGGAATAGGATACTTGTTCTTGATTGTCACCGCATTCAACGGTCGATAGTCAGAGACTAGACGAGGCACGGTAGAATCCCTCTTCTTGACAAAGAGTACCGGACAACCCCAAGGTGAACTGCTAGGCTGGATGAACTCCTTAGCTAACAGCTGATCAATTTGCTCTTTCAACAGAGCCAACTCTTCCACCGGCATACGGTAGGGCTTCTTGGAAATTGGAGCTACCGGGAAGTAGATCTATGACAAACTCCACACTTCGGTCAGGAGGCATGCCAGGCAATTCTTCCGGGAACACATCCGGGAAGTCACACACCACGTGTATGTCCTGGATTTCAGGAGGGGATTCGCCTTCCATAAAGCAAAGGAGAATCTCAGGTGAGTTGGGTATGATGAGATGGAGGTCTTGACAATGCAGACCAATACTTCACACTGTCACCGGAAGAATTGGTCACGGTGACGGTCTTGGCAGCACAGTCGAGATTAGCCTGGTATTTGGCTAGCCAGTTCATGCCCAGTATGACATCAATGCCACTTGACCTCAGAGCTACCAAAGCGAAAGGAAAAGAGTAGTAACCGATAGTAATCTGACTTCAGGAGTAACCCCATCGGTTTGCCATTTGGAGCCAGGAGTGGCAATCACCAAGGGAGCTCATTTCTCAAACGGTATTTTGTGGTCTTTTGCAAAAGCTATGGATATGAATGAATGCGATGCTCCAGAATCAAACAAAACTGTAGCACGATTGTTGTTGATTCGTAACTCACCCATGAGAACGCCGGGGTCCTCTTCAGCTTCTTCAGCAGAGATGTGGTTCAGGCGACCACGCACAATAGGTCCAGCCTTGCCAGTTGGAGTGGCAGGGGCTCGTGCAGGAGTTATCGCGAGAGGTGCCTTCTGGGGGCACTCCCTGGAGTAGTGGCCAGCCTGGCCACAGGTGTAGCAAGTGACTCCAGGTGGAGCAGGTAGCATAGGACGGTACCCACTCCCGCCTACCCCAAGTGTCGAAGTAGTGGGGCGCGGAGGAGGTGGCCTGTATCCTGCCCTCGGCATGAATGGAGCACGAGGTACGGCGCTGTAGGGACAAACACCCTGCGCTTCTTGCTCTCAGAACCCGAGGAACTCTGGTGGTCCCCATGTGCGGGCCTCTTGGAAGCCTCAAGTTCCTTTCTTCCTTGCTCAAGAGTGAAAGCCTGGTTGAACAGCTCCTGATAGGTCTGGAACCTGAAGGGCAACAACTCATAGCGGAGCTGCGGCGAAGACCCTTGCGGAACAGCTCTTGCTTGTCAGCATCATTGGTCACGTCCCTTGGGGCGTAACGAGAGAGATGGTTGAACTCACGACCATAAGTGCGGAGGTCCATCCGTCCCTGTTGCAAATCCAGGAACTCCCTCCTCTTCAAATCCATGATCGGCTGGGGAATGTACTCCGCACGGAAGGCAGTGCGAAAATCAGCCCAGGTGAAGACATGGTTGGCTGGAAACAAAGCCACATGGCTCTCCCACCAACAGCCAGCAGCACCAACCAAGAGGTAGGTGGCAAAGTTGACTTGCTCCGCCAATGGGACATGAGCGCGGAGAACTTGCGCTCCAAAGCACGAAGCCAATCATCAGCTTCCAGTGGCTCCTTAGCATCAGCAAAGGTGGGTGGCTGGACGCAGGAACTCGGTGAGAGTGTTGCACTCGTTCCTCCGTGCATTCTGCTGCACCAACTGCTCAAGCAAGCGCTCATTGCGCCCACGGTTCTCCTCAATGGCCATCAAGACCTCAGCCATCGAGGGTGGTGGCGGCAGATCATCCTCATCATCATTGTGGTTACCGCGACCACCACGGCCTCCACGCCTCCTCGAGCCATTCTGGAGATTTGACAATGACACGGTTAGTATCTTTCTCCGAATGGTCGAACAATAGCATTAGCGTCTACACAAGTACACAGACTAGGGACGATAATACTTGTAACAAAACAAGGATCAACAAGATAGAACTTGGGTCAAAGATCAGCATCATGTGCTACTAGCGAGAGTTAAGAAATCACAACTTAACACACTCTAGTTGACACAATCCGGGACCTTATGTTCAAGTCCGTGGGTTAAAACCCAAAGAAAGGATCAAATGATTTGATTCGGTAGAAACATAACAGTGTTCAACATTGAATTGATTTCGGATTACAACGCAGCGGGAGCAACGTGACACATAACACTAAAGGTCGAACCCACCCACGTTTCTAATCATTTTGAAGTAACAGACGAGGAGTAAAACCTTTAAACTCAAATCGAGGTAAGATTGCTCCGAGATTAGAGGGTAACCAGATAAGGAGTAAAAAGAATCCTAAGATGGTTTTCACAACTCATTTTTAGGTTAAAAATATTTTCACAAACACTAGACTCAACATCGACCAGTAGAAGGGTTTCCTACAGGCAGTACTGCTCTGATACCAACTTGTAGCGCCCGACCCGACTGCTATACAGTGATACTGTGTCCCCGGTTATCCGATACCCAGACACACTATCAAAGCATAATAGAGAGATCAAGACTTGTGGAACAACTGGCACATCACAGACTCTACGACACAAATCATATAGTTCAACTCTTATAATAGAGAAAGATAGCAAATGACAACCAGAGGTCACAGACCCAACATTACAACATGCGGAAGCGAATTAGGTTGTTCTAAACAACAAGATCCAACATATGGCCTAAGAGGCCTACAGATAAACATCACATCGCCAGCTGTTCCAGGATGTCCCAAGCTGCCACCTGGGAACCCCAGACTACTCGTCGACGTCCACAAAGAACCCACCTTCGAGGTCGGTGAAGTCCTCCTCTGAAACAAAACAAACGACGTTGAGTTCGACGAACTCGCAAGATTATATATAGAGCTTTAGCTCGATGAGGCTTTCAAGTTTTATGGCTCTTTTGCATAAAGCTGATTTTTTTATGAAAACATAACTCAATGGCATCGACTATTCAGAGTATTTTGAAAAGAGATAAGAAGTAACTCTTTCTTTCATCACCTTTCACCATCAACCATCATCAACCACTGTACCTGTTCAACAAAGGCACCTCCCCGAATCACCCTCGAGGAAGCTCACCTTGCAATCGTGAAGTGGTACCTTTAGTACCCAGTTTTTAACCATTCAGTTAGAGTTATTCTATGATCTTATCGTCCTTTCCCAAGTTGTCCGTAACTGTGGACACGGCTTTTCGAAAAGATTTAACCCTGCAGGGGTGTACAATGTTTGCCACGCGTACCGTCCGGCCCATTACCTGCGCATTAGCTCTCTTCCTTGGAAAGCCGGCTGGGTGGGAGCGGTGTCGACTTCTCCCTCGTTAAGGACTTTCCAGGATCATCAGTGGCGACAGGACTGCCAGTGCCTGCAACACCCACCCCACGGCCACTTATTTTCCTAATACCACAATCCTCATCCCAGTTCATACCACCATCATCACGCACGCGCAAATGGAAGCCCGAACTAGAGGATCCTGGCTAGCCCCGCCCGAGTTATTTAGTCTATGAGGGTTCCTGCAATTGCATAGGCCTCACGCATGGTTGCACGCTCAGTCTTGGTTCTGGAGGTAAAGAACTCGCACCTAGGCGGCGAGAACGAGACAAAGCACCACAACCACGGTGGCCTCTCATCCCCACCTTTAGCATCTTATTACCTGTTACCACAATTCTCCACCATCATCTGCACAACTCATCACCTGTTTCCAACATGAACCATCCATCGAACAGCTAAGCATCTACTAAGCATGGCTAAGCATCAACATAGCATAGTTTAGTATCTCAGGCCAACAATACAAACCTATGGATAATAGGAGGGAAACAGGTATTGGCATCGGAAACTTAATGCAACTATAGGATACTCTAATCCAACAAATTGACATTTGGAACAGCATGCAATAATATAGTGGAGAAAATATTTGCGGAAAACATAGGATAAGATATGCTCAGAGGGGGGATTACTGTAACATCCCAAAATTATTATCAGGATTATATTCTAAAAATGAGAGCCGACAAAAACTTTTTGTTGTTTATTGTATGTTAATTGCTTCTTGTTACTTGAGTTGTTGTTCTTGCTGTTTGTGTGAGTGTTTGCACTAGTGAACACTAGTAAGAAAGAAAGAAAACAAAATACAAAATCAAAGCAAGAAAATAAAAGTGACAAGTTGTCACTTAAAAATCTCAAAGTGACAAACTCAATTTTTTTCAAACCAAAGTCAGTGATGATGTAATGTAAACACTCCCCATTTTGTTCCTACCACTTTCCCCTCTCAAATATTATTTTTGAACTAGTTTTAAAATTCTAAAATAAAAACAAATTGAAATAAATTAAAATAACATAAACAAAGTACTATGAAAGAAAATGTTTCAAAACATTTTATTTTGCAAAACCAATTTTTGTGGAGCTTCTGTACACTATGGTGAGGCCCCACAAATTTTGGCAAATTTTTATAAATTGATTTAGTACCTCAAATAAAATCAAGAAGTGCTTTGGTTTAAACAGAAGGACGGAAATGTAAATAGAAGAAAGAAAAAGGAAAATCAACAGCGCAGAGGAGGCAGGGGCAATTTGCAAAATGTGCATCGTCTTCCTCTCTCCCTCGCCCCGAAGTGCCGCCGTGTCGCCCTGCCGTGCCCTCGCCGATTTCGAGCCGCCCAGGCCCCCCTGCGCGCGCACCCGGTGCCTCTGCTGCCTCTGCGTGCAGGAGAGAGCACTCGAGCCCCTCCCCGCGCCTTTACGCCGCCCTTTTCCCCGATGCCTCGCCGTGGCACCCGCGGCGTCGCCGGCCAAATTGGCCCAGCTCTCTGCGCCTCGACACGCGCAGCTCGACCCACACCTTCTAGAACACCTCCGGACCCCGGTAGGCACCGCGTCTCCACGTACCCTGCACCGCCGCGTCGGATTTGAGAAGAAATATCTCGCCGGAACGCCTTGGACGCCGTCCGTGCGCTCCGTCCACGATACGCCGGCCCCTGCCTATAAAACCACCCCCAGATCGCGCCAGGAACACCACGCCACTCCCCACCCTCTCCACTCACCTCTGTGCACCGCCAGAAGGGCGTGAGCGCCGCCCGTGCTTCTCTGAACCTCGCCGTGTCCGAGGTAGGAGACGGCCGTGTCCACGCCGTTAGGCTGACCCATTCTTCCCTCTCTGGCCTGCACTTGCTTCCCTCTGCTTCACCGCACTCACCGCACCCTTTTTCCCTCTGGATTGTGTCCAGATTCGCCGGGGGATCATCGCCGGAGTTGCTGCCGTGTCCGCGGGAAGTTCAGAAGCTCGCCGTGGACGCTCCGCTCCATCCCAGCACGCGCAACTCAGCCAGGATCTTCCCCAGAGCCGCCGCCATCGTCTCGCGTCATCGCCAGCCTCTCCCGAGCCCTGAGGTGAGAAAATCGTCCACCGCAGTGTCGCCGGCGCGACGGCGCCACCAGTTCTTGGTCGTCGCCGTTGCCTTGAATCTGGGCCGTTGGATCTGGATCCAACGGTGCCTTACCGTTTCACAGAGAGAGAGAGACTGACGTGTGGACCCCACACGTCAGCATTTTAATGTTTTCCCCCGCGCGCACTGTGACACTGCCACTGGGTCCCACCTGTCAGCCTTTTCAACATTATCTAGAGAGATTTAATTTCGAATTTAAATTCCTCTCTGAGAAGTCAGTACTGGTCCTGACTTTGAAATTTAATAAATCAAGATTTAGGAATCCAAATAAATCAAACTCAATTGTTCTGGAAAGCTTATGAAATTGTTTAACCAACCAATTGGTCTCATGTCATTTAATTAAATAGTTAAAAAGTATTATTGAAAATGCCACAGAAGGTTTAAAATCTAAACTTGTTTGTTTCTGATACTCTGTTAGTCCAAATAATTCCAAACCAATTTTGCTAGCTTAGTACTGCCTTGTTAGCTCCCTAATTTTGGTAGAATTAATTAAGCAATATTAATTGTTGACTTTAAGATAAACCCTTCTGGACTAAAACAAACAAATATGTTTATTGGTTGACCCAAATGAGTTAGGACCAATTTTGTTAGCTCACATATAGCCATGTTTAGTTACCCCTAAAAGGGTTTAATTTTTGGAACAATAGAATTTAAATGGTAGCTAAAACTTGATTATTAAGCTACTGGATTCAATCCAATGTGTAGGGAGTTTGGTAACTCCAAATGATCCAATTCAAATTGGGTTGTCTTCTACACATCAGTAGCTTTCTATAGAATTTTAGTTTGTATTTTTGTGACCAACAGAACTCAAGTTGTGGAATTAAACATGAATAACTAGTTTCTGCCATAATTTGGACTTAATTAAATAATGTTTAATTCAATTATTTGAAAACCAAATTGTGTGGTTTGATGTGTGCAGTAGCTAATTGTGATGTTTATGATTGTTATGTTGAGATGATTGCTTGTATAGCTTAGTGATTGTTTGCATTGTTTGTTTATTAATTAGACGAGAACGTTGTCGGATATATCGAGGAAGGAGAGTTTGCTGAATTGAAGAACAAGAGCAAGATCACTTTGCCAAGCAAGGCAAGCTATTCTCTGAGCTTGCACTACAAACATATGCATCTACTTTCATAACATGTTTTACTCTCAAAGCAAGATTTATAAAACCATTTCAAAAGTATATGGATATTATTTTGCCACCCTATGTAGTAGCTTTATAAAACTTTAGGATGGGAAAACAATGTTGTTTATTCAAAACTCCTTTAAAAAGACTTGTGTGGTATGGAATACCGAGATGTCGGTGTGGAAGTAAAGAAGTGGAAATGGTGATGTTTATGAAAAATGCACATTGTGTCCTAGTACTATGACAACCAATCATACCCTGTGCGACCACATCTACCCACATATGGGAAAGGGCGTAGTCATATAATTTGCTCATATTAGTATGGGATGCCTCAACAACGAGGATGACCTCGTTCCATGAGGGGATGGTTTGGTGACCTACCCCTGACCTGGGTCCTAACACGATGGTGGGAGGATTGAAGGGTTCGCTCGCCGGGCAGAACTACGAGTCCTCACACTTAGGTTTCCCGACGGGGAATCTGGACTGGGTGTTGATGGAAAGGATGATAATTCGTAGCGGTAGGATCCTATACTAGCATGAGCAAAGGACAGGCTATGGTCGGCGGCTTACTTCGCATACACCTGTATGGCGAGACGTGGCAGACACGATGAGTTGCCGGATGGATGGGGAAAAGCGTGCTACCTCTGCAGAGTGTAAAACTATTCGAATAGCCGAGTCCTCGGATATGGACAGTTGGGAGGCTGTCCTAGACCATGTGCAAGTTTTTGGAAAAGCTTTTAAGTTTAAAAGAAACTGAAATGGTGATGGTGTTACACAGCTATACCAAATGAAGTGGTATGGTTGTTGGAATAAATGGACTATGAAAAGGAGGAGTTTTTGAGAAACAAAATGAGATGGTGACTTCTTTCAAAGATGGTTATAAAACTCTTCTTACCTTTTTCAATAAAGATATAGAGATGTTTTAAAACAAATAAAAGTGCATACTCATGTTGGGGTAGTTTGCGAGTACATTCAAATGTACTCATATTGGTTTCGTCCCTGGCTATTGTCCTAGCCAGACTACGAGGAGGAGCACTACGCCGAGCAGGAATATGGCGACTTCTACGCCAACTAAGGATCTCCACAAGTCAGCTGCCTGTCGGGTTGTCGTCATTAGAATATGATGTCTACTACGCCGTAGCTTCCGCTGATATTTTGGTTTGGCCCATGAAGGCACCTATGTAAGAACTTGGTCTAAATGACCATTTATGTAAGACTTTTATTCGGTACTGTAATGGATGTAAACTTTGGTATCCAATTCGGATTATGTGCAACGACAGACTGATCACGGGATCGTTGTGTTAAGCATAATCGGGTATTTCGGACAGCTAGTCCGGGGTCCCCACAGACTTGGTATCAGAGCCATCCTGACTTTAGGAAACCTTAGTTAGCATGGTCGTTTGTCAAATGTTACAAAAGATGAATTTCTAAAAAGAAAGGAATGAAGTATTTTCGAAAATTGCTTATCTCCAATCCTCTTACTTATGCAAAATTTTACTCTCATTAAATTTACATTTTCCTTGTATCCCTAAAATTTTGCACACCTCTCATTAAGCTTAAAATTTGACTCACTTGTTGCCCTACTATATTAAAATTTTGATATACTTGTCACCTAACTAACTTAAAATTTTGCTTAAAAACTGTAGATGGCACTCCATTGGACCGAGTTCGTTCAGCTGGAGAAGGACAGCAAGTTGACGTTTGAGAGGGACTTGTTCGAGTTGACCAAGCTGTTAGGTCGCCCCGCTCCAGAGTTTGAGGGAGCTCAGATTGATGTTCACGGTGTCGGAAGGCTGAGCTGGCTCATCAGTCGTCAGTTCGCAGGAACATCAAGTCTCCCAGTTCCAGGACGCTCATCTTCACCACCAAGGAGGCCACCTGGGTTGATGGTCTCTGTACTGCTACACAGAGGATGCTAGCCCGACTTTGTGAGGAGCACAAGGCGGAGTTAGTAGACTCCCGTTTCCGGTTCTACGGGAGGCGCAACTGCGATGGACACCCTACTCCTTCACCTTACCACCCGATGTTTGGGAGCTACATCATGGACATGGAGATCTTACTTCAGTGCACTCAGGATGATCTGTTGCGCACTAGGATTCAGCTTCACTTTGACCGCGAGTCGCTCGTTGAGCTTCGCGAGAACGAGATGAAGCTGATGGTGGAGAAGGTTGCTCTTCTCAGGAAGAGGGCCCAGCTGAGGAAGACTATCGTGAAGCTCCGCACGAAGGTGGCAGAGCAGGACTGATTGAGGATCTAGAGCACCATACTGACGAGATGGAGGAGGAGGGCGAGGATCTCCGCAAGGAGAACGACGCTTTCCTCAGTGACGATGATGACTTCGTGGAGGAGATGGACTGTGAGGAGGAGGATGATGAGGAGGAGTTAGTTGACGAGGAGGAGGAGCCACTCGAGCCAGTTCTCGAGGACGAGGAGGAGGATCCCGAGGAGCCAGCCTACCAGTCAGATGCTGACGTGTTAGAGCTGGAGGTTCCACCTCAGTAGGCGAGTGACTTGATCACTACCGCAGGATTAGGTTGACCCCCTATAGCTAGTCGAGTAGTAGTAGTGGTTCTTTTGGAAACCAGATGTTATGTATCCTAGATGTAAGGTGATGTTGTAAGCTTGAGTTGTAAGCTTGATGTTGATGTGAACTCCTTGATGTGTTGTTTGTGAAATATAAGTATGTTTGTCTTGTTTAAATCTGTGTGAACTATTTTCATATAAATCTTAGGATTAATCAACCACTTGAGAGATCGTCTTTTCCCTTAGTCGAACTTTTCTTGCCTTGTCTCTTATACCCGGTGTGCTTCAGGATGCCGCCCCGTCGCGCAATGGGAGGATCAGGATCAGCACCACCACCACCGGACCCAACCCCCCCCAACTTCTCGCGCTTATCATGGAGGAACGTGAAAATGCCCGGCAGAGCGCCAGCTCATCTCGTGCCTACAACAACTCGCAGCCGCTTACAACAACAACAACAATAACAACAACAACAACAACAATGGTGGTAACGGCAATGGCAATGAGAACCAGCGATCTACCTTAGGCGATTTCCAGAAGACCAACCCACCCACCTACTCCAAGGGACTTCACCCACTGGGCCGATGATTGGCTTCGCACCATCGACAACAATCTGGAAGTTGCTGCTGTGGGAGAAAATGAGAAAGTGTTGTATGCAACCCACTATCTCGCTGGACCTGCAAGAGCTTGGTGGGAAACTACCAAGGCTCTCCAGCAGCTGGTCATGTCATCAACTGGGCTGAGTTCCAGGAGAAGTTCCGCAAGAAGCACATTCCCTGGACTCATTGAGAGGAAGAAGGATGAATTCCGCAAGCTGAGGCAGGGAAGTAAGATGTGGTCGGTTATCTGAGGAGTTTACCGACTTATCTCGGTATGCTCCTGATGACACCGACAAAGAAGAGAAGAAGATGGAGCGTTTCATGAGTGGACTTCATGATGAACTGCAGTGTGCTCTGGTTATCCATGACTTCCGTGATCTGGAGTCACTTGTGGACAAAGCCATCCAGCTGGAGACCAAGCGCAAGTCTATGTATGAAGGTCGCAAGAGGAGGATGAATGCTCAGGAAGGTTCGAGCAGCCAGAAACCTCGTATCTTTCAGCAGAACCCCAGGCCTGCCTATCGTCCACCCCAAGCACCACGCCCCAATTTCCCTAACCGCCCAAACAACTTCAACCGCCCCAATGACAATAACCGTCTGGAGGAAACTTCAATAACTTCAACCCCGCCAAGGTTGTCTGCTTTGAATGCGGCGCAGGACATTACTCCAGAGAATGCCCCAATCCCAAGAAGCCTGTCCAGCGCCCCAATGCACCTGCACCGAACAATGGTCAAGGCCGCAATGGAAATGGTAATGGCAAGAATGCCGCACCCCGCGGGAATGCTGCTGTTGTCAGAGGCCGTCTGCACCACATCAATGCTGAAGAGGCTGAAGAAGCGCCAGATGTTGTGCTGGGTACGTTCCTTGTCAACTCAGTACCTGCAACTGTTCTGTTTGATTCTGGTGCCACCCATTCGTTTATTACCAAAGAGTTTGTTTCTAAGGGAGGTTTAGTCGGGAGTCTTTTACCCAAACCAATGTTGGTACAAACCCCAGGACTGTTAGCCAAAACCAACCAGATGTGTTCCGAAACCCCCATAGAAATTGGAGGAGGAAGGTTTGCAGCCGACCTAATTATCTTAGGAAACCAAGGCATAGATGTTATTCTTGGAATGGATTGGTTAGCCAAGTACCACGGTCGTATTGACTGTGCCCGAAGAGCTGTTTCTCTCACTTCTGATGATGGAGTTGAAGTGGAGTATGCATCTGAGACCAGCCAGACCAGACCCGGATGCCATGAGAGCATAGCTCGACCCGCCCTAGATGAGATCCGTGTTGTTCACTGTTCAAGGATGTTTTCCCAGAAGAATTGCCTGGTATGCCGCCAGACAGGGATATTGAGTTCATAATTGAGCTTATCCCAGGACATCCCCCATATCCCAAAAGCCTTATCGGATGAATCCGGAAGAACTGGTGAGTTGAAGAAGCAGTTGGCTGATATGCTAAGCAAAGGTCTTGTCCGCCCAAGCGCTTCACCATGGGGATCACCCATTATTTTTGTGGACAAGAGAGACGGTACCACACGCCTGTGTGTGGATTATCGCAAGCTGAATGACGTGACCATTAAAAACAAGTACCCTCTTCCCAAGATCGAGGATCTGTTCGATCAAATGAACGGAGCCCGAGTCTTTTCAAAGATCGATCTTCGGACAGGTTACCATCAGTTGAAGATCCGAGAGACAGATATTCCCAAGACCGCCTTCACCACCCGTTACGGTTTGTTTGAATACACCGTGATGTCCTTTGGTCTGACCAATGCCCCAGCCTATTTCATGAATCTCATGAACAAGATTTTCATGGAGTACCTCGACAAGTTCGTGGTAGTTTTCCTTGATGACATCCTTATTTATTCCAAGACCGAAGAAGAGCATGCTGAACACCTGCGTCTAGTTTTGGAGACCCTCCAAGAGCACCAGCTGTATGCCAAACTTAGCAAGTGTGAGTTTTGGCTCAGTGAAGTGGCATTTCTTGGACATATTGTATCCGCTGGAGGAATTTCTGTTGACCCTGAGAAGATACAAGCCATTCTTGACTGGTTATCCCCAACCAATGTTTTTGAAATCCGAAGCTTTCTCGGACTTGCCGGTTATTACCGCAAGTTCGTTGAAGGATTTTCCAGTATAGCCAAACCTCTGACCCAACTGTTGAAGAAGGACAAGAAATTTGAATGGACTCAGAAGTGTGAGGATAGTTTCCAAGAACTGAAGAAGAGACTAACCTCAGCCCCAATTTTGATTATGCCAGACGTCACCCAGAGTTTCGACGTGTATTGCGATGCATCACGCCTCGGACTTGGTTGCGTTCTGATGCAAGAAGGCAAAGTTGTGTCGTATCTGTCCCGGCAGTTGCGACCGCATGAAGAGAATTACCCAACCCATGACTTGGAGTTAGCTGCTGTAGTCTTTGCTCTTAAGAAGTGGCGTCCCTATCTTGCGGGACATCGCTGTGAGGTCTATACGATCACAAAAGCTTGAAGTATATTTTCACCCAGAAAGATTGAACCTGCGACAGAGGAGATGGATGGAATTAATCAAGGATTATGATATTGGAATCCATTATCACCCTGGAAAGGCTAATGTAGTTGCCGATGCCCTTAGTCGCAAACCTTGCACCCTGAATGCCCTGATCCAAGCCGAACAGCCAGCCTTGTTCAAAGAGTTCCAAGATTTTGGACTAGAGCTTGTTAGCCATGGTTATCTCGCCAATTTAGAGTTAACCCCAACCCTGATGGATCAAATCAAAGAAGCCCAAAAAGGTCATGAAAGCATAGAGGGAATTAGGAAGAAGATTTCCCTCGGCAAAGCACCCGGTTTTACCGAAGATGCTGAAGGAGTGCTGAAATTCAATGACCGTATCTGTGTGCCCAATGTCACGGAACTTAAGGAGTTAATCCTGAAGGAGGCCCATGAGACCCCTTATTCAATCCACCCCGGCGGAACCAAAATGTACCAAGACCTTCGAGAAAGATTTTGGTGGCATGGAATGAAGCGAGAGATTGGTTCATTCGTAGCCAAGTGTGACATCTGCCAGCGAGTTAAGGCTGAACATCAGCGACCCGCTGGATTGCTTCAACCTTTGAAAATTCCCGAGTGGAAGTGGGATGAGATTGGAATGGATTTTATTACCGGACTTCCAAGATCCAACCGAGGCCATGATTCAATCTGGGTCATCGTTGATCGACTGACCAAGGTTGCTCATTTTATACCCTCAAACCACTCACAATGGAGCCCAGTTAGCAGACCTGTATATTTCCAGAATAGTAAGCCTGCATGGTGTGCCTAAGAAGATTGTATCTGATAGAGGCACGCAATTCACCTCAAGATTCTGGAAATCCCTTCATGAAGCCCTCGGAACCAAGTTAGCATTTAGCACAGCTTATCATCCCCAGACCGATGGCCAAACTGAGCGAGTGAACCAGATATTGGAGGACATGCTTCGTGCATGTGTTCTATCCTATGGTTCCAAGTGGGAAGATTGTCTTCCGTTTGCAGAGTTCTCGTACAACAACAGTTATCAGTCCAGTCTGCAAATGGCCCCTTTTGAAGCCCTTTACGGCAAGAAGTGTCGTACACCCCTGAATTGGTCCGATACCGGAGAAGGCAAATTGTTTGGACCAGATACCCTCCGTGAAGCTGAAGAGCAAGTTCAGCTTATTCGTGAACGCCTCAAAACTGCCCAATCCCGTCAGAAGAGTTATGCTGACACCAAGCGCCGTGACCTCACTTTCAGTGTCGGAGATCATGTTTATCTCCGAGTGACACCCCTCAAAGGAATGCAGCGTTTCCATGTCAAAGGAAAGTTAGCGCCAAGGTATATTGGACCCTTCAAGGTCATTGCTCGTCGAGGAGAAGTATCCTATCAGCTGGAGTTACCCCAGGAGTTAGGAGATTATCATGATGTCTTCCACATTTCCTTGCTCCGGAAGTGTCTTGAAGTTCCTGACCAGCCTGATGTTTTCAAAAACATCGACCACCTCTCCATCGACCTGAACCAAGACCTGACTTATCGTGAGAGACCCCTCAAAATTCTCGAAGAAGATGTTCGTGTTACCCGAAGACGTGCGATCAAGTTTTACAAAGTCCAGTGGACTAACCACTCTGAAGAAGAAGCAACTTGGGAACGCGAAGATATCTTCGAAGCGAATTTCCAGACCTCTTTAGTACCCAGGCCTAGCAAATCTCGGGACGAGATTTATTCTAAGGGGGGAAGGATTGTAACATCCCAAAATTATTATCAGGATTATATTCCAAAAATGAGAGCCAACAAAAACTTTTGTTGTTTATTGTATGTTAATTGCTTCTTGTTACTTGAGTTGTTGTTCTTGCTGTTTGTGTGAGTGTTTGCACTAGTGAACACTAGTAAGAAAGAAAGAAAACAAAATAAAAATCAAAGCAAGAAAATAAAAGTGACAAGTTGTCACTTAAAAATCTCAAAGTGACAAACTCAATTTTTTCAAACCAAAGTCAGTGAGATGTAATGTAAACACTCCCCATTTTGTTCCTACCACTTTCCCCTCTCAAATATTATTTTTGAACTAGTTTTAAAATTCTAAAATAAAAACAAATTGAAATAAATTAAAATAACATAAACAAAGTACTATGAAAGAAAATGTTTCAAAACATTTTATTTTGCAAAACCAATTTTTGTGGAGCTTCTGTACACTATGGTGAGGCCCCACAAATTTTGGCAAATTTTTATAAATTGATTTAGTACCTCAAATAAAATCAAGAAGTGCTTCTGGTTTAAACAGAAGGACGGAAATGTAAATAGAAGAAAGAAAAAGGAAAATCAACAGCGCAGAGGAGGCAGGGGGCAATTTGCAAAATGTGCATCGTCTTCCTCTCTCCCTCGCCCCGAAGTGCCACCGTGTCGCCCTGCCGTGCCCTCGCCGATTTCGAGCCGCCCAGGCCCCCCTGCGCGCGCACCCGGTGCCTCTGCGTGCAGGAGAGAGCACTCGAGCCCCTCCCCGCGCCTTTACGCCGCCCTTTTCCCCGATGCCTCGCCGTGGCACCCGCGGCGTCGCCGGCCAAATTGGCCCAGCTCTCTGCGCCTCGACACGCGCAGCTCGACCCACACCTTCTAGAACACCTCCGGACCCCGGTAGGCACCGCGTCTCCACGTACCCTGCACCGCCGCGTCGGATTTGAGAAGAAATATCTCGCCGGAACGCCTTGGACGCCGTCCGTGCGCTCCGTCCACGATACGCCGGCCCCTGCCTATAAAACCACCCCCAGATCGCGCCAGGAACACCACGCCACTCCCCACCCTCTCCACTCACCTCTGTGCACCGCCAGAAGGGCGTGAGCGCCGCCCGTGCTTCTCTGAACCTCGCCGTGTCCGAGGTAGGAGACGGCCGTGTCCACGCCGTTAGGCTGACCCATTCTTCCCTCTCTGGCCTGCACTTGCTTCCCTCTGCTTCACCGCACTCACCGCACCCTTTTTCCCTCTGGATTGTGTCCAGATTCGCCGGGGGATCATCGCCGGAGTTGCTGCCGTGTCCGCGGGAAGTTCAGAAGCTCGCCGTGGACGCTCCGCTCCATCCCAGCACGCGCAACTCAGCCAGGATCTTCCCCAGAGCCGCCGCCATCGTCTCGTCATCGCCAGCCTCTCCCGAGCCCTGAGGTGAGAAAATCGTCCACCGCAGTGTCGCCGGCGCGACGGCGCCACCAGTTCTTGGTCGTCGCCGTTGCCTTGAATCTGGGCCGTTGGATCTGGATCCAACGGTGCCTTACCGTTTCATAGAGAGAGAGAGACTGACGTGTGGACCCCACACATCAGCATTTTAATGTTTTCCCTCGCGCGCACTGTGACACTGCCACTGGGTCCCACCTGTCAGCCTTTTCAACATTATCCAGAGAGATTTAATTTCGAATTTAAATTCCTCTCTGAGAAGTCAGTACTGGTCCTGACTTTGAAATTTAATAAATCAAGATTTAGGAATCCAAATAAATCAAACTCAATTGTTCTGGAAAGCTTATGAAATTGTTTAACCAACCCAATTGGTCTCATGTTATTTAATTAAGTAGTTAAAAAGTATTATTGAAAATGCCACAGAAGGTTTAAAATCTAAACTTGTTTGTTTCTGATACTCTGTTAGTCCAAATAATTCCAAACCAATTTTGTTAGCTTAGTACAGCCTTGAATTAGCTTCCCTAATTTTGGTAGAATTAATTAAGCAATATTAATTGTTGACTGTGAGATAAACCCTTCTGGACTAAAACAAACAAATATGTTTATTGGTTGACCCAAATGAATTAGGATCAATTTTGTTAGCTCACATATATCCATGTTTACTTACCCCTAAAAGGATTTAATTTTTGGAACAATAGAATTTAAATGGTAGCTAAAACTTAATTATTAAGCTACTGGATTCAATCCAATGTGTAGGGAGTTTGGTAACTCCAAATGATCCAATTCAAATTGGGTTGTCTTCTACACATCAGTAGCTTTCTATAGAATTTTAGTTTGTATTTTTGTGACCAACAGAACTCAAGTTGTGGATTTAAACATGAATAACTAGTTTCTGCCATAATTTGGACTTAATTAAATAATGTTTAATTCAACTTATTTGAAAACCAAATTGTGTGGTTTGATGTGTGCAGTAGCTAATGGTGATGTTTATGATTGTTATGTTGAGATGATTGCTTGTATAGCTTAGTGATTGTTTGCATTGTTTGTTTATTAATTAGACGAGAACGTTGTCGGATATATCGAGGAAGGAGAGTTTGCTGAAATTGAAGAACAAGAGCAAGATCACTTTGCCAAGCAAGGCAAGCTATTCTCTGAGCTTGCACTACAAACATATGCATCTACTTTCATAACATGTTTTACTCTCAAAGCAAGATTTATAAAACCCATTTCAAAAGTATATGGATATTATTTTGCCACCCTATGTAGTAGCTTGTATAAAACTTTAGGATGGGAAAATAATGTTGTTTATTCAAAACTCCTTTAAAAAGACTTGTGTGGTGATGGAATACCGAGATGTCGGTGTGGAAGTAAAGAAGTGGAGAATGGTGATGTTTATGAAAAATGCACATTGTGTCCTAGAACTATGACAACCAATCATACCCTGTGCGACCACATCTACCCACATATGGGAAAGGGCGTAGTCATATAATTTGCTCATATTAGTCTGGGATGCCTCAACAACGAGGATGACCTCGTTCCATGAGGGGATGGTTTGGTGACCTACCCCTGACCTGGGTCCTAACACGATGGTGGGAGGATTGAAGGGTTCGCTCGCCGGGCAGAACTACGAGTCCTCACACTTAGGTTTCCCGACGGGGAATCTGGACTGGGTGTTGATGGAAAGGATGATAAATTCGTAGCGGTAGGATCCTATACTAGCATGAGCAAAGGACGGGCTATGGTCGGCGGCTTACTTCGCATACACCTTGTATGGCGAGACGTGGCAGACACGATGAGTTGCCGGATGGATGGGGGAAAAGCGTGCTACCTCTGCAGAGTGTAAAACTATTCGAATAGCCGAGTCCTCGGATATGGACAGTTGGGAGGCTGTCCTAGACCATGTGCAAGTTTTTGGAAAAGCTTTTAAGTTTAAAAGAAACTAAAATGGTGATGGTGTTACACAGCTATACCAAATGAAGTGGTATGGGTTGTTGGAATAAATGGACTATGGTGATCCATGGTCATGAAAAGGAGGAGTTTTTGAGAAACAAAATGAGATGGTGACTTCTTTCAAAGATGGTTATAAAACTCTTCTTACCTTTTTCAATAAAGATATAGAGATGTTCTAAAACAAATAAAAGTGCATACTCATGTTGGGGTAGTTTGCGAGTACATTCAAATGTACTCATATTGGTTTCGTCCCTGGCTATTGTCCTAGCTAGACTACGAGGAGGAACACTACGCCGAGCAGGAATATGGCGACTTCTACGCCAACTAAGGATCTCCACAAGTCAGCTGCCTGTCGGGTTGTCGTCATTAGAATCTGACGTCTACTACGCCGTAGCTTCCGCTGATATTTTGGTTTGGCCCATGAAGACACCTATGTAAGGACTTGGTCTAAATGACCATTTATGTAAGACTTTCAATTCGGTACTGTAATGGATGTAAACTTTGGTATCCAATTCGGATTATGTGCAACGACAGACTGATCAAGGGATCGTTGTGTTAAGCATAATCGGGTATTTCGGACAGCTAGTCCGGGGTCCCCACAATTACGCTTGCCTGGATCAGCGTGCTGGTAATACGGATCCTCGGGGTATTGTGGAATAACCTCGGTTGCTTGATCTAACGAAAACAAAACATCAGAAGAAAACAATTCAATCACCACACATATGTTTAACAAATGCAATGCGCCAACATATGATGATTTGACACTTTGAATGCACTGAACTTGCTATTAGAACAATATCTAGCAATTACATGGGGTGCATAATAATTATTTAGCAAGAGAGGAAAAAATAGCTACTCCTCGTTTTAATGTTTTCCTGTGCTCTAAAATGAGGTAAACATGCATGTGATGATTTCACTTGTTAATCCATACTTTTCGGAGCAATTTGGTATAAAACACCAATTTTTGAATGCACAGATAAAAGTTATTCCATTTTTAGAATTCCTCTTTTAATTATGTCCTTTTAGTAGGTTATTTCAAACCACGATCGAAATATTTATCAATTTAGGGAGATGAGGGATTGAAACAGAAATTTTACATTAAATCTTGGACAAAATCGGATTTGGGGACTCAAAATTTTGGCTAAGGAGTAAAATCACCTAGCACTGGATTAATTCGGAAAATCCGAATTATTCCGAACCGGAATATCCGATCATTTCGTTGCCTCCAATTTTTGGCTAAGGACAGAGGAGTATTCGTACTGGGAAGGATCGGAAAATCCGAATTTTTGTTACTCGGAATATCCGATTCGATACAAGGTTCAGAAAATGGCTAAGGACCTGAAAATAACTTGTACTGTAACGTATCGGAAAATCCGATTTCAATCGACTCGGAAAATCCGGTCGTGCTCTGTCGAAACTGAACCGAAGGTTCAGTGTCGTTCTGCCGGGGATGGCAACGGCGGCGACCACGCTCTGGACCACGGAGTAGCGCGAGAGGGGAGAGGGAAGGGGTCTCGTAGGACGGCGTGCTCACCACGGGTGCGTGCGTGTGCTCGGGGAGGCTGGGGATGGACGGCCGCGACGAATTCGTCCACGGCGGCGCTCGAACGGCAGCGGAGAAGACGGTGCGGGTGCGGACGATTCCGGGCGGCGCGGCTCGATTCCTTTGGCGTGGACGATGAGCACGGCACAGCGGAGCTTCGGGCTGGCTTCGATTTGCTCGGAGCGGCCTCAATCCACGGCGGCGACGACGACGGCCATGGCGGCTTCGGGAGCTCGGGAGAGAGGGAATGGGGAAACAGGGGCAGAGGAGCGAGTGGATAGGGCGGGCATGGCCTCGTGGGGTCGCGTGCTTCTCCTGCAGGAGAGAGGCAGGGCAGGGCGGCCCAGCGCGAGCAGCGCCACGGCGCCGAGCGACCTGGTGCGGCTCGGCCGCCCGGTCGCTACAGTGGGAGGAAGAAGAAAGACAGAATCGCGAAAACCCCCCTGGAACTACTCGGATTATCCGATTTTACTAAACTCGGATTATCCGAGTTTCCTTTTTCACAGTTAGGTCCTTAATTCCTGTTTCTTTTAAATCCAGCAGGTTTTGGAGATTTAATTGGACACTAAAAACAACTACAAAAATTATGCCAAAATTTGGGTAGCCTCCCCACATCAAGAAGAAGCTCCCCTAATTTTCCCGGATTATTTGGATCTCATTCGGTAGGAGGATTAAATAGGAGTTGCTCACAGGCAATTTCTAGTTTCTCTCCGTTTGTTTTATATTACAACACAAAGTAGTTTGCCAAAATTATATTTGGAACTTTTGGAACTTCCTTGACAAATATGAGAAGTCAAAGTAATTTTAGTTTGCAAGATTGAGTGCCTTCGTTGTTTTGAAATTGGTTGAATCAAAATTTAGCATCTTGTTTGAAGTGGTGCCAAACCACAACAATTCCCTAGCAACCTCAACAATTCCCTAGCACAATTCCCTAGCACAGCATGATGCATGGATGCCATGATGCAAGGAACACAAAAGTGGAAAAAAAATTACACGGGTTTTTAGTTGCTCAAACTCCGGGCTGTTACACTACATGAAGCTCGGAATTTTGAAGAAAAAAAATGATGTGTAAGTCTTAGAAAAGTCTGATTTCATATGTGGATACATACATAAGTGTTATATGTATCTATTTTGGTATAGATATGCTGTATTTTAAGCTAAAAAAGTCACAATGTCATGGCTCAAAAAGGAAAAGAAAAAAACTTAGTTATGCTCCACATATTTGTCTTTTTGTGTGTAGATCACGAATAAAAGATATTTTTCATGAAAAATCATCGTACTAGATATATATATATACGTAAATTATATAACCTTTTCCATTTCCCGAAATTTACAATACATTTTGTTTTTCAAAACGAGTCGCATGGAACTCGGGAGCTAAACAGACTTTTTGAAACATGTAATTCATTTTCTAGATCATCCCATTTTCCTCTGACATAGGAAACACCGTGTTTCCCATCGATAAGATTATTAAACGCTGTGGTTAGAGGGGAACTTTTTTCCTATAATACAATCCCCTTAATATTTTTACCCTGCCTATTACTAGGAGTCAGAGCAAAACAAAACATGTGGGGAGTGATAATTCTACCGTTGGTTTATTTATAAAGCGGGACAAAAGCCTGTTTCGAGAGTGATAATTGTACCCTGCCTCCCGGTAGAATTATCCGGAATAAAAAGAAATATGATTGTTTTAAATGAAAGGAGGCATATGGAATAGTAGGGGTGCAGGGAAGAAGGGTATTGTGGCCTGTTTGCATGATATGATGCATGATTATTCATTAGATTTTATTGACATTAAAAAACTATGAAAAAAATATAAGCAAAATTTCTTTAGGAATTTTGATCCTGGGAATAAGTTTTTTTGGAAGTGGAATGCTTCTATTGGACAATCAGGGGGTATCTTTTCGAAAGATAAATTTTGGACGCGACTACGTATAGAACATTCTATAGCTAACCTTAACCGTAGAACATTAGAAAAAACCCACACAACCCGCATGCACGGTTTGCTCTCACCCACGTGCACACGTGAATACTCCTTATAAGCAGCAAACAAACAAAACTGGTTATGTCATCCGCATTTAATGGAAATCCCGAAACTTTAAAAAGTTTTGTAACTCAAATCGTTTATCCGATTTAGCATCTGTTTTCACCGTTGGACTAGTCGCGACGAGATCTTCGAAACAACATCCCATATTGATATGTTCCGACAACTTTTTTTTGGACCCAAAAATTACCCACCAGTAACACGTGAGTTATCCAGACCACAGTATGTAAGTTACCCACCATATTAGTGATTAGTTTTCGGATTGAAACTAGTTCCCGCTTTTGTTTTTTTTTTTTTTTGACTTTTTCGAGTTTTGAAGTTACCATCTAGTTTCATAAGTGAGTTACCGCTTTGGAATGATAACATATTGAACACATGTATAACTTACATTTTTAATGTGTTCCTAAAGGCGACGCTAAGGCGCTAAGGCACCCTCCTATGTCTTAGAAAAACGACCGAATTAGGCCTCTAGGATCCTAAAGCGTCCGCTGGCGATGCTTATTCGCTAAGATTCCCCCGTCCGCCTTAGGACGCTTTACCGCCTTCTACAAATCATGGTAACTGGTGGGTAACTATAGCAGTATTAGGTGGGTAACTATTAACAAGAGAATATGATACTACATCGATTTCGTGGTGGATAACAGCATCATGAACACATGAGTAACCTTGTCAGTACTATGTGGGTAACTATTATCGAGGGAGTAAGGTAACTATATCGATTTTGTGGTGGATCAGTGGAACATGAACAAATGGGTAACTTTTTCAGTATTGGGTGCGTAACTCCATAAGTACATGGTGGGTAGCTATTACCGAGAGACAAGGGTAACTATATCGATTTCGTGGTGGATAACTGCATCATGAACACATAGGTAACTTTATCCATACATGGTGGGTAACTCCATTAGTATACAGTGGGTAACTATTACCGAGTGATGAGGGTAACTATATCGATTTCGTGGTGGATAACTCTATCTACGAACATATGGATACCTTTATTAAGTTTTGGTGAACAACTATTATCAAGAGAGGAGGGTAACTACATCAATTTCGTGGTGGATAGCCACATCATGAACACATGGGTAACTTAATTAATACGGCATGGATAACTACATCAATATGGGGTGGGTAACTATTACCGAGAGAGTGGGATAACTCAATCAGTACATGGTGGTTCGGTAACACTCGGACAAGATCCCGACGTGGTGGTCCGGCAAGAGTCATCGCGCACTGGATCTTGCTAATTCACCAGATCTATGCATAGTAAAAAATAGCGAGAGCATGATCAAGGTAACTAAAAGCCCGTGATCTTGCTAATTCACAAGATCTGTGCATAGTAAAAAAAATAGAGCAAACATGTTCAAGAATTTCCTAGACCTTACTAATTCAAACACACAACAGATATGCACATGGCTTCAGAAGCTAGAGCAAATAGGACATGAGAAATGGGAGAGCTGGACCTCTTTCCCTTTCTCCTTCTACAGTGAAAAGGGGCGACTGTTTGGGCGACCGCGCGTGCACAGGTTCGCCGCCGGCGATTCGTGCGATTCCCCGCCCTCCGGCGGCCGCCCTCGGCGGCGGGAGGATGGGGAATCAACGGATCCGTGCGTGTACATAACCTAGGGGTGCGTTGTGGTGTGCTAGCCGGCGGCGTCGGGGAGGATGTGGGGTCGCCGGAGTGGCTTTTTGCGGCGGTGGTGTCCTCTTCCGTTGCTGTGGCTCCGGGGAGCTCCGCCACGGATCTACCGTCTCGGCCTCGTTCGTGGCTCTGCGGAGTGCGCGAGAGGTCTCCCCCTACGCCGGCGTCCGAGAGAAGGCGGAGCTGGCGTTTGACGACTTCGAAGGTACGGTGGCATGGTGTCAAGACGGCGTTGTTCTTCATCGAGCAGGGTGGAGGTGCTTTGGCACAGAGGGGCGTCGACTCCCCGTCCGCGTGGGGGGCCTCCCAGTCCAGAGTCTTGGAGGTGATGCGGCGGGCTTCGCCGGCGCAGCGGTCTGCGCGTGGAAGACGACGCTTGAGCTTGGATTGGACTTCTTTGTAATTTTCTCGTTTTCCAGGGCTTTTCTGTAAGAATCTTGGCACTTGTACTGTATCTTCCTCGCAAAAAAATAGGACATGAGAAATGAGTCAATGAAAGAATAATTCGAGCAAAATTGATCATGCTAACTAGAGAAAATTGACCTTTTGTTCTTCATTCATAAAAGAAGAATTCGAGCAAATTCATATCAATTTTTGTATCCCAAGTCTAGGAGAGGGACATGTATAAATGTATAAGTTAATGACCCAATAAGTGAAACATATACCACCATAGATCTCAATCTACAAAACGAATCATGGCCCAAAATAGATCTGCAAACGGAGCTAAGCATGAAGCATATATGAAATTAAACTAGCTAATTCCAGCTAATAGCTCCAGCTTTGGTTTTAAAAAAGTGCACACACAGGGCGACTGCCGAGACTGAACATCATCATCTATCAACATCCATCTGCACTAGTGCCCCATGGAAGTTAGGACGACGGACTGGTTCAGCTTGCCAGCTCGGGTAGAGCGACGGACTGAGACGAAGACGACAGATGGAATTTTGGGGGGCCAAATTCTTGGGGGCCGGGTCACCCAGGGCGCACTGCCCCATCGACGGCTTGCGAACGAGGCAAGGGGACGGTGGCGAACAGGCGCCAGCGCGTCGCTGCTGCTCATGGCGCACGGCGGCCGAGCTCGCAGCCAAAGGCATGGGCGGCAGCGTCCGGGACGTGGTGCCTGAGGAGGCCGAGGCTCCATGGCTGGCGGCGGCGACCACCGCCGAGCGCGAGTGGAAGAGGAAGGCCGGAACGAGCTAGCGCAGGCCTTGGCGACCGAGGGCGGCACCGGCGTGAGTCGAGAAGCTCCTGGCGGCGCACTTGGCGGCGGCAGGCGGGACTCTGCTCCTGGTGGCGGGGCAGAAAGGAGAGGAAGAGAAGAGGAGATCCAGGCTAGGCGTTCGGGGTGCTTGCCGGCGAGGTAGCTGCGGCCACGGGAGGTGTCAAGGCGAGGCGCGTCGGCGCGCTGTAGGACAGGAACTGGCCTGCGGTGTGGGCGGCTAGACGAGATGTGATTGGTCCGCCGCGTAAGGATATCTACCGACCGTTCTAAACGTAGATTTCCCCTAAATTTTTTAGGAGCCATTAGTGCCTGAAAATTTGCTTAAAAGCCATTTAGGAAAAAAGATACGGATTGAGCTACAATCAAATCTGAATCCGAGTCTTTAAACCGGGGGCCCTTCTCCTCCCTTTGTGATCCTAAATTCACATCAGCACCAGCACCCCTCACGCGTCCGTGCGACTGCGACCACTCCTCTTGGACCCAGAGTCTCTCGCGCCGTCGTTGCCAGCGCCGCCGAAACCCACCTCCAGTCCTCCTAGCACCCACGGATACGCCGCCGGCCACCTCCAAGCGAAGGAACTCGTTTCTCTCCTTGCCCTTTGTCTCCTCCTCGTCCTCTCGTCTGCTGGACTGGCGTTGAGTGGAGATCCATCCGGAGGCGATCCCTTTGACCGGTAACGAATCTGTAGCTGGTTGTGAGGGGTTCACGGACTGGGCCCAAGGGCGCGTCCGCCGAGATGGCTGGAAGCAGCCTTCGGGTGGTTCAGTTGGCTTCCCTTCTCGCTGTCGGATTCGTGCTCGGCTCCGTCGACGCCAGCCTGGGTGATGTTGATCCGCAGTACAGGTGAGACGAAAGAAGCATCTGTGCGCACTTCTTGGCTCATCTCTTACTGCAGTGATGTATTGCTGCGCCAGATTGCTGTTTATTTTCTTAGGAGTACTTGATTTCGGGGCCTTCCTGGATAAGTCGGCTCCGGATTTCCGGTAGCCTGCGTAGCTGGGGCTGTGGTTCATGGTTAACCTTTCTAGTTGTAGTTAGTAAGTAAGTCTCAGATATGTTGGGCGTAGTAGCATGGTTTGTCCTCTTAATATGTGAAAATGCCTCATTGGGTTAACTCTTGTTGATGTTTCGTCATCTCACCTAGTTGGTTAAAGATATTAATAGTGGACACTAGTCTGTGGTTCATGGTTAACTCTTTTACTATCTCCAAATAGTGATATGTTAGCCTTAGCCTTATTGGTAAGTATGTTTGGAATCCACACTGAACCATCCTAGGAAAACTGGACATTGTGGGTCTAAGATGGTTATTGTTTGACTCTTGTTAATTCATTGTGAAATAGGTTTTTTTTTCCTTGCTGACTTGACTGTAATACTTAATTAGTAATTCTTACCTTATTTTGGAAAAAAGACACAAAGTTCAAAGTGATTACTTGGCTATCATGATAGGGATATGTTTTCTTATGTAAGCTGTGAATGGCAAACCATTATCCCAGTAGGTGGTTGACATTGTTAACGAAACATAGTATGTATCTTTACACTTTTGTTTGATTATGATAATTGTATCAAACAGACAAGAGTCTGATTTCATATGTTTTCTAGTTTCATAGTTGCGGTATTATTTTTCTTCTAGGTTCCTTTCATTCTGCATCTACACCCAGTCTATCACCAGTAATATCTGCTCTTTACCTGTCCTCACTTTTCCTTCTCAGATCTATTTTGTAAAAAGTAACGAATTCACCATATGTTTGCCTTTTTGTTTTCCTTCATAAAATTTAACCGTAAAACCGACTGGGTTCCTTAAATTTGTTTATCTGTCTGCCTTTAAGTTGCTGTCATTCTGATATTACATCGTTTAGAAGTTTCTGGTAATCCTTGCATTGTTGATCAACCTGCAGAACTTGTGTGAAGGAGTGTCAGAATACAACGATAATTGGAAGTAACGTCATCAGCCACTGCCAGTCCCCCCAAAACGACAGCACACCTGCTGGAAGTTCTCCCCTTTACACACAGTGGAAGCAACTGAACTGTATGACGGACTGCCGCTACTACTGTATGATGCAAAGAGAAGAGGAACGGCAATCAGGTGGCCTGAGCCCTGTTAAATATCATGGAAAATGGCCCTTCATACGTGTTTCTGTCTTCCAGGCATGTTATGGCTTTCATGTTCATGACTGAATCGACTATTTCACATGACTACATGTCTAAATTGTTTGTCATCCTTTTATCAGGAGCCTCTCTCAGCTGCGCTGTCTGCTCTCAACCTACTGACGCACTTCACTGGCTGGCTTTCATTTTTCGTGCTAGTGAATTACAGATTACCTCTTAGACCCCAGACTAAGAGAAAATATTACGAATACACTGGCTTATGGCATATCTATGCAATATTATCTATGAATGCATGGTTCTGGAGCTCTATATTCCATACGAGGTGTGCATTTGCTCAAAGCTTAACTATGCTGTCATAATACTTGATATCTTGCTCATCATCGTTATTCATTTTGTAGGGATATTGACTTGACTGAGAAATTGGATTACTCTTCGGCTGTGGCCCTACTTGGCTACTCTTTAATCCTTGCATTGCTAAGAACTTTTAATGTCAAGGATGAGGCTACCAGGGTGATGTTTGCTGCTCCTATTTTGGCATTCGTCACAACACACATCTTGTATCTTAACTTCTATGACCTTGACTATGGTAAAGTTCCTTCTCCTGCTTCTGCTTAAGTATTTGATCTTTTGCCATCTTCATCCAAGATTTCTCCTGCGCGTATAAAGACTAAATAATTTAATATGCTCAATGATCGTTCAGCTGCTGTGTGTGTTTGTGATCTTACAAGTTACAGCCACTCATAAATAAAAGCCACGATGTAACATTGTCATTAACGGACAAACATATTAATTCATGTGTATCCACATCTATGTGCCAAATTTCCGTTTTCAGGATGGAACATGAAAGTTTGTGTTGTGATGGGTGTGGTTCAACTTCTTGCATGGGCAATCTGGGCTGGTGTGACCCGTCATCCGTCACGATTGAAAATTTGGATGGTTGTATTTGGAGGAGCGCTAGCTATGCTTCTTGAAGTTTACGACTTTCCTCCATACAAGGGATATGCTGATGCACATTCGCTGTGGCACGCGAGCACCATTCCTCTCACGTATCTCTGGTGGAGCTTCATTAAAGATGATGCAGAATTCCGCACCTCAACACTTGTTAAGAAGGGCAAGTCAAACTAAGGCGCAGCAGGCCATTCGCTTAGGATCTCAGGGCACCAAATTACTCGGAGTATTGAAGGTAACACGAGGACAACAGATGGCGTCGGCGAAATCTTTGTATGTTTTGACTTCTTGGAACTCCTCCCATTGATCAGAACAAGTCTTTCAGCATCACGATTTTGGTCGACAAACTCATCATCTTGTTTCTGGTGTAATCTCTTGTTCTTGTCCCTCCTGATTTGTATTTTGATTGACCTGAACAATTGTTCTGTAATAGAAAAGACACATTTTTATTCACCTGGAGGAAGTTGTTCATCTTATGAAAAATGGGTTTCAGTCTTTCAGAGTTTATATTCTGTCCATGCTGTTCAAAGGTACAAGATGAAGACGATGCAATGATTTAGCATCATCTTGCACCCAACAAATCGGTGTGGCTTGTAGATTGTTTGTACGCGGGAAAATGGTTCATCTTACAAGAGAGGAGGAAGAGCTTGCTGGGGATAAGGTTAACTTTCTTTAATTCAGATTGGTATGTGGCAGCAGGCCAGAGAGGAAGAAGAGTCTGCCTGTGGATGAGGTCAACATTTGACTGAATTATCAAGAATTTATCATTTCTGTGCTCATTTGCAAAATCGAACTGTGCACAGAAGGTTCTACCTTGACCGTCCTGCTCAGAATTTCAACATTCTAGCGGTTACGGCAGAAGACATGACCAGCCACTGTGCACAGAAGGTTCTACCTTGACCGTCCTGCTCATAGTCCTGGCTGCCGCACTTTTACTTAATGTATGTAATCACCACTTGAGTGAGTCCTTAAAAGCAGAAAGCAGTTCGCCGTGAACGCGCCGGAATAGAGAAAGCCAACTCGATTATTAACCATGTTGTGCGGCACGGGCAGCTTCAAGAACCTCGACTACAACTCGGTGGCGGAGGATTCGCCCAGGCCGAGGAGGAGGAGGAGGCATGGCGGCGACAGGACCGGCAACCCGTTCGCGGAGCGCGGGCTGGACAAGTTCTCCACCGTACGGTCCGACCTCGAGTCCCGCCGGGACAAGATCCTCCGCCGCGTCGGCTCCGACAGCGGCCTCGTCATGGTCCGCTTCGTCCAGTGCAACGGAAGCTGGGCGCCCATCGTCGTCAAGCTCCCCGACGAGAAGCAGCTCCTCAAGAACGCTGCCGCCCCCAAGAAAGTACCCAGAACGTCAACCGCCGCCCCGCCGTCGTCGACGCAACTGGCTGCCTCGTCCTGCAGCCAGCCGGATTCGGCCATGGCCAGCCCGAGGGATGGCGCCGCCAAGAACGCTGCTGCGCGCGGCATGGAGCCGGCGACGAGGAGGAGGACCACGTCCTTCTCTCGGAGGAGGCTGCCACCGCCGACGTGCTATTGGCTGGCAGTCATGGTGCTGACGCTGCTGAGCCTGGTCGTGTTCGGTAGGGCGTTCGCCATCTGCTGCACCTCCATCGCGTGGTACCTCGTACCCACGCCCACCGACCTAAGGAGGCCCATGGAGAAGAGGAACGTCGTCTCTCCTCCAACGAAACCACACCACGAGGTGCTGAGCTCGCCGAGAAGCCATGCCAAACGGAACAAATGAACTCTGCTAAAGTTTAACTGTTGATATTTGCTAGTACCACTTTGCAATAAACGCATTGGTTGTACAGTTTTTTTTTCCTTTTGAGAATGAGTGTACTACCTCCGATCCATATTAGTGGACACAACTTTGTCTAGATACACATGTATCTAGTCTAAATACTTAACTAGATACATATGAATTTAGACAAAGCTATGCCCACTAATATGGATCGGAGGGAGTATAGAAATTTTCCAAGCTACAGTTGCCTCTCCCGCTCGTGCCCTGAATTTTACTCATTCGACGGTTTTGGGATTTTGTTTTTGAAAAGAGATGCAAACCGGCCTGAAAACCAAACAACAACTAGCAAGGCTAAATCAGCGGCACACACCAAAGCGCAACACAACAAACGGATACAAACACAACAGCAACAACTCACCACCACAACCATAGCACAAAGCAAGTACACACGTCTCAGCACGACACAACCAACAATCCACATTGAGTACTAGGACCTCACCTACCATCTTCGTCTGACCAAGCAAGGTGGAAGCGCTATGAGCTTGGTTGTCTGGTTAATTACCACTCAGACAATACCCTTCAAGGCTAGGGGTACACCCTCCATTTCGAAAAAAATAACACCCTTCAAAGAGAGTAAGAGGTGTCAAACGGGAACGAGGTGATCCGAAATGGAACACGAACTCGCTAACCCGCCTTTTGGTGAGAGTTTCAGATTCCTCCGATATCTTGGTCGACCGACGAGACCTATGAGCACACCTCGACACAGACAATCCTCTCCAACCTCCATAGAAAACCCTTATGCGGATCACACATCAGCCTGCCACGCTCGACAGAGACTAGTGGCGAAGACAGGGGGACCAGTAGGGGCCATGCCTCCCCCCCTAACACCATTGATTTGCTCCTAAATCAATATGAACAGTGCAGTTTTTTAGTTACTTTGCTCTAACCAGTCCCCCTCAACATGCAAAATTAGCCAATCCTGGCCGGCTCCGCCCCTGAGACAACAAACAACCAACAAGGTTGAGGTGGATGGCGCCTCGAATGAGGTAAAGACATCGAAGACGCCGTCTTCATCCGATCTAAAGTAGATCTATGGTGTTCGCCAGTTAGGGTAGATTGGCATGGGAGCTACACGACAAAGCCTCCAACGAGGAAGACGGTTGTAGGTGCCAAAACATGTGTCGTTGTTATTTTTGTGTAGCGTATAATACAAAGAATTTTACATTCTGATTTTGTACGCTTGTAGTATACAGAACATGCGAATTATTTCAGAATTTTATGAAACTTTTTAAAAATATTTTCCTTTTTTCAAAATAGAGGGTTCACTTGAGTCGAGAGTCAAAGTGCCTTTTCGTGAGTAGCGATCCCTTAATGTATTCTCATACCTTAATGCGAAATATATTTTTTTCGCGCTCAAAAGTGGCATCAGGTGGATACTGGCAAATGCATATCCTTGTCTCCACCAGATTGATATCAACCGTGGGCAGATAATCTCATACTGGTTAGAAAATTATAGTACAAGTGAAATGGATGTGGTGAGGAACTACGAGCTTCCGTCCTTATCCAACTTGCTTAAACTCTCGCAGGTGCATCTCGCACTGGAAAATATGGAACCAAAAGTCGCGCTCATGTTCATCTAGAAGTTGAAAACTACAATGTTCATCTAGAAGTTGAAAACTACACATACGGATCGAACCTTCCGTGTGCTTAAGTATATCTGCGGAACAAAAGTGAAGGGACGATAAGCTTGCAGTGGTGAGTGCAAACTCGCGGCAATTAATCACTGGCTGCCGGACGCAGTACGTCAGTGTCTATGTCGAGTTGTCGACCAAATCAATTGCAATGGTCAGACTTGGAGTACCGCTGGAGGTCACGGTCTTGACGGCCGTTCCATCGACCAGACCAATATTAATTGCTGGCTCGCGCACAGAATTAATTACTGGCCGGCAAATATGGATGGATTGGACCCGGAAAAGTGTTTGGGCTCCCGAGCACCCTGGTGCTTTCAAAAAACAAAATAAATATTTATAATTTTCAAAAAAAATCTGGAAAAAAGTGGGGATGTAGTTAATGATGTACTCTACAAACGTGCAAAAGATCAACTTCAAATACATTGTATTCGGAGCTACACAAAAATGACAAAATCTAATAAATTTAGAGATTTGAAAATAAGCATACTCAGATCCACAATTTTGTCATTTCTGTGTAACCCAAAATACAAAGTATTTAAAGTTTATTTTTGGCACGTTTGTAGAATACACCAATGGCTACATTCGAGATTTTTTTCAGAATTTTTTAAAACACGTAAATATTTTTTTCGATTTTTTTTAAAACGCCAGTATTACTGGTGTCCGGGAGCAATCTCTACTCGGACCGGACCTCGCAGAGATATTTCAGTGATATAGAAGTCTCTCTAGCTGACGTAAGATAACGACTGGAATTTGCATATGGATGCAGCCTCATGAACGCCGTGGAGAGTGAAGATAACGATTTGGACAGGATATGGCAGAACCGGCGGACGAAATAACATAACATACCGCGAAACAAGAAGACTTGGGTACTTTCCAGGTCCTCAAGGAGCATGTGAAAATTTCTTTAAAAAAAAAAGAGGCAATTCATATGCAGTGTGCGAAGTTTCTAATCACAAGCGTACGAATGAAATGACAGGAAGGATTAGTCACGCCTAGGGGAGTTAACTATCCATGACCTGACTGAGCCGTGTAGCTTGACAGATGCTCGAACTTCCCATAGCTTAAGCAGGTCTCTGGATACCTCCAGCCATCCCTCCATTCCGTTCCCCTCTGATTTTTGGTTCCGAACCCGTGACTGTGATCTAATAGCGGTTTTACTTGTACCTGAACTTGGTACCTGTGTAGTTGTTGTCTTCTCCACGGAGAGATGTGCAGTGCCATGTCTGGACCTCAGGCACATCTGATACGTCCAGGATTCAGAATTCTGACAGAGGTAGTCTATGGCCTTGGGGATCAACTTATCTAAATCTTGCAGAGTTGCATTTCTGTGGACTGTTTCTTTTTCCTCTCCATCAATCACCTCCAAGGCATAGGTCTCAGCTGCAGGCGCTATGCCGACCGGTGAGTCATGGGGAATTAGGCCTGCTTGGTTGGGTTTTTACGGTGGCTTTCTCGGCTTATAGCAGAATTGCAATACTCGATGCAGTTTGTATTACTGTCAGGCTAGGTACATATACAGGTGAGGGACGTGGGAGAGAGCACTCCGCACGTCTGGTATTAGATCCGATGGATCCGGTCTAAGCCTAGACTAGGGGGAGAGGTTACAATGGTTAACAACGATACAACGGTACTGCCTATACAGGATATACTACAACATATATTCAACACCCCCCGCAGTCGGAACTACGCTAGACACGATGTTCAGACTGGAACGAAAGTCTTGAAATACAGAAGTTGGCAACCCCTTGGTGAAGATGTCGGCGAACTGACGGCTGGTCGGCACATGAAGTACTCTGGCTTCTCCAAGGGCAACACGATCCCGGATAAAATGCAAATCAATCTCCACATGTTTTGTTCGTTGGTGCTGCACAGGGTTAGAAGACATGTACATGGCACTGATATTGTCACAATATACAACAGTTGCTCTTGTAGGCGTATGATGAAGCTCCTGCAATAATTGTCGCAACCAACATGATTCAGCAATGCAGTTTGCAACTGCGCGATACTCGGCCTCGGCGCTGGAACGAGAGACTGTTTGTTGTCTTCGAGATGACCAGGAGATCAAATTGTTTCCAAGGAAGACACAGAACCCCGAGGTGGACTTTATGGTATCGGGGCACCCGGCCCAATCAGCATCCGAATAAGCAATGAGATCAAGAGATGATGATTTGTGCAACTTCAGCCCAAAGTGAGATGTCCCTTTGATGTACCGCAATATTCGCTTGACTAAATTGAAGTGAGCCTCTCTCGGATCATGCATGAATAAGCACACTTGCTGAACCGCATATGATATGTCTGGTCTTGTAAGAGTGAGGTATTGAAGAGCACCCGCAAGACTCCTATATAGGCTCGGATCAGAATATCGAGCTCCAACTTGAGAGGAGATTTTAGAACGTGTGTCAACGGGAGTGGCAATGGGATTACAGTGAAGCATGCGAGCCCTCTCTAAAATCTCTAATGCATATTGTTGTTGAGAAAGAAATAAGCCATCATGTGTACGATGAACATTGATGCCAAGAAAATGATGTATATCTCCTAGATCACTCATAGAAACTCATGTTTGAGGGATGCAATGATGGAATGGAGAAGTGTGGTGGTGTTGGCGGTGAGAATTATATCATCAACGTATAGTAACAAATATGCAAGAGAGGAACCACGTTTAAGGACGAATAGGGAGGGGTCACTCTTGGAGGCCGAAAACCCAATGGAAGTGATAAAAGTGGTAAAGCGATGAAACCAAGTGCGAGGAGCTTGTTTAAGGCCATAAAGAGATTTGCGTAAGTGACACACGTGTGAAGGATGAGTGCTATCAAGAAAACCAGCGGGTTGCTCACAATATACCGTCTCACGAAGCTCACCATGGAGGAACGCATTTTTGACGTCCAGCTGATGAATGGGCCATGACTGCATGGTGGCAAGACTAAGAACAGTTCGAATGGTTGCGGGCTTCACCACGGGACTGAAAGTCTCACCATAATCCACTCCGTGCTGCTGCGTGAATCCACGAACAACCCAGCGAGCCTTGTACCGAGCGAGAGAACCATCTGGATTAAATTTATGCCGAAAAATCCATTTGCCGGTCAACACGTTCACACCTGTAGGACGAGAAACTAGAGACCACGTGTCATTCCGCATTAGGGCATTATATTCATCAAGCATAGCAGCGTGCCAGTTAGGGTCTTTTAGTGCAGAACGGTATGTGGGAGGGATGGGCGAAATTGTGTTAGTGTGTGTGTGTGTTTAGGCATAAAATAGCCTGATTTTGCTCTGGTGGTCATCTTGTGTGGGTTTTGGGGTGCAGGTACCGGAATGGCTTTTGGAGGCAGAGGTGGCGCAGCTGGATTGGTTGGGACAGGGCTGGTGGGCAGTGGGGAGGGCGCGAGGGGCGAGGCTGATGCTGTCGGCGGGGAAAGGAGGCGAGTGGATTGGCTGAGAGGCGCGTCCGTGCGGGGCGAGGCAGGCGAGGCTGATGGCGAGGCAGGACCACTGCATGGCGCGGCAGGCGAGGACGGGCCGGTCGGCTGGAAAGGTTGGTGAGGTGGCGAGGTGGGAGTGGCGGACTGGTACGAGGAAGGTACGGCGCGTGATCCCAGGGAGATCGGAGTGGCAGGTGGAATCTGGGACGGATTTTCTGTGTATGGATCGCTGCAGTCATCCGGAAAAAAATAGGGAAAATTAGTTTCATCAAAAATGACATTTCGGGAAATAATTACACGGCGAGATTTGAGGTCGAAACACCTGTAACCTTTATGTTCACGGGGGTATCCGAGGAAGATGCAACGTGCAGAGCGAGGTGCTAGTTTGTGTTCTTTGGTGGCATATAAATTAGGAAAACATAAGCACCCAAAAATGCGTAAGTGATCATAGGACGGATGCACACCATACAATAAATAATGAGGCGTGGAGAAACTAACGGCACGACATGGACGTAGGTTAAGAAGGTGTGTGGCTGTGTGAAGAGCTTCTACCCAAAAAGGAGGAGGAAGAGAGGCTTGGAGTAAGAGAGAGCGTACTATGTCATTTGTGGTTCTAATTAGGCGTTCTGCTTTACCATTTTGGGGAGAAGTATGAGGACAAGAAAGACGGAAGCAAGTGCCACGTTGGGAAAAGAAGTCACGGAGAGCATTAGTTAGGAATTCACCACCATTATCACATTGCAAACATTTAATGGAAACATTGAATTGGGTAAGAACAAATTGATAAAAACGTTGGATGGTAGCACATGTATCAGATTTATTTCTTAATGGGAAGGTCCAAGAATAATGGGAATAATCATCTAGAACAACAAGATAATATTTATAGCCTGAAAAACTAACTATGGGAGAAGTGCACAAATCGCAATGAACAAGTTGAAAAGCAGCGGTAGTATAGGAGGTGGATGTAGGATATGACAACCGAGCTTGCCGGCCAAGTTGACAAGCCTCACATATAGGGGAGCGAGTAGTGGTACTAATCTCATTGTTATTACAAGTGGTAAGAAAATCTAGAGGGAAACGTGACATGGTGGCATTGCTAGGGTGGCCGAGACGTCGATGCCACAAGTTATTGGTGGTGATGGAGAGAGCCGTCGAGGAAGGTGTCTTGGAGCCGAAGAAGGGGTACAGATCGCCGGAGCTATTCGAGCGAAGAAGTGTGGTCTTGGTAGCTAGATCCTTCACGGAGAAACCAAAAGGATCAAATTCAATAGATACATAATTGTCACGAGTAAACTGTCTAACAGAAATTAGATTCTTAATGATGGCAGGTGAGACAAGAACATTTTGTAAATGGAAAGGGAGAGAAGAAATTTGGACAGATCCGACAGTTAGAATAGGAAGTTTAGACCCGTTTCCGACAGTGATATGTTGAGAATTATGCCGTAAAGAGGAATGAGATGAGGTCAAGTTACCCATATTGCCGGTGACGTGGGACGAAGCTCCTGAATCCATGATCCACTCGGGTGGCTGCTGGTACGATGAGTTGTTCATGGCGGCATGGATCATGGCGGCATGGTCGAAGGAGTACGGAGGCGTGGTGGAGTGCTGCTGGTACGGGGGCGGATGGAACTACTCCCCCCCGGAGTACATGACGGGTAGGCCTGCGTGGGCGCGCCGGGGCTCGGACCAAGGATGCCGGCGACGTTCGGTGGCACCCAGGGCGCACGAGGTGGCGGGAAAGGCATGCTCATCGGAGCGAAGTAGCCCATCCATGGTTGCTGGGAACTGCCATTGTGGCCGCCGCCATAGCCACCTCGGCCGCCACGACCGCCACGGTTGCCACGGCCACCGCCGTAGCCTCCACGTTGGCCGCCGTTGTGGCCGCCGCGCTGGCCACCTCCATAGCCACCGCGCGGGCCGCCGCCGTAGCCGCCGCGCTGGCCACCTCCATAGCCGCCGTGCTGGCCGCCATTGTAGCCGCCTCCATAGCCGCCGTTCTGGCCGCTTCCATAGCCGCCGTGCTGGCCGCCGTTGTAGCCGCCGCGTTGGCCACCGCCGTTCTGGTAGCCGCCACGATGGCCGCCGCTGCGGCCGCCGCGATCTGCGTGGTCACCGCGGTCACCGTTCTGGGCGACCATGGCCTGAGCGCCCTCTTCGTGTTGCTTGTGGTCTATGGACTCCTCCGCGATCTGAAGGCGCGAGCAGGCATCTGGGAATGGCGGGAGGACGCCCGGCTGCATGATCTCCACCTGCAACGCGAACTTCTTGCCCGCGCCGTCGAGGAACTGCTGGGTGAGCGCACGGTCATCCACGGGATCACCAACGTCGGCGAGATCGTCGGCGATCGATTGAAGTTTACTGGCGTAGGACGCAATGGACGTATCCCCGCGGGAAGTTTTCCAAAACTGCCGGCGCAGGTGGGCGGAGCGAGTTGTTTGATGGCCGTGGAAGAAACGGTGGAGGCGCGTCCATGTGGTGCAGGCGAGGCCGTCAGGGCCCGCCACGAGGCGATGAAGATCATCGTTGAGAGTGGCTAAGAACCAGAGAGAGATGGTAATGTCGACTTTGCGCCAGGCGACATCTGGATCGCGTGGTGCGGCCCCCTCCGTGACATGGTCGAAGGCTTGATACATGGTGAAGAGAAGAACCATGGTTTGACGCCACTTGTTGAAATTTGCTCCAGAAAGAGAGACTTTGAAGGGAATCAGCTGCGAGATACAGACGTCGTTGATGTCTAGGGCAGAAGAGGTAGCGGCGGGGAAGGAAGTCTCGGTGACAACAGGAAGAGCGGAGGAGAAAGAAAGCCGATCGATGGGGGTGGGTGGTGCGCGAGGCATGGTAGAACCGCGAGCTGCAAGAGGGGTTTGGGGGTCGGCGTCAAGGGGGTTGAGATTGGATGGCATGGTTGCCTGAGAGAAGGAAGAAGTAGTGCCCGCCATGGCAGGCTCTGATACCAAGCAGAATTGCAATACTCGATGCAGTTTGTATTACTGTCAGGCTAGGTACATATACAGGTGAGGGACGTGGGAGAGAGCACTCCGCACGTCTGGTATTAGATCCGATGGATCCGGTCTAAGCCTAGACTAGGGGGAGAGGTTACAATGGATAACAACGATACAACGGTACTGCCTATACAGGATATACTACAACATATATTCAACACTTATAAGCCGTAAGCCAACCAAACGGGAAAACCAGCGAATGCGCTTATCGCGAAAGCCGCGCGGAAACTGCGTCCCGAGCAAAGCACCCGCGGAGGTGCTTTTCCCCGCTGCGGCTGCGCGGGCTTTCAATCGTTTCAGTCGGTACCTTGAAACTGGAGATAATTACACCCTACCTGCCACCGAGTGGCCAGCAAGTTCTGCTCGTTCCCCAATCTCTTATCCACTCCTCACACCTCTCGCTACCGCTCGTTCGGGTAGGCCGCCGCCGCCGCCCTGGTCGACGGCGAGCTCTCCCGCCGGCCGTCCCCGCCCCTTCCTAGCCGGCCGCCGCTGTCCCGCGTGCGTATGACCTCCTCCGCCCTCCTCTCCTTGCACAGCTCGTGGCCGCAGGAGCTAGACCATGATGTTTTTTCCTCTCCTTCCCCGACCTTGGCTGCATTAACTCTCGGGCTGGACCACGAGCAGAAGCTCATCCTCAGCATGCTTCATCCTGTGTGATCAATCTCGCTGGATGCATGCTTAATTAATTTGGTTATTTTGCTTGCTCTTTGCACAACTCGATTTGTTAACTTGCCTCTCAATTGGTTCACAACAAATTCTGATCAAATAATTAAGTAAAAAATGTGATAGTTTAGTCGAATTTCATTAATTAATTAACTAGATAATCAATTAATTAACTATAACATGATTATATATATCTAAATCAATCTCTAATAGATTCATTATTATTAAACAATAAGTAAATGGTCTATTTGATCTTCAGGGTATAACAGACATTTACTCTCACAGCCACAGTCAGACAGCTATTTGCCAAATAGCTTTTAAAAAGAACTCCCAGCTTCAGAGGAGCCGAACCTGAAGTTTGGGTGCTTCTTCCTCCTCTGTTTCCAGTACTAGCTCTTTGCCGGCTTTTCTGCTCATCGGACAGCTCGAAGTAGCACTGCAAATACATCACAATAACCTCTTCAGGATACATACTAGCCAGCCTCGACGGCACAGTTGTGTTGCTGTTGTTGCTAAAGGTGACCAGATCATGCCCGTTGCAGCAGAGTGGCTTCGTCCAGACCCACTCTGCTGTACGGGCATGATCTGGTAGCGCAGGGTCTTTCCGGCGAGGAGGTCGCCGACGAGAGGGTTGTTGAAGAACATTTGCTGACGCCCTGGCCCCGGGGTTCCACCGAACTGGACGAACCTGAGGAATTCGCTTGCGCCCTCTGCAAACCTCTCCAGTCTTCTGATATCCACAGAACTGGTACTGCAGCTGCTGTTTGGCTCGTCGGCGTCGGCAGCCTTGCCGCGGCTGTTGAAAGATGACACGAACGACTTGGCCGCACGCGCGATCCGTCTGGGGAAGGAGGACCCCCTGATCTCCTCGTCCTCCACGGCGCGCTGCTTGCAGTGGCGCAGCGTGCTGTCGCACTCCTGGGCGGCGCGCTTCAGCTTGCGCCGCCAGCGCAGCATCGGCGCCTCGGTGATCTGCCATCTGCTGGACATGCGCAGTGCGGCCTCCATCTTGATGTGTGCCATCTCCAGCCTCTCCTCGTCGTCCTTCATGTCGCTTGGTTTCTGTTGGGGCTGGTCGATGAGGAAGGCGGAGATCCTGCTCAGCGTCTCGCCGACCACCGCGGAAGCAACCATCTCGGCCATTCCGAGTCTCGCAAGAAAAAGAAAAAAGTATCTGTCCTCACTAATCTTGAGTCAGGACTGGTGCAACAAATTATCGGCGACAGGGAGGAGTGTGCTTCGATCTTGCTGAAACGGGTGCCCAACTGAAGAGCGAGCTAGCTGTAGCTAAGGAACTAGCTAAGGAACGATCTGCTTCGGTTTTGACTCTTGAGAGTCAGTCTCCTCTACGCCTGGGTGTACGTATGAATGGAATCAAGCAAGTTGCAAGTCTTCGTTTGCGGTCAGTGGAAGTGCCGCCTGGCCTGACCTACATCGCGGGGGTCGGCGCAGCGGTGTTGCAGGTGGGCACGGCAGCCATTCCCCTATATATAAAAGTACGAAGGATTCAGCTTCAGTTTGGCCCACGTCGCCCTCTAAACTCTGGCCGTTCGATCGAGCCCACGGACGTCCCAGACCGCTCCAAAATTCGCGCTGCTACAGTAATACTGTAGCAGTTGGATTTCTACCAATCGCGTTAAGCCACGTCGCTTGCACGTTACAAAAACGAACCTGCAATTTCTGAAACTTAACCCGTAGTCCAATTTTTAACACTGCGAGGACCTTTTCGCGATTCCACACAAAGACTTTTATGTAAAATCGTCCGCAGAATTTCCCCTCCCTCTCCTTCTCTTCCCCGCGCGGCGCCGGAAGTCGCCGCTGCCGCCCACGCCACGCACCGCCGCTACGCGCGTCCCCGTTCAAATCGTTGTCCACGGAGAGGTGCGCCGTCACGTCCTCTACCTCCTCGCTGAGACCCACGTGCTGGGACGCCCGGAGTCGGCACCGCCGTGTTCTCCTTCCTCGCCTCCGGCCGACGGTTGCCGCCGTCGATCCGGACGCTTCCGGCGACCATTTGGTCCCAAATCCGCCACCATCCGGCTCGCCGTGCGACGGCGCGTTAGATGCGCGTAACTACGCTGCCCCGTTCGCTCTCCTTCAACCGCTCCGTCGTCGACCTAGCCGCTGCGGCCGTTCAACCATTGAGCCATTGATGACGTCATTCCTGACGTCATCTTGGGCGGGCCCACTGTCAGTTTTTTTTAATCTTCGCATGCAATAAAAATCTAATTAATAAAAACCTGTCGTGTGGGCCCCACTGGCAGGATTTTTACAATTACAATACACCCTAAAATTTGTAAAATTCAAATCTTCTAATCTACAACTCAAAATATGTTACAAACAACATTTCAAAAAAAAAATTTCATAACTCCAAAAAATTAATAAGTTCTAAAATTTCATAACTACAACAAATGCTCAAATTCATAAAGTTAAAATATTTCAATCGGTAAAGTTAAAATATTTCAATCGATGAATCAAATAATACAAATAAAATATCATTATTTGCAAGAAAATGTATTTCCTCGAATAATTCTTCCTCATCAACGAATATTCAATATTTTAAATAGATTTCGAACAAGTTTTTCTTCCCTTTTTCCCAAACAAATATTTTCCATCTATTATATAATTAAAGTAGAAGATAATGGATGGTGGAGATTTAGCAAACCAAAGTTAGCGCTAATCAATGGTATAGATTTATCTCTCGGTGTATACACGATTTGGAAATAAAAGAAGAGAACGTACTCTACACAAACACCGCATGTTAAAGGAAAGAGAAGTTGTAATCAAACTACAGGGGGCACACGCCAGGAGCCAGGAGGAGATGCGATTGCTCTCCGGGCAGTATGGCTAGCATCAAGAAAAGCAAGATGGACGACCGCCGGCCTCGCTCGGCCACGTCGGGAACCAATCAGCCCTTCACGCTAAGCCTAGATCATGGTGGCCATCAAGAGCATGCAGACATCTGAATCGAGGAGATGGATTGTACTACAACTTTGAGCCATGTTGCCGGGCGGCCGGCGGCCTCGCTACGCCACATCCGGAAGACCGGAACCAGTCAATTCTCCACGCCACGCATCAGAATCAATTTTTCTCATGTACGTACTTCTATGGGGGACATGCTCGGAGGATGTGCGATTGTTCTCCAGGAAATCTTGCTAGCATAAAAAAAAGCAAGATCGAACGGCCGGCGGCCTCGCTCGGCCACATCGGGAACCAGTCAGCCCTTCACCCAAGTCTAGATCATGGCCATCAGGATCTGCGTGTCGGCAACACAAGAATATGCGGACTTCCGGCTCGATGGCGATATAGATTGGACTGCAACAATTAGCCATGTAGACCACGAGTGTGGGGCACCGTTGTTAGCCTGCAACCCACTATGTTGTACTTTCACGAGCTCAAGAATTGGTAGTCCAGTTGTTGCATGCCTGATGCAAGGAACGATTCTGAGGTAATAAGCTGTACCAATTTAAATCTGAGTACTCATATTATGGTGCCCTGACCACGAAAATAATTGCAATGGACATTTTTTTTGCAGGATGAATACGTATCTTGAACTGAATTTATAATGCTTATTATTTGTCTCTCCCGGTTTCTAAGCTGTTGCGTTCCTGTACTCATATTATGGTGCCCTGACCATGAAAATAATTGCAATGGACATTTTTTTTGCAGGATGAATACGTATCTTGAACTGAATTTATAATGCTTATTATTTGTCTCTAACGGTTTCTAAGCTGTTGCGTTCCTGCCAACAAGATTGGTCCATTGCAATTGATGCCATTATATTTTGTAATTATCATATTTATAATGCTTATTATTTAATATCAATCCACTATTGATGCCATTATATTTTGTAATTATCGTATTTTTCTCGGTATTTTTCTCGGTATGGCACTTCTAAAGAAGTAATATCTCGACCATTTGCTTATGAACAAGAGTTTTCCTTCATTTGTTAGCACAATCAAGTTGTATGCCAAGTATCATGAAAATCCCGCACTCTGTTGAAGTCCAGACACAATCCGGAGAGGTATATACCTGCTTCCTCTACAAATGAGCACATAAGTTTGTTCCTCAGAAATATCATACTATAGTTATATTTTTCTCTACAAAATTTGGGGAACAAAGCTTGAGCTCTAATCTGAAAATATTTGTAATTTTTTTCAGTGAATTCCCAATTGTCATTACATTGTCTCTCATTTACGATATAACCCGGAAGAATCTTCCAAGTACCCACAATTTTGTTTCCTACAGTATACAATCACGCGTGATATGGATATTATGTATTTTTTCGTTATGCATTCTCAGATCTAACCAGAATTCAACTAATATGATGTAGGAAGAAGAGGATGTATGTTTATATACAAGTCATCAATACTTAAGACTAGAACTTTGTGGAGATATAGGCAGCAGTGGATGAGTACATGGCAGCGTGAAAGCTAGAAAGCAATACGATGTTTACGCTGACACACTAACTACAATGCCGACAGACTTTTTGTTCTCAATACCATGGTCCTTAAGAGTAACCTAATACAATTTTAAGAGATTAATCCACGAAATCCATTAAATTTTCCTAATTTATGAATCGGAAAAATAACATATTATCACTAATGCAGCTAGCAAGGAATTTAACGAGTTGAGAATTTGCGTGGGCGAATAAATAGATAGAGTCAAGGTTTATTTGGATGCAGTATATTCATTTTTTGCATATGCCATCTTCGAACAAAATCTTTGGGCCTCAATTTTAGCATTTACCAAAAAACATAATGTTAGTACGGAATGTAAAAAGTGAATGTTATAAGTAGATAAATTAATCAATCTAGCCGCGCAAATGCGCGGGTTACCCTGCTAGTTCCCATAAAACATTCAACATTTTTTTGAAGTTCAAAAAACCTTCTAAAATATTTCAATCAATGAATCAAATAATACAAATAAAATATCATAATTTGCAGCAAAATGTATTTTCTCAAATAATTCTTCCACACCAACAACTATTCAATATTTTAAATAGATTTTTAACAAATTTTTCTTCCCTTTTTCCCAAACAAATATTTTCCATTCCCATAAAACATTCAAAAAAAATTGAAGTTCAAAAAACCTTCCACACAATATTTGTTCGAGATCTTTCCAACAAATATTTGTCCCCACAAAATATTCAACCACATAAAAATATTATTTCCCCAAGAATATTCAACAATATTCACAGAAATTTCAAATATATTTCATACATAACTATCAATATTTTAAATAGATTTCGAACAAATTTTTCTTCTCTTTTTCCCAAACAAACATTTTCCATTCCCATGAAACATTCAACATTTTTTTCGAGTTCAAAAAACCTTCCACACAATATTTGTTCAAGATCTTTCCAACAAATATTTGTCCCCACAAAATATTCAACCACATAAAAATATTATTTCCCCAAGAATATTCAACAATATTCACAGAAGTTTCAAATATATTTCATACATATCTATCTAATTTCCTTTTCCCGAACAGATTTTCCTACGTTAACTTGATTCAAACTGCGTAAACAAAAAAAATGGGCACGTTTGAAAATCATATGACATTTTCGAATATTCAAATTTGTACTTTGAGTTCGAATGCTCAGATATAATTGTTTTTCCCATAAAATTGTCCAAATATAGGCTAATTTGAATTACTCAAAATTATTTGATTTCCCTGTGAAAAGTAGTTTCAAATTTGTAATTTAAATTAGAATACCCAAATATGATTGTTTTCCCCATAAAAATGTCTGCATATAGGCCAATTTGACTTATTATTCAAACTTATTTGTTTTTTGTGGAAAATAGTTTTAAAAAAATCCCTAGCATTTTGATATTTTTTCTATATTTTGTTGACGGATATTTATAGATTCCTCTAAGCACAAACTTTTCCGAATTCAAACAATATTCATATGTCAACAATTGTTTTTTTTAAAACACAATTGAAATTCATCAAACAAGCACCCCATCGTTTTATTTGTTTTCTTTCATATTTTGCTTTTCCTTTTTTTTTTTGCAACAAAACAACATTGGAATAATGATCAAGAAGAAGAAAAATAATTGCAAGACATTTTAGCTTACAAAACAATTATAGTCTCCCTAAAACAGTATTCCAATAATAATCAAGAAAAAGAAAAATAAATGCAAGCCATTTCAGTTTGCAAAACAATTATAATTTCCCTTTTTGAAAACTTATCAAAACATATCAACACCCTCACATTTCAATTTACTAAATATTTGTAACAATCTAATCATTTTGTACACACCAAAAGAATACAAATTCGAATACATACCAATACGAACCATATACGAAATCTAACCATTCCTCTAAATAGAAACTTTTCCAAATTCAAATAATTTTCACATTCCAACCATTTTTTTACAAACATACTTGAAATTCATCGAACACATGTGCGGCATTGCCGCGCTAATATCCCTAGTTCTTTCTAAGGGTACATGCCGCACCTATTGGCATGTAGGAGTACATCGTTCACACCGCTACACGGCTAAAACAAGTGTGCACGTCTACACAGAGAAGGATGAGTGGAGATTCCATGCTCCCGAACTACAGTTAAGGCTGGCAATCGGGTTAGGTTTCATCGGGTCGACCTTAGTCAGACCCATGCCCGAATCCCTAATCGGGCACAACTAGTGCCCACGACCCTACCCATGGGCAATACGTCGGACCCTTGCCCGTACCCGACGGGCAACCTGATGTAGTGCAACCTAGGCACACAACACCAACATCACCAAATGGCCCAATGACAAGATCAAGAGTCAAGGCTCTCCATGATAAGGTGACCTCACTCCTATCTATGTGTGATTTCGACACACCTTTCGATGGTATGCTACTTCATTCCACCACCTTGTGTATCCTTAGGTATGACCCTCATGAAGATCGCCAAGTACGTGTCGAGATTGGACAAGAAGACGGACGAGAAGATGGCCAAGAGACAACGCAAGACGAAGGAGAAAAATCTCAGCCGGACTCCCAGCCGGCCAAGACCGGACCACAGGCCGGACTGGCACCCGACAGGACCGGTTGTCCAGCCGGCCTAAACCGGACCCAAGGCCGGGCCACTACCCGAGCCGGCTGGCCCCCCAGCCGGCCACGGCCGGATCCAGGACCGGACGAGCACCCGACAGGTACGGCTGTACAGCCGGCCTAAACCGGATCGCCTTCCAGCTCGCGCGCGTCCCCACTTTTCAACGTGTCTTTTCCCCGTTTTGTACCCAGACTATAAATACCCCTTTGCTGCCTAGGGTTAGGGTTAGACTAAGATTTGGAAACTAAAGTAGAGCCTTGCTCCTTCTTCTCAAAGTGTCTCTTTCCTCCTATGGAGATGAATCAAGGCCTCCCCTTGTGGAGATGAACCAAGGCCTCCCCTTGTGGAGAAGATCCCTTCGTGGATACCAAGGCTCCGCTTGTAGTTGCGATTACTTGCTAATCTTCCATCTTGTGGTGGCTAGATTGGATTGGTTGGATTGACCAATTGGACAAACAATTCTAAGAGTAAGGTGTGCTTGGGAGAGGAGAATTGGGGGCTGGCCTCGGGGATTTGTTACCAATTGAGTCTTGCCGGGTTGCTACTTGCTATTTATCCTTGTTTTGAGTGTTTCCCCTCTTTTGTGTTCTTGAGTTCATCCGTTGTTCTTCGTGTTCATCGTTCCCTCCGCACAAATCCGTGAAAATTGGGACCAACCTACATCATATGGTATCAGAGCTCTAGGTTGACACGGATTTGTTTTGTGTTTCCACCAAAATCCACCAAATTTTTCTTCGTTTTAGAGAAATTCGAAAATTTCCACAAAAAATAGCCATTTTGGGATTCGAGCGATTTGGTCGATTTGATGAGTTTTTGGTAGTTTTGATCCATGGATCTATTGCTTTAGGACCCCCTCCACCCTTGCTTGCGTTCCCTAGCCTTAATTTTGCCAATTTCCCACGAAATCGAGGATTTTCGCGTCACTTTTCCGCCCAAAAATTCGCGGATTTTCGAGTTCCAGCAGAGCCGGCATCCAGGTCGGCCTAAACCGGCCCAAAAACCGTCCGACAGCCTGACGCGTCCGGTCCTCCAGCCGGCCTAGACCGGCCCCACGGCCGGTTTGACAGGAATTTTTTTCTTTTCTTCCTTTTGTTTCCTCGGTTCGTTTTGGCAATTCTCCGTTTTGGTTTGAGTCCTTTCTTGGTGTGCCCTACGTCTACGACCTCGACAAGATTCCGCAACAACGCGTCATCAACGCGAAGCGACGACGCCACCAAGGACTCGACATTCCCCCACCATCATAATCCATTGTGAACCCTTCTTCCTTTCGCGTAACTTGACCTATCGGACTAGCTCGGTGATATTGCGAGGCATTGCACGTGTTGAGTGTTTGTCTTCAAGTATTGGCGAGTGAGTATCGTTAGAGATCTTGGCACTAGCAAAAGAGAAGGAATCATCATCTAAAAGCAAAAAAAAAGAGAGAGAAGAGAAAAGAAAAGAACATGAGTAGTGCTGTCGCAACAGTGGAACATGGGGTTCCCCTAGTACTGCCAAAGTGGGTCCACCCCATGTGGGCCCACGATGAAGATGGACAAGACCAAGACTCAAGTCAAGCTGGCGGGTTCACCGTCAAGACGCACATGGCCTACGACGACTAAGGGCTCCGGTCCTGGGGACCTTCCGGGTCCCCGAATCAAGCGAGAAGGCCAGGAAGGACCCGAGAGCCCGAGTTCCCGGCAGGAGGCCAGGCTCCCTCCCGGGTACTTCCTACGTTCCTGTGGATAAGCACTCCACCTCACCACGGAAGACTTGGGAAGCAAGGCGAAGGCAGCGCGGGCGGGAAGCACGTCCCGTGGTGGTGTCAGCTCCTGTCCACCCCAAGGCGGACGCTCCCACCTAACCCAGAGGAGACGCTAGGCTGAGGAGAGGCCACGTCTCCCCCTAAACTAGATGAGGAGGGTCCTTCACCCCGAAGGACCCTCATGCCCCTCACGTGACCCTGTGGCAACCCCTTAGCCTATAAAAGGAGGACCAAGGCACGGAGGAAGGGGAGGAAGGTAGAACAAGACAAGATAGAGCAAGGACAAGCTAGAACCAGAGCAAGACTAGACTAGGGCTGCGGAGGTAGAGAGGAAGGTGATCTCCTCCGGGTCAGGATCTGTCCTTCTTCTACCTCGGGCCAAAACCCTTCCGGGTACCCTGCCGGGAGGTTCCATTGTAACCATACTATGAAGAACTCATCAATCCAGACATGCAGGAGTAGGGCTTTTAGCCTCCGGGCGGCCTGAACCTGGGTAGCTCCTTGTGTCCCTTTGGTTGCATGCTTTGATCGTGGAGAGGAGAGCTTGATCTAGACTCCGCCCAAGAAGACGATTCTCAGCCTCCTTCGCGCCCCGTGCCGAACCTAAAAGGGGGTATCCTATACTCCCGGTGTCCGTGCAACGAGACACGACATCTGGCGCGCCAGGTAGGGGGCGCAAGCGCTGGATTTGCCTACATCAGCCGCGACGGCAAGCTCTTCGTCGACAACGTCGGAGTCTACATCAGGCTCCTCTTCTTCGGAAACAAGCTCGTCGTCAAGTTCTTCTTCTGGTTCGCGGTCTACGGCAAGATCGCCAAGATCTGCCTCGAGCACCTCGTCCGCGGTCGGATCCGCTCCAGGAACAGCCGTCTCCTCGGGACAAGGCAAGCAGCTGCCTCAGTCACAAGCAAAAGTCATGTCGGGAGCTCGGGAGGTCTTTGGAGAGCAAGCGTGCCAGGCATCGCGGAAAGGCTGGGGGCTAGAGGAAGCTCTGGGCGTGGCCCGGGCGCTTCTCTCCTTTCCCCCAGATCAGTGCAAGAGTGATCCCCGTGCGAAGGCATGGATCAACAGCTTGGAAAACCTGCTGGACTACGCTCTCCAATGCCACGCTCCCACGAGTCCTGCCCCGACCATCGACCACGGCGCTGCCGTCCCCGAGCCACTACCTCCGGCGGAGGAACAGCCTGAGGACCCCCATGGCAAGCGGCCCATGGAACTTCCTGAAGAAGGTGCTGGTCAGAGCTCCAACCCCAGGCGTCGTTCGCGGGAGGACATGGAAGGCCAGGCCAGCCAGCACCTCAAGACCTGCTGCACGCCGTACCCTGCAACCGTCTCCGACCTCTATCACCTGGAGCAAGAAGCTGAGGAAACGTTGCGACACTACATCTGGAGGTTCCGGGGCGTCGTCGACCGCATTATCCCGAAGTACCTCTGTGAGGCTTCCGTCATCGCCGCGTTCCACGTCAACGTCCGCAACCTCAAGATGCGTGAAAAGATGAGTATCCATGTTGTGGATACCCTGGAGAGCTTGTGGGACATGGCCAACCGATGCGCCAGGATGGAAGAAGCTGCTAACCTTCCTCCATGCAAGAATCGTTGAAGCAATCCGTGTTGTGTACCCGGAAGAGCCATGTTGCCACAAGATGTACCCTGAAGTGTCCAGTTGTCGTTCAGAGACGTCCATGATGAATAAAAGATAAGTTACCCTCAAACCTGTTTCTGCAGTCCGTGCTATCTACTTCTCGGGTAACAGAACATGTGCGGAACTAGAAAGGCAAGGCTCGACCGTCGTGCGAGCACTCATGGGGTATCGACTCTCCCGGGGGTAAAAAGCGGTGCGCAGACCTGATACACCCCGGGGACGTGCGTGCCAACAGAGTGAGCGGCTTTTTGGGTATCGGTAGGGCTCGCGAGCGCATGCCTGACCTGTCAGGGCCTCGCGGGTAAGCTTACATCCCAGGAAGTTCCTCAAGGACGTGGAGAAAAGTAAAAACATGCTAAAGACAAATAAAAGCAACCCGAGAACTAGAGTAGCATAGCAAGTTCTAGCCTATTACAAGCAAGTTTTAATATGCTGGTACACGAGATCTGACGCAAAGTTTATTCGGGGGCACGAAATGCCCAAACATGGTGCAGGACAACTAAAGTGGCGGGAACTTCTTCATGGCGAGTGCGGTCGCGGGAGCTGACACCGCCTGGAGAGAAGCCTCGGAAGGAGACGAGGCCGAGAAGTCCGGCAAGGCCGCGCCCGGATTGGCCTCTCTGAAGGACGCCATCACCAAGGCCGCCGTCGCCTTGCTCGTCTCATGCTTGTCATTCACAAGCCGGGTGACCATCTTGTTCTTGAAAGACCGGAGATCAGCGACTACTTCTCTGATGAATCTCGCGACGAGGGGCAGACTCTGGCGCTTTGGCTCCAACACCGGGGCTTCAGTGGGCAGACTCAGCCGCTTCACTCGCGTCGTCGCCAAGTCGCAGGCGGCCTCAACCTCGGCGAAACCTTCCTGGTTAAGACGGCGAAGCTCGGACAGCTCAGAAGATGCCTGGGAGTTGGCCTGGATCAGCTTCTGATGGCCTTCCTTCAGTGCTGCAAGCTCGTTGCCTTGCGCCTCCAAGGATTCTTTCAGCTCGGACATCTTCTGGCCGTCATCTTGGCCTGCTGCTGCAAAGCTCGGACGGACTCCTGCTCCTGATGGAGGCATTCTTGACATCTTCAATGGTCTGGGCGGCCTCCTGCTCTTTGGACTTCCAGAGTTGGATGTCCTTGTCCTTGGCCTCGAGCTCTTCACGGTGGCGATCCTCTGCCTCCCTTAGGCGTTTCTCAGTCTGCTGCTCCTGCTGGAGTTTCTGGAGCTCCAAGGCCTTCTCCTTCTCAGCCAGTTCTGCCTCCCGGGAGGCTAGCTGTCGCTCTTTCGCCAAGAGGACTTTGCCTTGGCGCTCACTTTCGGCCTTCCGGTCTGCGTCTTTCTTCTCAAGAGCCGGGAGCAAGGTGGTGATCTGGGTTGCCAAGCGATTCAGCTTGTCCATCCCCGTCTGGATCAGTTCCTCGACACTCTCGATGGTCCCCACAACGGCGGCCTCACGGTCGCACAAGTCTTTGCCCAGCTGAGCTATCCCGCGGATGATGGCATCCATCGCGTCGTCACCGCTGATGGTGAACCCTGGAGTAGCTGCCGGGGGACCTCCCGGGACAGGCACACTTTTCTTGCGGTTGGCGGCCAGGCTCTCCTTGATCTTCATCAGCGCCGCCATCTCCTTGCTGGCGCCAGAATCAGTGGAAAAAGAGGCGAAAGTCGTTAACACCGTCCCAGTCATCAAGGAGCTCTCTATCAAATCGAGGCCTGGACCCGGAGCAGGGTTCGCGGTCTGCGTTCCCATTGCCCGCGAACTCGGGGCGCCCTTGGACACCTCTTGACCCTCTGAAGGCGAGAGGGAAGGTGGTTTCTCCTGGCTGGTCCCCCCATGAAGGCCCCGGGAGAAAAGACGTTGGCCACTGAGGCATCTGGGAACAAAAGGATGTCAGGAAAAGCATTGGTGCGTCAAGAAAACGAAGTTACCCGCGAGCTCTGGGTTACCTGCTTGCTCGGGCGTCAGGGCGTCGAGCGCTTTCCCCGGGTGAGCTAGGGAGGTCGCCGTCACGCTCCCCACTCCGCTCCCTCGACGGCCTTCAAGTTCTGCTATGGGAGGGGGAAGCATCCCTCCTCCACCAGCTCCAAGGCTAGTGGCGGTGTCGTCCTCCGCCGTATCACGCCGTCTCTTGCCAGTACCCAAGGAAGGAGAACCCCTGCACCAACACTCGGTCATTTTCCTTGGGGAAGGCAAGGAGTGCAAAGTGCAAGAAAGAAGTGAAGAAGAGGCTTACTCTCGGGTGCGCTTGGTACCCATTGACGGGGGAACATCTACCGACGCAGCAGAAGACGCCTGGGGGCTCGCCGGCGTCTCTCCCAAGGCAGCAGGTGGCTCCACCACGGGTGACAGGCGGCCGGTGGAAGCTCTCCGGCGGGGGCTCGGACGAAGCCAGCGGCGCTCGCTTCTTCGTCCACATGGTCTTCATCGTTCCCCATCACCACGACTGGCGGGGAACGGCTACGGACACTCGGGTCTGGGGCAGCATCGACCCCGAGGGCAGACTGCGGGGGCGGAGCAGCCCCCTCCTCGTCGTCATCTTCATCATCGTCATCGCTGGCAACAGGGTCGTCGCCAGCTTCCTCGTCTCTGTCGGAGGCGTCGGTCTCGCGCCCGTCGCCTCCGTCGTCGTCGTCGTCATCATCAGAGCCAGAGAATTCCTCTTCGGATTCCTCCTCGCTCTCCTCGTTGGACTCCCAGCATTCTCCTTCTTCAGGGCTGGAAGGTGCCCTGACCTTGCGGGTCTTCACCACAGGAGGTCTGGGCCCGTGATCAGCCCGGCCTACGATACCAAAGGCGTTGCAGACCGGCATCTGCGCCAGGATCTTGTCCTTCTCCGGGTCGTCGCACAGGGGCAGAAACCCCTTGGGCAGCTGGTACTTGACCCCTGGAGTGAAGGTCCCTCTCACATTATCCCGGACAAGGTTTTCCTCCATGTCGGGACACCTCAGGCGAGAAGGATCCCCGGGGCCCTGGAAGTTCCAGGCCGGGTGCGGGCGTTTCTGCAGCGGCGCGAGGCGATTGCGGAGGAAATGAGCGACAATGGCGGCTCCGGAAACTTCTTTCTCGCGAAGAAGTTTGAAGCGCGCCACGACCGCCGAGAACTGTTCATCCTGCAAGCTGACACTTCTCCAAGTGTCCAGATCCACTGGACGCTCCGTCGGCTCCTCCAGCTGAGCATCAGCTTCTGGCACCCCGACCAAGAACCAGTGATCCCTCCACTCTTCCCATCTGGATTTGGTTTCCATGAGGGGGAAGGCCCACTTGATGTTCGGACGGAAGCAGAACGTGACGCTGCCTCCCATCCAGCCTTGGCCCCCAATGCGAGGGTAGAAGAAGTGGCGGAACAGCGCCACGGATGGCATCACCCCGACGAACGCCTCGCAGGTGTAGGCGAAGACCGCCAAGTCGAGGATGGCGCCGGGCGTCAGATGCAAGAGCTTCAGCTGATACGCGCGCAAGATCTCCATGAAGAAATCCGAGAAAGGGGGGACGAGCCCCATCATCATGAAGCTGTCGAAGATGGGGATCTGCTTGGGTGTCCTGGTCGCCGACGGCGGAAAGACCTCCGACGCTTTCCTGCTGGGACACCATCGGCGCCAGCAGACTCCATCACCCCGAAGTGCCCCGCTTTCCGCATCATCTCTGCGTCACCGGCGAAGCAGCTGGGAAACAAGGCCTTCTGTTTCTTGATCTCGGCCCGCTCGGCGTTGCGCGCCGATCTCCGCCGCGATCTCTTGGTTTTTGGGGACAGCGGCTTCTCGGTGGGCGAGGCCTCCGCGCTCCTCTTCCTCCGGCCGAGAACTTTCACTCGAGCCATTGGAGCAGAAGGGAAATTGGTGCAATGGCGACAAGGGGAGGCGGCGGAGCAGAGTCTGGAAGACGAAGGTGGAGGCGGCGATTTGGGGATTTCGGCGAATCTGGAGAGGTAACGGCTACAGTGGAAGCCAGTCGTGGCTTATAAGGCATCCCACACGTCACGTCGCGGCCCCATTACTCCGACGGACGTGGGGATCGAGGGGGCGTGCCGATTTCTGCGCGTTTCGCCCGTTGGATTCCAGGATAAGCAAGGGGTCCGTATGAATCGCAACGTTCGCCGTGATTCAGTCAACAGGACCCGGGGGCTCGTCTCTACCTCGCCTCGGCGGGTCCCCAACGGAGCTGAGAAGACCAGGTACCCGGGACCCACTTTGACCTATCTTTAGGCCATGGCCCCGGCAGCTGGAGTAAGAGCCACCGGGACCATGCCGGGGGCTACTGTCGCAACAGTGGAACATGGGGTTCCCCTAGTACTGCCAAAGTGGGTCCACCCCATGTGGGCCCAAGATGAAGATGGACAAGACCAAGACTCAAGTCAAGCTGGCGGGTTCACCGTCAAGACGCACATGGCCTACGACGACTAAGGGCTCCGGTCCTGGGGACCTTCCGGGTCCCCGAATCAAGCGAGAAGGCCAGGAAGGACCCGAGAGCCCGAGTTCCCGGCAGGAGGCCAGGCTCCCTCCCGGGTACTTCCTACGTTCCTGTGGATAAGCACTCCACCTCACCACGGAAGACTTGGGAAGCAAGGCGAAGGCAGCGCGGGCGGGAAGCACGTCCCGTGGTGGTGTCAGCTCCTGTCCACCCCAAGGCGGACGCTCCCACCTAACCCAGAGGAGACGCTAGGCTGAGGAGAGGCCACGTCTCCCCCTAAACTAGATGAGGAGGGTCCTTCACCCCGAAGGACCCTCATGCCCCTCACGTGACCCTGTGGCAACCCCTTAGCCTATAAAAGGAGGACCAAGGCACGGTAGGAAGGGGAGGAAGGTAGAACAAGCACAAGATAGAGCAAGGACGAAGCTAGAACCAGAGCAAGACTAGACTAGGGCTGCGGAGGTAGAAAGGAAGGTGATCTCCTCCGGGTCAGGATCTGTCCTTCTTCTACCTCGGGCCAAAACCCTTCCGGGTACCCTGCCCGGGAGGTTCCATTGTACACCATACTATGAAGAACTCATCAATCCAGACATGCAGGAGTAGGGCTTTTAGCCTCCGGGCGGCCTGAACCTGGGTAGCTCCTTGTGTCCCTTTGGTTGCATGCTTTGATCGTGGAGAGAAGGGCTTGATCTAGACTCCGCCCAAGAAGACGATTCTCAGCCTCCTTCGCGCCCCGTGCCGAACCTAAAAGGGGGTATCCTATACTCCCGGTGTCCGTGCAACGAGACACGACAAGTGCCAAGTATCATCTCTTGTAGGTTGCGACAAAGCTGAAACCGCCAAAGTGAGTGTGAGTGTATAACACTTGTGCAAATCCGTTGTCCATCCAAAGGCAATTGAGCTAGCGTCCCTCTTGTGTTGGGTGACATTTGAGCACGTAGTCTTCGTTAGGTTGTCTATCTTCGAGTGCTCACCCTTTGGTCGCCCAACCCCATCATTCGCTTTTGTGTGTGTTTCTTGATACTTTGTGGTTGGAGTCTCTTTGGTAATTTGATCATTGTGGATTTTCTCTACCTTTGACAATATGCTTTTCGCCGAGTTTGCTTGATTTTCGTTGCCACTTCATACCTTACTATCCTCATAAGTGTGTGTGTGGGTGTTAGAACTGGATTCTCTCCTCTCAAGCTACATTATTCTTGGGATATAGTTTGTCTCGGTTTTCCTTACCACATATCTCACTTGTTCTTGAGACAATGTTTAGGGGAAGTACAAACGGAAGCTCAAGCTCGGACGATGAAATCCGTGGTGGAGTTCGCGGTGATCATGGCTATGTCACACAAACGGAGTTTGTTGGTCTTCGACACTTTCTTCGTGATAACCTAGGACGCTACGAGCGCCGTCTTCAAGCTCAAGAGAACAACTTCAACGACCGCATGCATGCTCAAGAAGCAAATATGGAGCGGATGACCGAAGCTCTCAACAACCTTGTGCGACAACGAGCTTCTTCACGCTCAAGCCGTACACGAAGCACCTCAAGGTCGACACAAGCACGTCATGGACGTCATGAACCTCGACAAGAACATCAACATGACCCAAGGCGCGACGCCCATGAACGACCTCCTCCTAACGTTGAATAACCACATGATCTTCACGCGAACAATGCCAATGCGCATCAAGAACAACCTCGCCAAAATGTTGAACACCGTGAGCGCATACCATCACCACCACCGCAACAACGTGATCGTCATGACCCATTGGCTAATGACAATGGCGTCCCGGGTGCAAATGATTTTCATGAGCAAGGACGTCATCCCCGTCATCCTCCAAGGCCACGCCATCAAAATCATGACAATGCGAACAATAACGAACAACCCGTTCATCAACAAGAGCTACCTCCACAACATGACCCTCGACCTCGTCAAGAGCTTCCACATGATCGTCACCAACTCCAACACTCCGAGTCAAGTGATAACGAGTCAAGCCAACACAATGGTGATGGACTCAATCAAAGGAGACGTGGACGTGCATTCCCACATGGTGGCCATCGTGACGACTATGATGACTTGACCAACGTCCACTTTGACATACCCAAGTTCTACGGCACAAGTGATCCGGAAGCTTACTTCTCATGGGTACTCAAGGTTGACAAGATCTTCCGCGTGCAACACTTCTCCGACAACAGAAGGTTGCCTTAGCCTCGATGGAGTTTGAAGAGTATGCCTCTTGTGGTGGGAAGAACTACAAGATGCACGCGTCGCTAACCACCAACAACCAATTGACACTTGGGTTGAAATGAAAGAAACAATGTACAAGCGCTTCGTGCCAAGCCATTACACTAGAGACTTATACAAGAAGTTGCAAGAGTTGAAGCAAGGGTTGAAGTCGGTTGATGAGTACTACAAGGAGATGGAAATCTCCATGATGAGAGCCAATGTCAACGAGTACGAAGAGCAATCCATGGCTCGTTTCATGAATGGCCTCAACTATCCAATCAAGAAGATCGTGGAGTTCCAACCATATGCCTCTTTGGTCGAGCTAGTACATCAAGCTTCCAAGGCCGAGCGCCACGTGCTTGAAGAGCTCAAATACCTCAAGACAAAGGCATTCTTAGATAACAAGCCTTCTTCGTCAACTTCTACAACTTCACCAACTCCTCCTTGATGCACGGGGTGGTGTTCATCTTCTGGGTAAAGCGCTGGATGAACTTGCGGAGAGTTTCACCCGGCAACTGCTTGAAGTCGTGGAGATCACTGGGAGCCCCCGGGCGCTCGTACCCGCCTTGGAAAGCCCCCAGAAACTGCTCCTTCAGTGCCCGCCAGGAACGGATGGAGCACTTGGGAAGGTTGAGAAGCCAAGTCTGGGCATCTCCCTTCAGGGCCAACGGGAACCAGTTGGCCATCATGACCTCGTCGGCCCCGGCAACCATCGCAGCCAGAGAGTAGATCTGCAGAAAGTCCCGGGGGTTCGTGGTGCCGTCGTAGCGGAGAACATCGATCTTGAATTTCTTGGGCCAGTTGAAGTGGCGGAACTCGGGAGCGAGGGCGAGGCAGCCTTCGGCGAGGTCGATGCCCCGATCTTCCCGGCGGTGACGTTCTCGGCGACGCTCGATGCGGGTGCGCATATCCTCGTTCTGACGGCTGTTGAGCTCGTCACGAAGATCTGGGTTGCGCGAGGTAGACGACCCGATGGAGATGGCCTCGCCGTGATCGCGGTTTAGCCGATCAGCCATCGGTGGCGCGGTGCGAGGAGGTGCCGTCTTGGCTTGACGTTCACCACGAGGCTGGCCTCGCGGATCACGTGTTTTGTCTTGTGCTGCTCCGGGTTGTCGACGGTGGGAGCTTGAGTGGGTTCGACCCACGGACCACCATCGGCGAAGTCGAGGAGCCTCTCGACGCGAGTCCTCCATTCTTGGTAGACCTTGGGGTCGCCGCTGCTTGGAGGGAACTGCATCAGTGCCTTGGCAGCGACTAGAGCATCATGGCGAGCTTGCACGTCCGAAGGTGAGTGCGCGAAGGTCTTGCTCTTGGATGCTCGTGGATCCCCGCTAGGGCGAACGCCGTGGTTCCCTCCTCCAGCGGTGGGCTCCTTGCCGGTGCCGTTGCAGACGCTCTTCTCCCCTGAACGAAGAGGAGGCATGGTGGCGCCCTTTGGAGCCGCCGCTCCGCCAGGGCCGTTGTCCTTGTCGCGACCGTCCACTTCATCCGGCGCCACCCTCTCCACGGGAGGCGGGGACGGAGTGGCGCTCCGCCGTGCGCCAACAGCATGACGTTCAGCTGAAGCTTGGGTGCGCGAGGGAGAGACCGGCTTGGACGCCATAGGATCTCCCTTCTTCCTTGGAGGCATGCTTGACGAAGAACTTGCCGATGAACTTGATGAAGATGAAGCCAGCACTTGCGCCCCCTACCTGGCGCGCCAGATGTCGTGTCTCGTTGCACGGACACCGGGAGTATAGGATACCCCCTTTTAGGTTCGGCACGGGGCGCGAAGGAGGCTGAGAATCGTCTTCTTGGGCGGAGTCTAGATCAAGCTCTCCTCTCCACGATCAAAGCATGCAACCAAAGGGACACAAGGAGCTACCCAGGTTCAGGCCGCCCGGAGGCTAAAAGCCCTACTCCTGCATGTCTGGATTGATGAGTTCTTCATAGTGTGGCTTACAATGGAACCTCCCGGCAGGGTACCCGGAAGGGTTTTGGCCGAGGTAGAAGAAGGACAGATCCTGACCCGGAGGAGATCACCTTCCTCTCTACCTCGCAGCCCTAGTCTAGTCTTGCTCTGGTTCTAGCTTGTCCTTGTCTATCTTGTCTTCCCTCCTCCCTCCTCCGTGCCTTGGTCCTCCTTTTATAGGCTAAGGGGTTGCCACAGGGTCACGTGAGGGGCATGAGGGACCTTCGGGGTGAAGGACCCTCCTCATCTAGTTTAGGGGGAGACGTGGCCTCTCCTCAGCCTAGCGTCTCCTTGGGTTAGGTGGGAGCGTCCGCCTTGGGGTGGACAGGAGCTGACACCACCACGGGACGTGCTTCCCGCCCGCGCTGCCTTCGCCTTGCTTCCCAAGTCTTCCGTGGTGAGGTGGAGTGCTTATCCACAGGACGTAGGAAGTACCCGGAGGGAGCCTGGCCTCCTGCCGGGAACTCGGGCTCTCGGGTCCTTCCTGGCCTTCTTGCTTGATTCGGGGACCCGGAAGGTCCCCAGGACCGGAGCCCTTAGTCGTAGGCCATGCGTGTCTTGACGGTGAACCCGCCAGCTTGACTTGAGTCTTGGTCTTGTCCATCTTCATCTTGGGCCCACATGGGGTGGACCCACTTTGGCAGTACTAGGGGAACCCCATGTTCCACTGTTGCGACAGTAGCCCCCGGGCATGGTCCCGGTGGCTCTTGCTCCAGCTGCCGGGGCCATGGCCTAAAGATAGGTCAAAGTGGGTCCCGGGTACCTGGTCTTCTCAGCTTCGCTTCACTGATGGCCTTGAAGGTCTTGGAGTTACTCCGCTCGGGGGAATAACTGCGGGGCCCCCTCGATTCCCACTAACGGAAGAACCGAGGAGACGCTTGGCAGAGGCACTGCCGCGGCTATAAAAGCGAGGCGCACCCCTGGCCTTTTCGGTCATCTTCTTCCTTGGTCCAACTCCAGGCCTCCCCACAAGCTGCCAGCGCCAATGGCGAGAGCGAAGAGAGGAGTTGGCGCCCTCGTACTTCTTCAGCTGCTGCGGAGAGTGGCCCCTCCACTCGTGGTCGAGCTGTTCCGCGAGGTCGTGGGATTCGCGGTCGCGGCGGCCGTGGAGGCCGCGGCACCGCTGCCCCTCTTCCTAGGAGCATGGTTCATACCAGCTTCGCGCCGTTCGAGTTCGCCGTGGATCTGAACCGCAGGCCTCGCAGCCGGCTTCTCTGCCGGATTCCTTCGCGATGGCGACGGAGGACATCGGACCCTCCGGCTTCTGGCTGCAGGTGGAAGGCTGCCCCAATGGCCCCTCCTGGGCCATGGCGGAGCGCACCACTGACGGCGCCCTGCTTCTGGGTCCGGGGTGGAAGTCGTTCTCCCGTGCCCGCCGCCTGTCCAGGGGGCAGTGCTTGGTGTTCCGGTACGACGGAGATGCTACGCTCTCCGTGAAGATCTTCGGTGTCGATGGCGGACGCGTGGAGTGCTGCATGGAGAGCAGCAGCGGCAGCTCGAGCTCCTACGACGAGGATGAAGATGAGGAAAACTCATCTGACATCAAGGTCGAGGGGAGCTCGTCTTCCTGAAGGCGAGGAGCTTCGGACGGGCGCCATGGAGATCTCGTTGACCTCCTCCTTGGCGGCCTTGACGTCGTATTTCTGGAAGTAGCGTCTTCCATTGTACGGCGGTGCTCCTTGTTCGGCGGGAGCCAACCTTTTTGTTGTAAAAAAGATCGTCCCCTTGTAGTCCTTGTAAATGAAGAAGATCTTGTTTTCCTCCTTGTCTTCGTGTCGCGTCCGTGTGAATGAGAACGAGTTTTTTGCAAAACGCGCTCCCATTACTGCAGCAGCCGTAGCGTCAAGGGGTAGGTGGAGCAGGGAGGCCTATAAAAGACCATCCAGACTCCACCCCTTCGCCACATCTTCTCGCCTTGCTCCGCTCCTCTTCTTCCTTTGCCTCCCCTCGTCCCGCAGAACAATGTCCGGCGAAGCAGAGAGGGCCTTGTCCGATGTGTCGACGGCGGAGTCCGTCTTTCGAGGAGCGGCGGAGGCACCCAGCGAAGCTGGAGCCCGAGCCACTAGAAAGGACGAGGTTGATCCTCGCCCTCGAGTCTCCTTGGTTTTCCCTGCAGTGGGGAACATCGCCGGTTCTGCCGCCATGGAGGCATCGGTAGCGCTGGCGATCCGGAAGGACACCATCAAGATGGAGCTATGGAAGGAGGCCGCAGGCAATCAGAGATTGATCCGCCTCCTCTGCGATCTTGACGATGTCTTCAAGGTAAGGCCGCCTTGATTCTGGCAATACGACCCTTGGGAAGATCCTGTGCCTTGACTCGATTTCTTCCCTTCGTACAGGATGAGGAAGACATCATGGATAAGTTCGTGGACCACGTGCACCTCCTCTGCAGCCAGCATGTGCCGGGGTTTGCCCGGAAGTTCCCCGGCCCATGGGACCCCTGAAGATCCTGCGCGAATGCCCTCCTTCATCCCAGGCGTCCCCGGGAGTCCGGAGTGCACCCGGCAGGCAATAAAACAGAAAGACAGAGCTGCACAGCCAGGAGCCCTGAGCTGGCCTTAGTAGCATAGGCTAGATATGTATCCAGGAAAAGCTTCGACTGAATGTAATCCAGAATTGTAAACTCAGAATGTAAGTTCAGATGAATGCAATCCTAGGGCTCAACTCCCGGGGTCATTTCCCAAACCTCCTTTGCACTAACGCGCCGTCAAGTTTTCTGAGGAGATCTCTTAGGTGACAAGTGCTCTGACCGCCCGCACCAGTAGCAGCACCCCTAAGAGCACTATGCCTTCCGGGAGTCCACTCCACAGCCACGGGTACTAGGCCAGAAGGGAAATCTGACCGTTCGCCGGGGAGGACGCATTACCCCCGCAAAGGTTCTCATCAACTGTCAAGCATGCGCAGGTTGGTGGTATATTGACTCCGAGCGAGATATTATGCCTAGAATGCCAGATGCACATGCAAAGACTTAGCTGGTTTTTGCCGTGTCCTTGATCTACTCTGTCCTTCCCGGGTATCCAGCTCCTGAGCCGCTCTTCAGCATCCATTCCTGTCCCGGGAGAGGCGCTACACACAACACACTTTCAGTAGGAAAAGAATGGACCCTCCCTTACATGTCGTGAAAGTGTTTCATCCGGAGCAACCCGCAAGCAAAGTTGAATGTGCATTTCTGTGTTTAGGTTCTTTAAAACACAGCACTGCCCGTTCCACTTCTTACCGCGGCAGTACGGCACGATCAGGTGGCAGCGCCTACTGATAGGCTGCTCGCGCTCGACCTGTCAGCCACCGGCACCATGTCAGCCCCCTGCTTGGGGGTTGTTACGGATAACACACTTCACGACAACAAGAGAGGCTCACGGAATTGAAAAACTTATCTTTTATTCCTTGGCGACGATTCTTACACCCTTATACAGAACACTAGCCCCTTGGGCGTGCTTAGTTGACTCGAACTATCTGCGATTCATGTTCGTATTCAGGGGTAGAATTTCCGGAGATTCTCGATGTTCCAGGCGTTGCCCTCCGGCCTGCCTTTCTCGTCCTCCAGATAAACAGCTCCGGGTCTCAGGGTATGCGTCACCCGATAAGGTCCTTCCCACTTGGAGGACAGCTTGTTCATGTTATCAAGCTTCTGCTTCTTGCGGAGAACCAGGTCTCCGGGTTCCAGTACCCGTGAACGGATATGGCGATCATGATAGCGGCGGAGCCCTTGCTGGTATCGAGCAGATCGTAAGGAAGCTCGGCACCGCACCTCTTCCAGGAAGTTGATGTCATCAATCCTCCTCTCAGCTTGTGCGTCTTCATCATAGGCAAGTACCCGGGGGGATCCATGCCTGAGCTCTGTTGGCAAGACGGCTTCTGCTCCATAGACAAGGAAGAATGGTGTTTCTTGAGTGGCTCTGCTTGGTGTGGTTCTGAGGGACCACAAGACACTTGGTAGATGCTCAATCCAGTTCTTGCCCTTGTCTTCTAACTTGTCAAAGGCTTGGTCTTCAAACCCTTTAGGACCTCCGCATTGGCTCGCTCCACTTGCCCATTGCACCTTGGGTAGGACACCGAGGCAAAGCACACCTTGATTCCCAGCTCTTCACAGAAGTTGAGGAAGGATCGGCTTGTGAACTGAGAGCCATTGTCCGTGATGATTCTGTTGGGTACTCCGAAGCGGTACACGATCCCTTCAATGAACTTGATGGCTGCTTGAGCTGTCTGTCTTGGTACTGGCATCACTTCCACCCACTTTGTGAACTTGTCGATGGCCACGAAAAGGTATTCATGGCCCCCGACAGACTTCGGTATCTTTCCCACGATGTCCAGCCCCCAGACCGCGAACGGCCAGGAGATTGGAATTGGCTGCAGAGCTTGCGCCGGCTGATGTATGTTCTTCGCATAGTATTGGCAGGCTTCACAGGTCTTGACTAGCTGCTCCGCATCACTGAGGACTGTTGGCCAGTAGAACCCGTGACGAAAACTTTACCCGCCAGTGATCTTGATGCCACATGACTTGAACATGTGCCTTCGTGGATGTCCCGTAGCAGTACTTGGCCTTGTTCTTGAGGGATGCAGCGGAGCTTGACTCCGTTGTCCCGTCGCCGGTAGAGCTCGCCGTCGATCATGACGTAGAGCTTGGCTTGACGAGCCACCCGCTCGGCGTCGTGATCGTCCTCCGGGAGGGCGTGCTCCATGATGTACTTGACGATGTCCCGGGCCCAGGGTGGGTGGGTCCTTCCACCGGTAGCACCATCCGACGGAAAGAAAGCATAGCTTCCTCCGCTGGAGGGGCTGCCGGGTCTTGAGCTTCTGGGCTGGCTACCCGTGTTGTCGAGGTAGAAGGGTCGCCAGCCCCCGGCGCAGATCTTGTCGCGAGCCTCTCGGGCGGGATCGAAGGTCGCCTGAGGACCTCGATGTAGATCCCGGGAGGCACTGGTTCTTGCTTGGACGCCACCTGCGATAGCTCATCCGCGGCCGTGTTTTCTCCCCGTGGGACGTACACAGCCCGGAAGTTGTCGAAGCGCCGCTGCAGCTTCCAGACCTCTTCAACGTATGGTGCCATCTGAGGGCACGCGTACTCCTTGTTCACTTGTTTGATGACTAGCTGAGAGTCACCCTTGACGACGATCTTGTTGATGCCGAGGCCGATGGCAGCACGAAGTCCTGCGAGCAGGCCCTCGTACTCCGCCGTGTTGTTGGAGATGTTCCCTTGGTAGTGCATCTGGACGACGTACTTCAGCCGGTCCCCGGTTGGTGAGGTTAGGACAACCCCAGCACCTCCTTTCCCCTTGGTGTAGGAGCCGTCGAAGTGCATGATCCAGGCGCTAGGATCTTCCTTCCCGGGGAGGCAGGTTTCCTCTTCCGGGTCGTCGAACGCCGTCTCGGTCCACTCGGCCGTGAAATCCGCCAGCGCCTGACTCTTGATGTTGTCCGTGTGCTCGAACTTGAGACCGAAACCTTGAAGCTCCATGGCCCACCATGATATGCGACCAGTGGCAAGTGGGTTCTCCAGGGGGCTTCTTAGGTTGTACTTGGACACCACCGTGATGGGATGGCTTTGGAAGTACGGCCTCATCTTGCGGGAGGCAATGAGGATTGCCAGCAGCAGCTTCTGCATCATGGGGTACCGCTCCCGGGCGTCGCGCAGCACTGCGCTGACGAAGTAGACCGGGTGCTGCACCTTGCGGGTCGCCGAGTCCTGAGAGGGCTCGGCTTCCCCTCGTCGACGTCTTGGGGTGGGGACGATGTAGCCCCCGGCGAAGTCTCGTCGGAGGGAGATTCTCCATTCCCGACGGGATCCGCGTCGCTTGGTGAAGCTGTAGTGACGCCAGGATCATGAGACCCCTGGTCACCCGGCAGCCTTTTCTTGCACGGTTGCCCCGGAAGAGAGTTCCCGGGTCGCTTGCCCTTGATCTTGCTTGACTTCTTCGGAGGAGCGTCACGCTCTACCACGAGCACAGCGCTGATCACCTGGTTGGTGGCAGCAATGTACAGTAGTAGGGGCTCCTTCTCTTCTGGTGCCACGAGGATTGGTGGCGAGGCGAGGTAGCGCTTGAGGGACTGCAGGGCTTCCTCGGCCTCGGAGGTCCACTCCACGGGGCCTGATTTCTTGAGCAGCCTGAAGAACGGTAAGGCCCGCTCCCCAAGCCTTGAGATGAAGCGCCCGAGTGCAGTGATGCACCCGTTGAGGCGTACGTCCTTGACCCGCCGGGGCGCCTCCATGCGCTCGATTGCCTTGATTTTGTCCGGATTCGCCTCGATCCCTCGGTGAGAGACCAGGAAACCCAGCAGCTTGCCGGAGGGGACCCCGAACACGCACTTGTCGGGGTTGAGCTTGAAGTTGACCCGGCGGAGGTTCTCGAAGGTCTCGTGCAGGTCTTGGATGAGGGAGTCCTTGTACCGGGTCTTGACCACGATGTCGTCGATGTACGCTTCGACGTTGCGGCCCAGCTGCGACCCAAGGCATGCTTGCATTGCGCGCTGGAAGGTAGCGCCGGCATTTCGGAGGCCAAAAGGCATCCGGTGTAGCAGTAGCAGCCCTTGGGAGTGATGAAGGCCGTCTTCTCTTGGTCCTCGAGTGACATCATGATCTGGTGGTACCCGGAAAAGGCATCCAGGAAACACAGCAGCTCGCACCCGGCCGTGGAATCCACGATCATGTCGATCCGCGGCAGGGGGAAGGGTCCTTGGGACAGGCCTTATTCAGGTCTGTGAAGTCGATGCAGAGTCTCCACTTGAAGGTCATGGGTTTCGGTACCACCACGGGGTTGGCCACCCAGCTTGGGTGGGGAACCGACCGGATGACACCAGCTTCTATCAACTTGTCCACCTCGGCGATGATGAACTCCAGCTTTTCCTTGCTTTGGTTCCGGAGAACCTGCTTCACGGGGCGAGCCCCCGGATTGACCGCCAATTTGTGCTCGATCACCTCCCTTGGTACGCCGGGTAAACCTGATGCCTCCCACGCGAAGACGTCAGAGTTTTCCCGAAGGAAGGCGACGAGCGCGCTTTCCTATTTGTCGGTGAGGCGGGCGCCGATGGTGATGGAGCGAACTCCGTCGCTGGTTAGCGCCACCTTCTTGGTCAGCTGCGGATCGCCATGGAATGGCGCCTTCTTGGGTGGAGTAGATGTGGAGCCCCCGGGGTGCCCTTCGCCCCCGGGGAGAGCCCCATCATCATCCTCCTGTACACCTTGAGGGATGTCCGCCGTGGTTGCCACCGTCTGGTTCAGCTGGTGAACGCAGTAGATAGCATCGTCGATGTCGGCCCTGACCTTGATCACGCCCCACGGCGCCGGAATCTTCAGCATGTTGTAGGCGAAGTGGGAGACGGCCATGAACTTGGCCAGAGCAGGTCTGCCAAGTATGCCGTTGTACGGTAGCGGAGTGTCGGCGATGTCGAAGACGATTTCCTCGGTGCGGAAGTTCTTGGAGTCGCCGAAGGTGACCGGAAGGGTGATCTTCCCGAGGGGTCGAGTAACACTTCCGTTCACGCCTTGGAACACCCCAGTGTCTTGTAGGCGAGACAGGGGGATTTGAAGGACAGCCAGGACCTTCGCCGTCAGCAGGTTGAGGCTGGAGCCTCCGTCGACCAGCATCTTGGTGACCTTGTAGTTGTGGATGACGGGCGACACGATCAGCGGCAGGGTCCCGACCCCGGCAGTGTTTGCAGGGTGGTCTTCTGGGTCGAAGGTGATGACTTGGCTAGACCAGTCCAGGGGCTTGGACGGAGCAGAAGCACCGCGTTCAGCTCCCGGACAAGTCTCTTGCAGGCGCCGTTGGAGGGAGGCAGAGAAGACCCTCCGTGGATGCACCCGACAACTCCCGTGACTTCTTGATACTTGCCGCCGTTGCCTCCTTGGGGAGCCGGAGCTTCCCCGTTGCCGACGTGGGCGGCTTCCGGAGTGTTGTACCCCGACCACCTTGACCGCCGCGTCCTCCTCCGCGGCCCCCGCGGCCACCACCTCGGTACCATCCACGGCCGCCTCCGCCTTGGCGACCCGTGGGACAGTCACGAGCGATGTGCCCGGCAGTGCCGCAGTTGTAGCAACCGTCTTGACTGACCCCATCAGCTCGGCGTTGCTCTCGGACGGCGAGGTTCTTGAGCATGCGGCAGTCCTTGAGCAAGTGGTTGCCTCTGGATGAATGTGGCACCAGGGATCATGTCGTCGTATCTGCATCTTGGATAGGAGACGGGGTCCTGCTAGCCGAGGGTGAACGTAGGCAAGAAGTGGACGTCGTCAAGGTCGGGATTGTACACGGCGGTTACCCAGCTTCAGGCACCACGGCGGTGGCGGTGCCCTACGTGCTGCTATAATTCACTATAAGGCAATATCGCCGTGAACAGGTTACAATGAGTTGGATGTATGAGAGAA
>CAMZMU010000076.1:4547742-4737889 GCA_947311845.1 Poa pratensis | reverse complement strand
TGGCCGCCCGGTAGGCAAAGCCTTCACCACCACTGCGGGCCACCCTGGACTAGCCGGATTGATCCATGCTGGTGATACCCCTAGTAGGTATATCCCCAACATTAGCCCCTGGGAGGGTTCGAGTTCTTCAGGCGCCGTCTTCTTTGTCGGCAACGTCCGCCTTGTCTTGTAAGCGTCTGAAGAGCTTGAAGCATTCCAAAGTTGAAAGTAAGCGGCGGTCCGCCTAAAGTAGTCGGACAATTTGCCGCCATCATGGGAAAGACGGCCTGACCATTGTCAGGAATCTTCCTGGCACCAGTCTTGTCAATTGACTGGACCGTCAAATGTTGACGGATGACGCCATGCAGTCCACGACAGTTTGGACTTGGGCATGCGTCATGATGGTTTCTCCACTACGCACAGAAATCGGAGCGGGCCGCAGACACGTTGCCACGACGTGCAAATCGTGGGCACGTGGCGGAAATCTCGCGTCCCCCCAATCTCAGGCACGGATCTTGGCGCGTGGGGATAAATACCCCAAAGGGCACATCGATGCACTTCTTCATTCGCACCCACCGTGGCCTCCTCACCTTCCCGAGCTCACTCCTCCTCCGTACTCAACTCCGGCGAGCACGAGGCGCACTCCCCCAAATGGCGAGCACTCAGCAGGATGCGGCGGCGACGGCGGCACTGGCTGCGGCTTCTGCGACCCCCGCCGGATCTGGATCTGTCCCAGCGGCGGCGGCGGTGCCCGCAGGCGCATCGATGACCTCTCCCGCGGCCACCGTGGCCACGGGCGGGGTTTCTACTTCTTCCCCAGCTCCGGCGGCGCCTGCAACCGCCGCTCCAACTTTCCCCTCCCATCCCTCGCGGCGACCAGCTCAGAGGCTGCGGCGGAATCTGCCGCCGACGAGGATGACGACGCCGAGGAAGAGGAAGAGGCTGGAGACCTGGGTTCCAGGTACTGGCTGCCGTCAGTTATGACGTCAGCATACCTGAAGGAGCTGGAGGAAGGCGGATACATTCCGCCAAAGACGGAATGCTCCTGGAGTTCCAGGCGACGAGGCGGTGCCTGACCCCCAAGACGGCGAGCGTCATGTTGGCGTCGCAGCCTTCGCGGTATGTCTCTGCCGCTTTCCGCCTTCTTCTTGGCGGTGCTTAGTTTTTATGGGCTGCAGCCACACAACATAGCGCCCAATAGTATTCTAGTGCTAGCCGGCTTCCAGGCTTTGTGCGAAGGGTACTTAGGCATAGCTGCGTCCATAGAGCTTTAAGTACTGCTTCCTGTGCCGCCGGCAAACCATACCAGGCGGCCACCTAGCAACCTGCGGTAGTGTCACGTTCAACTGCCGCCAACCCGACTGGTACCCAAAATACCATACATCGAGTCGGTGAAGCACTGGACCAGCACTTTCTTACTGCAAGGACATCCCGACACCTGGCAGCACAAGGGATGCCGGCCTTCGTCAACGGTCCGCCAACCCACAAGGCTGTTGGACGGCAAAGGTGCCGCTCAGCAGCTTGTCGGCGGAACTTCGATTGCCGTTAGGCGGATCGAGTTCTTGACGAAGACGATGTTGGCTCCACGACTTGACGGAGTTGACACCGTCATCTGCTGGGTGTCGAGGAAGATATGCCACTCCGCCATCGCCCACTGAAGATGTGCGAGTACAAGGCGGATGACGCCGGCAACAGCACCCTTGATCAGGATGCCTTGGATACCGGCAGAGAGCTTATCAAGCCTCTGTCGGTGAAGGCGGCTGAAGGCGTCGCCATGTTCACCCATGACAACCCAGCCCCAGCGGTAAGTCAAAGCTACTTTGTTATTTCACTAACATCCTTGCCCACTAGGTACTGGATTAATATTGTCTTGTTTCCTTTTCAGCTGCAAACCTTGGGGAGGAAGAGTTGGCTCCAAACTGGTACGACAGGTGCCAGCAAATCGAAGAAGCGCAAGCTGAGCTCCTCCACCAAGGATTTGGAGAAGAGGAAGAAGGCGGCCACCTCTGTCGATGCAGAGGATGAGACCGTGGGGAATGTCCCCTTCAAGCGGTAAGCAAACTTTGGCTTTCCCTGACTTAGCTATTTTGATATGTTTGTGCTGACAAACTTGCATGTTTCTGCTTACAGGGCAAGCCTGCCATGCCCAAGCTCCGCTCCAACTTGAAGATTGCTGCCGGCAGGGGCAAGCCACCACGTTCTTCTCCAGCTGCTGCGCCGACAACGCCCACAGTTGGCGTTCCCGTGGTTTATGCCAGGGAACGTACACAGCTGCCGGTACCGCAGAGGCGGCTAGAGAAGATGGCGGGCAAGAAATCAGTTGCCGGCATCACTTTTTCCAAGACGGCTGAAGCTTCGGCTAGTGATGCCGCTCGATTTATTGCCATGAAGCAGGAGATGGATGACCAGATGGCGGCCGAACAAGGCGGATCGTCCTCCCATCCTGGCTCCCAATCTGGCAAAGGGTTGCAAGACCCCCGGCAAACACTGAAGACCATGCGTGACGGTACCCGCAACTGGTACGCACACATGGACGAACTCCACGACCCCTGCACGGACAACTTGAGGTAAAATAGCCTATGGTCCCAGCCCCCGAGCACTTTGGCGGCTAAAAATTTAGCCGGCAAAGTGGTCTCGTTGACTAAATAGTGCTAACCATAATGTTGTTTTCGTGCATGCAGGCCGTTCTTGCTTCCAATCTTGAGCTATTTCGTGCTCAAGAGAGAAGAAGAAGGAATGCAGGAACTGCAGCAGGACGTGGAGTTGAAGAACGCCCAAATTGCGAGCTTGGAAGAAGCTCGCAAGAAGGATGAAGGTGACAAAGCTTTCTTTGCCTTCTTTTCGTCCGACTTTTTTCTTTTCCGACAAGTATTTTAGTCGTCTTTTCTTTTTATTTGTAGATTAATTAAACACTGCGCAAGATATTCTCAAGAACTCCACTGACATGCAAGCTTTGATGAACGAAGCTGCAGATCTTGCCGGGCTGGTGACCAACTGAAGGCGGATCACGCCAAGGAGCTGGATGAGCGTGCGTTGGCCATGCTGCCGAAGTTAGCAAGTTGACTGGACAACTTGAGGCCATGAGCAACAACCTTGACCAGGTGAACAAGAACGCCAAGGAGCAGCAGGACCAACTGTCAAAGGCGGTCCAGCTAGCCAAGAAACGCTTGAGAACCATCTGGATGAGGTCAACGCCATCCACGACCATGTCTTGGGTATGCCTCCAATCCTTCATTTTTGTCACCTTGCTTTCTTGAAACTTGAAGCTGCAGTGTGTAACTTTGTGTTTGTGCAGTGCCGGCTAGCTTGGGAGATGACCTGGCTACAACGCCGCGCCTTGCCGAATCTTGAAAGTTGGCGAAATCGTCAACCAGATTGTCGGCGCAGGCAAAGCATTTGCCGCCAAGTTCTACCCTGGGGAAGACGGCGATCCCGTCATCTTCGATGCTCTGCCGGACCTGCTGGAGAAGGCGGCAGCTGAACACGACACACTACGCTCAGCACGGCGCCAAGTTGGCATTGGCAATGACGGCGGCGTGGTACCCGGAGGCTGATATTCATCAAGTCACCGAGTACTTCCCCACCGAAGACGAAAACAACCAAGCCATCGTGATGCAGGACGTGCTGCGGTCTGTTCGCGGCTATGCGACCCGGGTTGCCAACATGGTTGACATCCGCAAGTTCTACAAGGAACACCCGGACCCGCATGTTGCCGTAGCGATCCCTCCTTGGCGGATCCTGAAGCTTCCCGGGCGAAGAAGGCGAAGCCGGAGCCGACAAGCGCAGCCCCAAGGATGGCGGAGCCAGCCCCAAGAATGCCGGCGTCAGCCCCCAGGATCTCTCCACCAGCTCTACAAGGCGGCAATCCCTTAGACTCCTCCTGCAAAGGCAGCACAAAACACTGCGTTAATCTGTTAACGCATAAAACTTTATTTTGGGTTGTAAATATTTATGGGCCAACTTTTATGCTACACTTGGCGGTAGGCTTACTTAAGTGGCCCGCCTTAATATGTATCTCGCCTGCATGTTTAGCTTTTTCATATGTTGGCGGAACCTCATCTTAGTTACTTTAGCTGAGCCAACCAGGTGCAATACCAACTAATTTAGACTCAGAGACCAAAGCCAGCATGTTGGTGCCAACGACATACTACTAGGCGACCCACACACAAACAGACAGATAAGCATATTAGGCGGTGCAAAGATTGTTTGCGTTTTTAGCCGGCAGACGGCAAATGTCAAAAAGTTTGGACCTTAGCACGGAGCAAAACTTATTTTGTTTGGTAACTTTTATGACAACAGATATATGATTGCGAGAAAAGACAAAAGATGGCATGATCCCAAAACTGAATGAGCAAAAATTTATAGTACTTATTACAATGTGGAAATTGCTAAGTGTAAAAAGGACGTAGCTGCTCAATGTTCCAGGGTCGCTTGGTTTCTTCGTACTTGTCGTCAACCTTCCTTTTGCGCTTGCGACCTCGCTTCTTCTTGTATCCGTCACGTGCATCGACCAAGTAATAAGAACCATTGAGCAACACCTTACTGACCACAAAAGGTCCTTCCCAAGGCGGGGATAACTTATGCAAGCCCTTTCTATCTTGGATTAGGCGGAGAACCAGGTCCCACTCTAAAACTTCGTTGCCTCACCCTTCTGCTGTGATAACGCCTCAAACTTTGCTGATAGATGGCGGATCGCGCAAGGGCAACATCTCGTTCTTCATCAAGTAGGTCAAGGCCATCCTGTCTTGCATCTTCTGCGTCTCCTGGACGTAGGCTTGGATTCTGGGAGAATCGTACATCATGTCGGTTGGCAACACTGCTTCTGCGCCATAGACTAAGAAGAAAGGAGTAAACTTGGTTGATCTGTTTGGAGTTGTGCGTAAACTCCAAAGGACAGACTGCAATTCATCCACCCAAGCCCCAGCCGCTCTGTGCAATGGTACTTCGAGACGTGGTTTGATTCCTTGTAGACTAAACCATTTGTACGCTCTACTTGACCGTTTGCTGCGGATGCGCGAGGCTAGATCTAGGCGGATACCATGCTTATAACAGTATTCCTCGACTTCGCCTTGCGACAAGTTAGTGCCATTGTCGGTGATAATGCTATGAGGCACCCCGAACCGAGAGATTATTCCCCACAGAAAGTTTGCGGCTGTGGCGCCGTCTAGCTTTTTGATAGGCTTAGCTTCAACCCATTTGGTAAACTTGTCTACAGCCACAAGTAAATGTGTGTAGCCACCAGGCGCCGTTTTAAACGGACCAACCATGTCCAAGCCCCAGACTGCGAAAGGCCATGTGATGGGTATTGTTTTAAGCTCTTGAGCCGGCATGTGTGATTGTCTGGCATAAAGTTGGCAGCCCCTGCACCTTTTAACAATGTCTTCTGCATCTTGCTTGGCTGTCAACCAATAGAAACCTTGTCGGAAGGCTTTTGAAACAAGGGCGCGTGAGGAAGCATGATGTCCACATACGCCGGCATGTATCTCATCCAACAGTTCTCTGCCTTCTTCGGGCGAAATGCAGCGTTGGTAAACACCAGTGGTGCTACGCTTGTACAATTCACCTTTGATTATTGTAAATGCCTTGGCTCTTCTTATTATTTGCCTTTTCAAAACCTCATCATCCGGTAACTCCTGATTGATCAGGAAGTCCAAATATGGCGTCGTCCAATCCGGCTTTACCAAGTAGACGGCATAGCTAGCACTATCAACTGGTTCTGCCGACTCTGGGTCAAGGAGGTCTGCTCCTTTAATTGACGGCTTGTGTAGGTGTTCCAGGAAAACATCTTTTGGTACCTTTTTGCGTTCAGACCCCATTCTGGCAAGTGTATCTGCCGCCTCATTTTGAGCTCTTGGGATGTGGCGGACCTCGTAGCCTAGAAAACACTTGGCGAATTCGTCAACGGTAGCTCGATATGCCGCCATTGTCGCTCTTTGTGTCCCAAGTACCACGTATCTGTTGCGCCACCAAATCTGAATCTCCGTAGCAGAGGACACGCTGGACGCCAAGTTCCTTGGCAATGTGTAAACCATGAAGGAGAGCTTCGTATTCAGCAACATTATTAGTTGCCTTGAAGTGAATTTGTAACACATAACTAAGCTTGTCTCCTTGAGGGTTTCTTAAAACAATGCCAGCCCCCGAGCCCTGAGCATTTTTGATCCATCAAAGTGCATGATCCAGTATGCATCTTCAGGGAGAGGTACTTCGTCCATGGCCTCCGTCCAATCAGCTACAAAATCTGCTAAGGCTTGAGACTTAATGGCCGTTCTGGGCTTATACAGATGTCGAAGGCGGCAAGTTCAATGCCCCATTTGGCAACGCGGCCTGTTGCATCTGTATTATTGATGATATCCCCCAGAGGTGCCTTGCTCACCGTTATTGAATGTTCCTGGAATAGTGCCTTAACTTCCTGGCGGCGTAAAAAACACCGTAGACCAATTTCTGGTAATGCGGATAACGCTGTTTTGAGGCGGAAAATACTTCACTGATGAAGTAAACCGGACGTTGTTCCGGCAAGTCTGAAATTTCCGTCTTGCGTTCCACAACCAGTACCACGCTAACAACAAGTTAGTTGCGGCAATATAGAGCAGCATTGGTTCCTGCGAACGAGGAGCTGCCAAAATTGGAGCAGACGTTAACGCGTCCTTGAGTTGCTGCAAGGCGGCGTCTGCTTCGTCTGTCCACTCGAAGTTGTCGGATTTCTTCAGAAGCCGGTAGAGAGGCAGTGCCTTCTCACCAAGACGGCTAATGAAACGACTGACGGCAGCCGCCGAGCCGGCAAGTCGCTGCACGTCCTTCAGGTCCTTGGGCCTGGATATGTTGAGGATCGCTTTGATTTTTTCTGGATTCACTTCTATCCCTCGTTCGGAAACGATAAAGCCAAGCAATTTGCCGGCAGGAACCCCGAAGACGCATTTTTTCGGGTTGAGTTTCATCCTATATACCCGGAGGCTATCAAAGGTTTCTCTCAAATCGTCAAGCAAATCTGCCTTCTTTCTTGACATGACGGCAATGTCGTCAACATAGACGTGAACATTGCGGCCAATTTGCTCGTGAAGGCATCTTTGCATACACCGCTGATACGTTGCGCCGGCATTTTTTAGACCGAAGGGCATCGTGATGTAGCAGAAGGTCCCATAGGGTGTAGTGAACGCTGTTTTGATTTGGTCGGATTCTCGCATTTTGATTTGGTGGTACCCGGAGTACGCATCCAAAAAGCACAGCAGCTCGGAGCCGGCTGTGGAGTCTATGACCTGATCTATACGAGGCAAAGCAAAGTGGTCCTTAGGACAGCACTTGTTCAAACCGGTATAATCAATGCACATTCTCATTTCCTTATTAGGTTTTGGAACCATTACAGGATTTGCCAACCAATCAGTGTGTACTACCTCCCTAATGAACTTGGCTTCTTGCAACTTGATGATCTCCTTCCCTATTGCTGTCCGCTTTTCTCACCGTAGCGTCTTATTCCTTGCTTCACTGGTTTGGCTCCTTCGTAGACGTTAAGAGAGTGCTCGGCAAGTTCCCTCGGGACACCTGGCATGTCAGCTGATGACCATGCAAAGATGTCCTGATTCTCACGGAGGAACCTGACGAGCGCGCTTTCCTATTTGTCGTCCAAGCCAGCCCCTATGGTGACTTGCTTGGAGCTGTCACCTGGGACCAGATCCGCCTTCTTTGTGTCTTCGGACGCCTTGAAAGTGTTCTTTTGCTCAGCGGTCTTTACATGCTCCGGCAACTGTGATGTATCGAGCTCTTTCTTCAACATGGCTAACTCCTCTGCGTGGAGGACTGCCTCAGCGAAGGCGGCGTTGCCACGCTCACACTCCTTTGCTTTCTTGAAGTTGCCACTGATGGTAATTGTACCATTGGGTCCCGGCATCTTCAGCTTGCTGTATATGTAACACGGGCGAGCCATGAATTTGGCGAAAGCTGGCCGTCCAAAAATGGCGTGGTAGGCACTTTTGAAGGGGACTACTTCGAACCTGAGATACTCCGAGCGGTAGTTTGTCTCAGGCCCAAAAGTAACCTCCAATCTGATGCTTCCCATTGACTTGCTTGCTTTCCCGGAACAATGCCATGAAACTTGACTTGCTATAGTCAAGCTGGCTTTCCGACAAGTTCATGCGCTTCAGAGTGTCCGCGTAGATGATGTTGAGGCTGCTGCCGCCATCCATCAACACCTTGGTGAGCCTGAAGTTATCGACAATTGGGTCGACGACAAGGGCGTATTTGCCGGGGTGAGGAACGTGATCTGGATGATCATCTCTATCCCAAGTTATTGGCTCCTCTGACCAGTCTAGATACTGGGGAACGTCTGGTACTGTGGCGTTTAGCTCGCGCATCTCCGCCTTTTCTTCTTTTGCCGAAGGAGTGCCCAGGAAGCACACCAATTGGCCATGTACCTTGGGATATTTCCTTTCTTTGCGCATCAGCTTGGGTTCCTCATCCTCGGACATGGACTGCCCCATCATCGTCTTCCTTCTTTGTCTTCTCAGCCTTTTTGCTCTTTTTTGATTTCCAGCCAACCTCGGGGTCTTCTTGAAGTCCTCCATGAACCGGCATTCCCCTAATGTGTGGTTGACTTTGCCTAAGGACGCGTGGATTGGGCAGGCAAGGCTTTCGCCTGATCATACGTCAGGCGCTGCTTGCTGGAGCCGCCATCTTTACCCTTTCCTTTCCACTTGCGGTTGCCGCCTTTGCCTTCGAAGGCGGCGGCGACCTCGTTTGATGGTCCGGCTTTGTCATCCTGGGGAGCCTTGCGTTTGTGACTTGCTCGCCTGTTTGGCGCCATATCATGTGCGCCATCTCCATCGCGTGCATCATCATCCGCCTGTGCGTACATGGCTGCTACTTCGAGCATGACTCCGAGATCCTTGACTTGCATGCGTACGAGCTTATGTCTGAGACTTGAGCCCTTCAGGAGGCCCGTGGTGAAGGCATGGATTGCTTGATTGTCGTCTACGTTCTCGCAGCTTGCCTTTGTTTGAATCCACCTTGCCAAGAAGCTTGTAGCTGTTTCATCTGGCTTTTGCACGCAACGAACCAAATCTGTGTATGTATTGGGTCGCTTGTACGTGCCTTGGAAGTGCTGCGTGAACACCTTTTCCATGTCATGCCAGCTATGAATGCTTTTCTCCGGCAAGTTTTCGATCCAGCTTCGGGCTGTCCCCTCCACATGAGGGGAAGGAAGCGTGCAGCGACGAGGCCATTGCCTCCGGCAATTTCAACTGCCAGCGCGTAGTCCGACAACCATGAGTTTGGCTTGTCCGCTCCATTGTACCTTTGATGAGTTTTTGACACTGATGTCATGTCTCTGGGTACTTGAACGTTGCGGATGGCTGGGCCAAAGCACTCAGGTCCTAGATAGGCATCTTGCTTTCCAGCCTTGATGTCATTGAGACGATGTCTCGCGTCTTGCGGACTGAGCTGTTTGCCAGATCTATCAGCATGGGCTCGTCCTGCGCTGCCCGGCTGTGCCTAGGCTCATTGTTGTGTCCCCGGCTTCCGCCTTCGTGCCTGGGCACTGGGGTGGGGACTGTGTGCGGTCCCTGCTTCTTCTTGGCGGCGGGGCATCGTCGCGGTTGCCGCCACTCCTTGGCGGCTGCTTGCTGCCCCTGCTTCCGCCTTCATCCCGCCTAGGCGGTGGAGGTGAGGCCTTGCGCCTGTTGCCGGTCCTGGATGCCTCTCACGCTGTCTTGGGAGGTGGTGATTTGCGTGGGTCTTTCTCCTTGTCCTTCCCTTTTCCGTGGCTACTGGAGCCGGACGGATCTTCTGGGTTGCCACCGGCCGCAGCTTTGCAAGCGTTGGATTTTGATTCCAACTTTCCTCCCCTTGCGTCCGCCATGTCGGCGCGAGAATCAGCACGGGCCTGCTGCTCTAGAGCTTTGTGAGCAAGGATCGATGCGTAGTAGATCTTCTCGTCCTTGTCATAGTCATCATTGTTGAGGATGTCCAAGGCGGCTGCAGTGTTGAGGACAGGGGTTGCGAGAATGACGTCCCCGTTTTTGTCCTTACGCTGCGGCGCTATAGCCCACTCGAAACCAAGCTTTTGGGCAGGGGATTTGAAGGTGTCATGATCCCTGCCTTTCCTACCTTTCTTCTCCGCCACTTGTCCTGCCGGCTTGGGCAATGGGGTGGTGGTGAAAAGATTCGCTTGGGGTCGCACTTAGCGGTGATCTTGGCGCTTTCCTCCTTGGCCTCGTCGAGGAGGCTCTGGACCTCTGCTTGCTTGCTTTGAGGTACTCAGTTTGCTCCACCAAGGTGCTCCGAAGTTTCTCCAAATCAGCCGGATTGGTTTTGTCGTTTACCGGCGTGTGAAGAACTTCGGCTAGAGCCGCCACGCTCCCTATCTTGCTGGGCTCGCCCTTCTCCAGAATTTTCTTCTTTGGAGCCCCAGGAGGCTCTGGAAACTGTGGATCGGTTGCCGGGGTCCCCAGGTTGGCGGCGTCAGTTGCCGCCTTCTCTGAGGCTGCACCGGTGACATCCGCCACAAAAACCTGCTGCATGTTGACGGAGGAGCCCGTAGCCGCCTCAGATGGCGGAGGATCAGGTGTAACAAAACACTGCTTGACCCGTTGCTCGAACATGCTGGCAGAATCTTCTTCGGAATCAGAATCTACATTGACGTGAACGGTAGATCTCGATCCGGCATCCGACATCGCATCATCCTGGAGCGCAGGAAGAATAGATTCGGGATCTTGACTGTTGGGCTGGGAGTCTGATCCCAGTCCCGTCATGCCGACAAAGTGTAGATCTGAATCTGCGGACTCCCCAGAGGAGGCAAACTCAGATCCGTCTTGATTGTAGGGCGGGTGGGATGGCGAATAAATTCGCGGCAACCCATATGCCTCAGAAGTGTAGCCGATGAACACATCGACGCGGCCAAACGGCACAACTCCGCATCCGACAATGTAGTCGTCTGCAGGGATGTAGGACTCGTCGCAGCTGATGTAGTGGTTGTCGCCATAGCGAACAGCGCGGCCGACGGCGATTGTTTCGCCGATGCCGCCAAGAGTTCCCGCCTGGAACGTGATGCCTGATGCCTTAGGCCCCACGGTGGGCGCCAACTGTCGTCGTATCGGCATCTTGGATAGGAGACGGGGTCCTGCTAGCCGAGGGTGAACGTAGGGCAAGAAGGTGGACGTCGTCAAGGTCGGGATTGTACACGGCGGTTTACCCAGCTTCAGGCACCACGGCGGTGGCGGTGCCCTACGTGCTGCTATAATTCACTATAAGGCAATATCGCCGTGAACAGGTTACAATGAGTTGGATGTATGAGAGAATATGGATTGGATGCCCTAAAGGCGTCCCGAGGTCCAGCTTATAAAGGCGGCTGGACCTAGGGTTACAAGGTGATTACGTATCCAGCAAGTATACGGAGTCCTAAACCTAGCCGACAAGTATGCCGCCTTCCATCTTGGTCTTGGTGGCTTCGTGGGCTTCAGTCTTGGGCCTCCTCCTTGCCGGCATCCGCCTTCCTTGGTCGTCAGCTATCTGGGCCGCCCGGTAGGCAAAGCCTTCACCACCACTGCGGGCCACCCTGGACTAGCCGGATTGATCCATGCTGGTGATACCCCTAGTAGGTATATCCCCAACAGATCACCTTCACCTTCTTCCTCGGAAGTCGGCGCGGGCTTGGTCTTCTTCGGAAGAGGCTCGGTGACGAAGATCCGCTTGTCGGGTCCAGGGTCCCGCTTCTTGTTCTTAGCTGGAGCGGCCTTGTCCTCGGGTTCATCCTCCCTGGGGAACTTGGCTCCTTCTTCAGCTCGAGCGCACCGGTCTGCAAGCTCCCAGAGCTTTCGAGCAGACTCGACGCGATGGATGCTCAGCTTCTCCCGCATTTTGCGGTTGCGGACGTTGGCGTGGAAGGACTGGATCACCAACTCCTCCTTGATGCACGGGATGGTGTTCATCTTCTGGGTGAAGCGCTGGATGAACTTGCGGAGAGTTTCACCCGGCAACTGCTTGAAGTCGTGGAGATCACTGGGAGCCCCCGGGCGCTCGTACCCGCCTTGGAAAGCCCCCAGGAACTGCTCCTTCAGTGCCGGCCAGGAACGGATGGAGCACTTGGGAAGGTTGAGAAGCCAAGTCTGGGCATCTCCCTTCAGGGCCAACGGGAACCAGTTGGCCATCATGACCTCGTCGGCCCCGGCAACCATCGCAGCCAGAGAGTAGATCTGCAGAAAGTCCCGGGGGTTCGTGGTGCCGTCGTAGCGGAGAACGTCGATCTTGAATTTCTTGGGCTAGTTGAAGTGGCGGAACTCGGGAGCGAGGGCGAGGCAGCCTTCGGCGAGGTCGATGCCCCGATCTTCCCGGCGGTGACGTTCTCGGCGACGCTCGATGCGGTGTGCGCATATCCTCGTTCTGACGGCTGTTGAGCTCGTCACGAAGATCTGGGTTGCGCGAGGTAGACGACCCGATGGAGATGGCCTCGCCGTGATCGCGGTTTAGCCGATCAGCCATCGGTGGCGCGGTGCGAGGAGGCGCCGTCTTGGCTTGACGTTCACCACGAGGCTGGCCTCGCGGATCACGTGTTTTGTCTTGTGCTGCTCCGGGGTTGTCGACGGTGGGAGCTTGAGTGGGTTCGACCCACGGACCACCATCGGCGAAGTCGAGGAGCCTCTCGGCGCGAGTCCTCCATTCTTGGTAGACCTTGGGGTCGCCGCTGCTTGGAGGGAACTGCATCAGTGCCTTGGCAGCGACTAGAGCATCATGGCGAGCTTGCACGTCCGAAGGTGAGTGCGCGGAGGTCTTGCTCTTGGATGCTCGTGGATCCCCGCTGGGGCAAACGCCGTGGTTCCCTCCTCCAGCAGTGGGCTCCTTGCCGGTGCCGTTGCAGACGCTCTTCTCCCCTGAACGAAGAGGAGGCATGGTGGCGCCCTTTGGAGCCGCCGCTCCGCCAGGGCCGTTGTCCTTGTCGCGACCGTCCACTTCGTCCGGCGCCACCCTCTCCACGGGAGGTGGGGACGGAGAGGCGCTCCGCCGTGCGCCAGCAGCATGACGTTCAGCTGAAGCTTGGGTGCGCGAGGGAGAGACCGGCTTGGACGCCGCAGGATCTCCATTCTTCCTTGGAGGCATGCTTGACGAAGAACTTGCCGATGAACTTGATGAAGATGAAGCCAGCACTTGCGCCCCCTACCTGGCGCGCCAGATGTCGTGTCTCGTTGCACGGACACCGGGAGTATAGGATACCCCCTTTTAGGTTCGGCACGGGGCGCGAAGGAGGCTGAGAATCGTCTTCTTGGGCGGAGTCTAGATCAAGCTCTCCTCTCCACGATCAAAGCATGCAACCAAAGGGACACAAGGAGCTACCCAGGTTCAGGCCGCCCGGAGGCTAAAAGCCCTACTCCTGCATGTCTGGATTGATGAGTTCTTCATAGTATGGTGTACAATGGAACCTCCCAGGCAGGGTACCCGGAAGGGTTTTGGCCCGAGGTAGAAGAAGGACAGATCCTGACCCGGAGGAGATCACCTTCCTCTCTACCTCCGCAGCCCTAGTCTAGTCTTGCTCTGGTTTTAGCTTCGTCCTTGCTCTATCTTGTGCTTGTTCTCCCTCCTCTCCTTCCTACCGTGTCTTGGTCCTCCTTTTATAGGCTAAGGGGTTGCCACAGGGTCACGTGAGGGGCATGAGGGTCCTTCGGGGTGAAGGACCCTCCTCATCTAGTTTAGGGGGAGACGTGGCCTCTCCTCAGCCTAGCGTCTCCTCTGGGTTAGGTGGGAGCGTCCGCCTTGGGGTGGACAGGAGCTGACACCACCACGGTTCGTGCTTCCCACCCGCGCTGCCTTCGCCTTGCTTCCCAAGTCTTCCGTGGTGAGGTGGAGTGCTTATCCACAGGAACGTAGGAAGTACCGGGAGGGAGCCTGGCCTCCTGCCGGGAACTCGGTCTCTCGGGTCCTTCCTGGCCTTCTCGCTTGATTCGGGGACCCGGAAGGTCCCCAGGACCAGAGCCCTTAGTCGTCGTAGGCCATGTGCGTCTTGACGGTGAACCCGCCAGCTTGACTTGAGTCTTGGTCTTGTCCATCTTCATCTTGGGCCCACATGGGGCGGACCCACTTTGGCAGTACTAGGGGAACCCCATGTTCCACTGTTGCGACACCTTCCTTGGTTGTGGCAAGAGCTCTAACCACCAATGTTCAAGTGGAAGAAGACCAAAGATGCAACTTGTTTCAAACTAGAGCGGGAATCAATGGAAAGTCCATCAAGGTCATCATAGATGGTGGAAGTTGCCACAACTTAGCGAGCAAGGAACTTTGTGATAAGCTCAACTTGAAGTTCAAGAAGCACCCACATCCTTACCACGTGCAATGGTTGAGTGATACCGGAGCCGTCAAGATTAACACATGGTGCAAGTGTCCTTCAAGATTGGAGCCTATGAAGATACCGTGGATTGTGATGTTGTGCCTATGACCGTTTGTCACTTACTTCTTGGACGTCCTTGGCAATTTGATAAGGGTGCTATGCATGATGGAAGGACAAATTACTATAGCATCAAGAACAACGACAAGACCTTCGTCCTTCGTCCAATGACACCAAGTCAAGTCATCGCCGACAACGCCAAGACTATTGCACGGGCACAACAAGATCGTTCGTCAAGTGAGATGAGTGGTGAGCGAGAGACCCACCATAAAGCGAGTGAGAGCCATAAGCCAAATGAGAGTGACACTTCAAAGAGAGTTCCCACAAAACTTACACTATTTGCCACAAAGAGAGAGATGAGGGAGTTGAGAGAGAACCCATCCACCCTCCACTATGTGCTCATATGCAAGGGTGAAGTTTCTATGACTAACACTTTCACAAACCTTCCTCCGTTGTTGTCTCTTTTGAAGGACTTTGAAGATGTCTTCCCTCAAGAAGTGCCACCGGGACTACCTCCTCTACGCGGAATCGAGCACCGCGTCGACCTTGTTCCCGGCGCACCGCTACCAAACCGCGCTCCTTACCGCACCAACCCCAAGGAGACAAAGGAGATCGAGCGGCAAATACAAGAATTTCTTGCCATGGGACATATCCGCGAGAGTTTGAGTCCGTGTGCCATGCCCGTCATCTTGGTACCCAAGCACGACAACACTCTTCGCCTTTGCATGGATTGTCGCCCATCAACGCCATCACCGTTCGGTATCGCCATCCTATCCCTCGACTTGATGATATGCTTGATGAGCTTTGTGGTTCCGCTATATTCTCCAAAATTGATCTTAAAAGTGGATACCATCAAATAAGATGTGTGAAGGTGATGAATGGAAGACCACATTTAAAACAAAGCTTGGTCTTTATGAATGGCTTGTCATGCCATTTGGTCTTTCCAATGCACCTTCTACTTTTATGCGTCTCATGAATCATGTTTTGCGTCCTTTCATTGGGAAATTTTTTGTGGTATACTTTGACGACATCCTTATCTATAGCAAATCTTTGAAAGAGCACACTTCTCATGTTGCTCAAGTTTTGTTGGTTCTTCGCAATGAAAAGCTTTATGCAAATCTTTCTAAGTGCACTTTTGCCACCAACAAACTTGTTTTCTTGGGTTTTGTTGTTTCTTCGGATGGAGTCGAAGTTGATGAAGCAAAGATAGAAGCAATTCGGACTTGGCCTTTTCCAATGTCACTTGAAGAGTTGAGACGTTTTCTTGGTTTTGCCGGATTTTACCGCCGTTTCATCAAGGATTTTTCCACAATTGCTTGCCCCCTCCATGAACTTACAAAGAAAAATGTACCTTTCATTTGGGGCAATGCACATGATTTTGCTTTCAATGAGCTCAAACGGTTATTAACCGAAGCACCACTCCTTGCCCTTCCGGATTTCTCTAAGACATTTGAGATTGAATACGATGCAAGTGGATTGGGCATTGGTGGAGTGCTTATGCAAAATGGTAGACCCATCGCATACCATAGTGAGAAACTAGATGGAGCTCGCTTGAATTACCCCATTTATGACAAAGAGTTATTTGCTTTGGTTCGTGTTTTGGATGTGTGGCAACATTACCTTCGTCCTTAGGAATTTGTCATTCATTCCGACCATGAATCCTTGAAATATTTGAAAAGTCATACAAATTTGAACAAAAGACATGCTAAGTGGGTTGAGTTCATTGAGTCTTTTACTTTGTAATCAAATACAAGAAAGGTAAAGACAATGTGGTCGCGGATGCTCTATCCCGCAAGGCCAACCTACTTACACGTCTTGACATTAGTGTCTTGGGTTTGGATGATATAAAGGAGTTGTATGCTACCGATGCTTTCTTTGGAGACATTTTCGCTCAATGTTCAGAGCACAAAGCAATTGGTGATTTCTATTTGCACCAAGGTTTGTTGTTTAAGGCTAACAAACTATGTATACCCGAGTCTTCGCTTCGTTTGGTCCTTTTGAAGGAATCGCATGGAGGCGTCTTAATGGGACACTTTGGACGTGACAAGACCTTTGCAATGCTCTCTACGAACTACTATTGGCCAAGGATGTACCGGGATGTGGACCGCTTGGTGCGACGATGTTCAACATGTCTCAAAGCTAAGTCTACTCTAAACTATCATGGCTTATACACACCTTTGCCAATTCCACATCACCCATGGTCCGACATTGCTATGGATTTTGTCTTAGGACTCCCACGCACTAAAACAAACAAGGATTCCATCTTTGTCGTCATTGATCGATTCTCTAAAATGGCACACTTTATTCCATGCAACAAGACCGACGATGCTTCACATATTGCTACTTTGTTCTTTAGGGAAATCGTCCGTCTTCATGGAGTGCCCAAGACCATTGTGTCGGATCGTGACGTCAAGTTCGTGAGCTATTTTTGGAAGACTTTGATGGCCAAGATGGGAATCAAGCAACTATTCTCCACCGCATACCACCCGCAAACTGATGGCCAAACCGAAGTGGTGAACCGAAGCCTATCCACACTCCTTCGTGTGTTGATCAAGCCTAACTTGAAGAATTGGGAAGAGTGCATCCCACATGCCGAGTTCGCCTGCAATCGAGCACTACATCGCGCAACAAAGAGAACACCCTTCGAGGTCGTCTATGGCTACAATCCCTACACCGCGCTAGACATGCTACCACTTCCACTCGAGAACAAGTCAACATGGACTTTGACAAGCGCCGCTTACATGAAGAAACTACATGAAGACACAAGGGCCACGCTTGAGAAGCACAATGAAGACCATGCTACGAAGATGAACAAGAACAAGTGACCCATGATCTTTGAAGAAGGAGACCTTGTTTGGCTACATCTACGCAAAGACCGCTTCCCCGATGAGAGAAAGTCTAAACTCGCGCCAAGAGGAGATGGCCCTTTCAAGGTTCTCAAGCGCATCAACGACAACGCATACAAGATTGACATACCAAAGTCCAAGTACGGCGTCCATGACACATTCAACGTCGCCGACATCTCGCCTTACCTTGGAAACCCAAGCGATGATGAGGACGACTCTTTTCCAAGGGGGGGGGGGGGGGGGGGGGAGATGATGTAGTGCAACCTAGGCACACAACACCAAAATCACCAAATGGCCCAATGACAAGATCAAGAGTCAAGGCTCTCCATGATAAGGTGACCTCACTCCTATCTATGTGTGATTTCGACACGCCTTTGGATGGTATGCTACTTCATTCCACCACCTTGTGTATCCTTAGGTATGACCCTCATGAGATCGCCAAGTACGTGTCGAGATTGGACAAGAAGACGGACGAGAAGATGGCCAACAGACAACGCAAGACGAAGGAGAAGAATCTCAGCCGGACTCCCAGCCGGCCAAGACCGGACCACAGGCCGGACTGGCACCCGACAGGACCGGTTGTCCAGCCGGCCTAAACCGGACCCAAGGCCGGGCCACTACCCGAGCCGGCCAGCCCCCCAGCCGGCCACGACCGGATCCAGGACCGGACGAGCACCCGACAGGACCGGCTGTACAGCCGGCCTAAACCGGATCCACGGCCAGATCGCCTTCCAGCTCGCGCGCGTCCCCACTTTTCAACGTGTCTTTTCCCGTTTTGTACCCAGACTATAAATACCCCTTTGCTACCTAGGGTTAGGGTTAGACTAAGATTTGGGAACTAAAGTAGAGCCTTGCTCCTTCTTCTCAAAGTGTCTCTTTCCTCCTATGGAGATGAATCAAGGCCTCCCCTTGTGGAGATGAACCAAGGCCTCCCCTTGTGGAGAAGATCCCTTCGTGGATACCAAGGCTCCGCTTGTAGTTGCGATTACTTGCTAATCTTCCATCTTGTGGTGGCTAGATTGGATTGGTTGGATTGACCAATTGGACAAACAATTCTAAGAGTAAGGTGTGCTTGGGAGAGGAGAATTGGGGGCTGCCCTCGGGGATTTGTTACCAATTGAGTCTTGCCGGGTTGCTACTTGCTATTTATCCTTGTTTTAAGTGTTTCCCCTCTTTTGTGTTTTTGAGTTCATCCGTTGTTCTTCGTGTTCTTCGTTCCCTCCGCACAAATCCGTGAAAATCGAGACCAACCTACATCACGACCCGACCTAATCGGGCACCCATCGGGCATAGGCTACGCTGGCAAGTGTGAGCAGCACATGGAGTGACCTGCTGTATTTATACGTTTGCCAACTCTTGATTCTTGCTAGCTGAGCGAGGTGGCACTAAATTTTGGTAGCGTCGAGTGAAATTAGGCGTCAGCATATAGTCCTGGAATTAAAACTCGAAAATTGCGAGTTAAACGAGTAACTCGCTACTCGGCTCGACTCGACTCGAACTCGTAACCAAACGAGCCGAGCCGAGTTTCCAAATTTTTGACTAAACGAGTTCGAGCTTTTCGAGCCGAGTTAACGAGTAGCTCAGTAAGCTCGTTTAGCTCGGTAAAAACAGAAAATACAGTGAACTTTCATGTCTGGCCCAATGCCACAAGCCCATGTAGCAAGTCCTGCTAAGCCCACACCCACACCCACGCACCTAGCCAGCAGCCACTAACGCGACTAGCTGCACCATCTACACTAGCACGCACGCAGGAGAGCCAGAGGCAGCTACGTTAGCTTTTTCGTTCTGTAGCTGAGGAGACGCGGCCCGTCCCCGCCGGCCACTGCCCGGCCGCCTCCGTCCCAACCCACCTCCTCTCTGTCGCCCCATCCTCACCGCCAGCCACCGTCCGGTCGCCCCCGTTCCAGCCCACCTCCTCTCCGTCGCCCCATCCTCGCCGACGGCCACTGCGCCGCGCCACCCTCACCCGACCATGGCGCCATGGAGAAGTAGCCGTGCTTGGAGTTGAAGGCTGCAGGACAGAAGATGCGCAATGGTCCATAAATTCTTACCGAGCTAGTCGCGAGTAGCTCGCGAGTTCACCGAGTCGAGTCGAGCCGAGCTTAAGTTTTGGACTTGTTTTGTTAAACAAGCCGAGTTCGAGTAGCTCGTCAGTTAACCGAGTTTGAGCGAGTCGAGCCGAGCTGGCTTGGCTCTGCTCGAATTCCAGGCCTACCAGCATACCATGCTATCCCAAATCCCGTGCTCACATGGGCCAATATTCTTGGGCCTTGAACCTCCGTCCCGAAAGAGAGAAAGAAGCAGCTAGCAAGACATTAGTGTACATGTTCTGCTTAATAAAAAGAGCCTACTAGCATCGTTGTTGGTTGGTTGTTGAGTTGAATTAGCTCGTAAGACGCTAGTGTACTACATATACGGTGTATGACCCACATTTAATATGAAATAAAATATTTTATAATTGCAAATAATAATCGGGTCGTCCATCGGGTCACCCATGGGTATAGACTTGTACCCATACCCTGCCCACGACTAATCGGGTCGCCCATGGATACGACCCATGGGCGAATATGTAGACCCATACCATGCCCATTAGGGTCGGGTGCCCATGGGCAGACGTACCCATGGGTCAGATTGCCGGCCTTAACTACAGTGATCTCACTATTTAAAAAATAAATAAAGTATTTGAAAGTTTCAAACAAATCGGAAAAAAACATGCATATGCTCAATGCCATATATTCGTGCAAAATCTCAAAGCAAAATATTTTGTCTATAATTTCAAATATCCAGCTTTTGTCATTTTTGTGTAGCCCATAATATAAAAAATTCACATTATGAGTTTGCACGCTTGTAGTATAAATCATTGAAAACATGCGGATTTTTTTCAGATTTTTTTGAAACTTTTAAATATATTTTTTGAATTTTTAAAATGTGGATTACTGGAACTCGGAGGCAAAAATATTAGTAGTTTATTTTGGAACACCGAGTATACAACATAAACACACGTAACTCCTAAGCGTGCACAAACCACCACCACACACATTCGCACATCACCCACTGACAACAGAGTCGTGCAGCTCTAAGATTGACGAAGTCACTATAAACCTCACTATCAAGATTAACTTTGTAGTCCATCAAAAGAATATTCCTTCTTAACCACACTGTGCAACTACCCACCTGACCATCTAACCACATGTTGGTTCTCATGCGAGCCAGTACGGCAACACAATACCTACAAATGAATATATGCCTTGAGTATCCACAGTGTGGCCATAGCCAAATTTGCCACGTTAGATTCATTTGGCAACGATGCTATATGTGCGTTTCCTCTACAATGCCCACGGTGCCAAATTTACTATGAGTGGTACCTACCAAAGAATAAACAAATGCTGAGTTTCATCTCTCTCTACCAAAGAATCGTCTCTGCCATGGCGCGAGAGAACAAAGGCAAGCAACAGTTTGCAATGTTTTATTCCGTTCGTGGATTTGGCGTCGACGCAGCCAGCGGACGCAGCTACTTGCGCCGGCCCCCGAATATTTGGTTTGACATCAATTGGCATCGGTCTCACAGTGTTGCACAGCGATGCCAAACGCCAAATTCTTATTTGGCATCGATATTTGGCTACACACTGTGGCTGCTCTTAGATGCAATGGTGTAGATCCACTTATACGAGTTAATACACACTTTTTCCCCTAGAAGATTGCAAATAAGTTTAGCATTTACCTCCGGCGTAACCCTTAGTCCCTTACGAAGACCTGTGTAAATAAAATAAATAATAGCCACGGACTAGTCTTGCTCTTTTATAGAACTATCTTATGTCATCACAAAATCCAAAAGGCATCAAAGCCTATGGCACTCCAGCTTATGATACTGCATAATTTCCTCATTAACCAGGCCAGTTTAAGAGAATTGCACGGGTAACATCAGATAATAGTCATCAAAGCCTATGGGACTCCAGCTTATGATACTGCATAATTTCCTCATTAACCAGGCCAGTTTCAGAGAATTGCACAGGTAACATCAGATAATATTCATCAGTTATCCTCTCATAGTTGCTCTGCTTTCTTTCTTCGAAACAAATATGTCATTTGCACCCTCCTGTTCCCATAATTCAAGAATTTCTGATGCTGCTGGCATCGCTTCATATGAACTACTATTACCATATGAGTTCATGGAATCTAGAACTCTGTCTATTGCAGATACTTGTGTGTCCCAATGCCCAATATTGCATTGCTCATTTTCTTTGTTTCCAGAATGCGAATCACATAATACAATGTCCCCACCCAAGCCAGTTTTCGCAACTAATTCAGGGATATCAGTACTGGAATCAGAGAATTCACTACTACCTTTGTCACCAGGAAATATGTTCGTGCTCGATGACTCCTTGCAAGAGAGCTGATCTTGTTCCATCAGATTGCTACTAGAAGATTTATCTACTTGAGGTTCTTCAGTATCACCAGATTTTTCTTGCCCCAAGGTTGTCGCACATTGGGACTGCAATACTCTTAAAAAACCATGTGCAGGTTCTGTTTTGATGGTTTCACTAGCACAGAGTTGCGTTATAAGGTCTTTCAACGCATCCACACTAAATCTATTCAAATTTTGCTGAAGCAGATCACTCCATTGAAGTTCATCGACATTGACTGAAGTCGCAGCCATAGCACTCATGAGATGCAGTGTCCTTCCGTAGTCACTTTGAGCAATTGTTTGGCAAATGTTTTCAGTGAACAGCTGTACATCAGGGATTTCTCCTTTTTCAAGTATTGAATCGAGTGCATGCTCCAGCAAATAGGTCTGCAAACAAAATCACAGTGAGCAAATAATTTCTGCACTTGGTCACCTTCACAGCAAGCACACTTCACAACAGTTGCCAGCAGGCTATAAATATTTGGAATGCCCTCCCTTGAGGTTAGATGTACAAAATAGTAAAAACTTGAAAAGAAGGTTTCCCAATGAAACTGAAACTGGATATGAAAGCAATAAAACAACTTGGATGACGATGACGATGAGGATCATTCTAAGGTAGAATTTGAGGCGCCACATTTCCTTTGAAAGTACCACCTCCGTCTCAAAATATAAGACAGTTTGGTAGGCTATTTTATCCTACCAAAACATCTTATATTTTGGGATAGAGGAAGTAACAAATTGTCACAGAAATGGGGACGGACCCATATTACACTATTTGATAACAAACAGATATTAAACTCCATGATGAACACAACGTTACTTCTAATTTTTAAATAAGATGTAGAGGCCATATTTGCAAAAATACCATATAACATATTATCCAACGGAAATTTGGTTTGACCTAGTACTGTGTTAAGAATCGAACCACCAAGTCATATATATCAAAAAAGAACAGCAGGTAGTGGATTATAAACACACCTTTCCAGCTCTGGATGCCTTGATGAGCAACCATGAATATTTCCTTTGATCTAGATGGTGATGAGAGAGAGTCATTTGCCTATAAACATTTTCGAAATATTCCCACTGTTGGGCAGATGCAGATGCTTCAAGTATAGAGCTGTATGTATATGCGTCCGCGTTGAGTGATGAATGACTATGGATACGTGGCTGAGAACTAGAAAAGCTATATGTGGTGGTCTCAAACAAGTCTTTTGCCTTCCCAAACATATCACAACGTCCATACACTTTTAGCATGACATTTATGGTCCCAATATTTGGAGTGCAGTAGTCCTTCATTGACTCAAATATCGAGATACACTCAGATATATATCCACCATCAAAGGAGGCTAAGATCATGCCAGTAAATGCGAACTCCAGTGGTTTAGTGAGGCGAAGCTGTTCCAACTTCTCAACCTGAAACAGAAAAATTATCATAAAAAATCCGTCTATTTTCTTTACTCTCCCAGTCCCCACAAGGAGATACTGCTTGCGTAATAAGGATACAAATGTAATGCCGGCTCTTTGCAAAAGTAAGATTAATTAAAATGACTGGGAAGAAAATGGTGCGGGAGTGGGGCTACTAAGCAAAACCCGCAACGGAAGAGGAAAGAGCATATCAACGGTACTATCTGTTCTAGAGACTAGAATATATGACGCTGATGACAAACTCACTGTTTTCTATAAGCAACTTTGACCAACAACTTCCGTAGTACTTATTTACTAAAGTACTTTTTATTTTTCAAACTTCACATCAAAATTTCTATTGGTACAGTTGCCATATAATTAATTTGATTAGTTTGGTACAAATTATCAGTAAAAGATAGGGGAAGTTCAACCACTCAAATTCCAAAATACCATGTACTTGTGAGCAGAGGGAGTAAGAGACTATAAATATACATTTGAAGCATGTTGAAAAAGCTGGCACCTGAAATAAATCTGAAAATTAGAACAAACTGTTCTGAGGTGTAAGACCTCCAAAACTAAACATCACCATTGGTATTGGTAACATCTGAGTTTTTGCACGGCGAAAACTCAACTTTCAGCAGTTTGATCAATGCCACTTGAGGTGACATGAGCCCTACTGGGCACAAAGCCATACCTAGTGGCGTTATCAGAGCATTTTGTTTTCTTCAGCTTTTGTGCCATCCAAAAGAAATCGATCATATGTTTTTCCTAATCTTGGTACCACATATGACATGGTTCTCGATGAAGAAATAATAAAATCATACAACTAGCGCAAACCCCAAAAGGCAGCGATATCTGACTAAATGCATAATCATTCACAAACCTGCAACATAGCATCTTTCCACCTTCCTTTATTGCAAAGACAGCAAGCAAGTTCATAGTACACACTTGCAGCTCCAACAACTCCTCTTTGTTCCATGTCTTGAACTGCTTCAACTGCTTCATTTACTTTCCCTTGTTCCCAGAAGGCTCTTACTAGCACTGATTGGAAAAGTTAGAAGGTCAACAGTCAACTACATAACCGAAATTTCAAATAGTATATCCAACTACAATGCACGAATACAGTACACCAGACGAAGCTTACTGCAATGCTACCTTTATAAGTTATCGCTCTTGCAGGTACCCCTTTTCTCTGCATCTTTTCAAAGAACTTCTGGACAAACTCATATTTCTTGGCTTTAAGCATAACCTTTCAGAAAGCAGCTCCAGTAAGAATAAGTAATATGCCATAACAGATCAAAGATTCAACTAAGGAAAACCACCATCTTTTTCTTAAAATTGATACCATGTTAGTTGCTTGAGAGTGGAACAAATTGGACAACAGGGAGGTTTGACCATATTAGAATATCACAATGGTTTTTGAGTATATGAAGATATGAGATACAGGACATGTACAAGAGGAGGAAGCTGAATAACTGACATAGGGGAACATAGGCAGGACAAGATCAGAGCACTGGAAGTATAGAACATTGTAAATAGAGACCAACGCTTCTAAACCAGATGCATGTATATGGCTTGAATAAAATATGCAATAAGTCAGACCTGGCTAACTAGAAGTTGTGGTTATTAAAAATAAACATAATTTGTCAATAATATATAACTGTCTAGATCGTAGTTTCCATCATACCTTAATTCTTAACAGATTGTTCAGTGCTGATATTTTAAAATATGCTAATAATCAAATAAGTTAGTGATATCCTTATCGAGTTATGAATGCCACAAAGATCTGTAAAGATGTTGACCAAACAAGAATAGATGAATGCTACCAGATTAACTAAATATCAATACCAGTGATCAAGTAAACATCGTTACCTCCATTGCCAACCCAAATGTCGCACCTGTAGGCGTCAATCCACTGAATCGCATTTTCTGGAACACCCAAAATACCCCTTTCCACTGTTGTGATAATACGCATGCATTAAGAACCTATAAAACCAAAGGTCAGAGTGACAAGACAATCATGTTTCCAACAAGATCGAGACTTCTTCGGACATGGAACTAGGAAAAAAATGACAAGAAAAGCTACACAAGCTACCCTCACCGAGTTATAAACGAGAACATCCGGCTCCAACAAAGGATCCCAATCTCTACGTCGCATCAGCATTACCCTTTTTGAAGGCTTTTGTCTCATATTATCTATTATCTTAATTAGCTCACTGAGAAGGCCAGCTCGACCAAGTGTAACAGTGATACTATGGTATGCAGCCATATCGGGATATATTTGAGCATCTCCCTGATGTGAAGCAACAGAAAAACGTTTATGCCATTTATTTTTCTTGGTTTGGGAAGGAGGGAAGATGTAAAATAATAAATTGATTAATTTATTGTGATTATGGGGGGAAAAAACTACCCGCATGATGGTGAAAACTCGAAGTGCTTCAGTTGGCATCGATGCTTTCCCAAGGATTGAGAGTAACTTTGTATAAACAAACCTAGATATGGAATAGTTCTATTAGTTACTGTCATTGACATTCCCGGACAACTTCATTTTATAAATTATGCTTGCAGTGGCCGGAAAGAAAGAAGTGGGTAGAATATGAACGCATAAACAGAAAAATACCTGCTTCTTCGATGCTTGTAGCTGTTCTCATTGTACACCCATTCAGTTAAAGCAACAGCCTGCCTCCAGTTTCCTTTAGCCTCAAGCCCTTTCAGTATTTGTAGTAGATTATCTTCATTATATATCAGGTCAGCTTGTTTCATCATTTTAGTAAGCCTCCAATCACCCAAACTTAGTTCCACTTCATTGAGCCTGGTGGACAAACTTGTTTATTCGATAATGGAAACGCGACTCTTCACATATCATAGCTGACGTGGTACAGATGAAGAGATACTCGTCCTTGAAGGACAAAAGTACATGATAATGGTATAAGGATAACGAAGATGCACAGTCACTAGAACGCCTGTAACCCTCCTAGGAGGATGTAAACGAACTCTATCTTTTCAATGAAATAAAACGCAAAGAATCCTTTGCGTTTTCTCGAAAAAAAAGTTAAGTGCACACAAGTGTTCGCTCATATAAAAAATGTATAGCTATCAGATGCAAATCCCTGCGAAATCTATCAATTAATTGCCGTAAAGGTGTCTGCCGCGTGGATTTAAAACAAGCAAGTCAGTTTTCGTGATTTCATTGTTGGTAGGTTCACACTCGCACTGGGGTTCCCGCTTGCAATCATACAAGTATCAAGTCATCCTATTCCTCATGTTATTGAGTACAGTAATTAACAACAAAATTTGAGAAGCAGGCCGCAGCCAACACTACTCCAGAGCAGAACGTCATGAAAGAGTAGCAAGCGCAGGAGACATGGCTTACCTAGTCACCAGCAACTCAATCTTCCTCTCCTCGTCCCCCACTTCCGAAATCCAGCCGGAGCCGACACGCCTCTGCTTTCCCTTGGCATACTCCGCCTCTCCTCCTTTTCCACGTCGTCGTCAAGAAGCCACTGGAATACGCCACCCCTCCTCCCCTCGAGCATCTTCCGCAGGCCATCGAGCCCTTCCTCGCCGGAGGCCACGCGCGGCGGGTCCGCACCGCCGCGGGCACCGTCCCAGGGCCGCCCCATCAGAGCGCGGTACTCCTCGGCGGCGGCGCGTAAGCTGGCCTCCTCCTCAGCCTCTAGCGCCTCCTCCTTCGGCGGCGCGTTGGCGGCGGAGGATTCCTTCCTCGCGCGGCGGAGCGACTTGTGGGCCTCCTTCTTGCGGAGGGCGTGGAGGATCTTGGGCGTCGCGGATACGCCCTTGCGGAGGAGGCGACGGCGCAGCGTCTCGGCGGTCGGCGTCGGGCGGGGCTTGCGGCTGGGGGCTGGGTTGGGGTTTTGGAGGTGGAGGGAGAGGTGGAAGCGAGGGGAGGGCGAGGCGATAGCCATGGCTGGAAACGCGCGGAATGCAGCAGGCAGCAGCACTGCATCTGCAGCAGACTAGAGTGCTTCTCGCTGGGGTACTTGAGCTGGAGGTATTGGGCCACGAAAGATTAAAATCCGCAGCTATCCATCCCCTTGGTCCTCCGTTTGCTGGGCGGCCTATCACACAGATTTTTTTTTCTGCTTCCTTTTTCAATCCTTCTATCGCTAAGAATTGGTTACTTACCTAATGCACAAATTTGACTAAAAAACCGATGCATAAACATTTTGTGTGTTTAGATATAAAGTCGAGAAATGCAAAGGCACGCAGAAGAAGCAAGGTCCATAAAAGGGGAAAAAACACAAAATGATATAGAATGGCGGGTTTCCATGAAGAGGTCAGATAGTCCGAGGTAGAAAAATCGGAGAAGCCTGTGAAAAAAATGAGAGCCCCGGATAGTGGCCTGGATGGAACCCAGGATTGGCTCCCAGGAAGATCTGAACAATCACGGTAAACACTTTGTGACGTAAAATTGTCATTGGACAGTCCGAAATGTATGTGTGCAAAGAGGCAAATGGTTCATGTAAACCTCTTTTGGTCTGAAACTTAGGGTTTATGGAAGGGCGTATAAATAGCAAACCCTCATATCTTCCTAGAGTTGGAAATGATGAATACTTTATGAGAGGCATATTTTCACCATATAATACACCACCGGGATGCACTTAGAGAGTGAATGTTTGTCAATCTAGACCATCTCTAGCGCAACTATCACCCCTAGCACATCATCGCGGGGGAAGACAGGGTCAGAGGGAAAGTTAAGATGGTGAAGTGGGAACTGAGGAAACTGTTCCCTCTGATCAAGCCCCTCAGTCGTCGCTGTCTGTCACTGATTGCGTGGATCACACGTTCGCTGGGAGACCCCAAGAGGAAGGTATGAAGCAGTGAAGCAGCAGTTTCCCTCAGTATGAAACCAAGGTTTAATCGAACCAGTAGGAGAAATAAATCACTTCTGAAGGTTGTTGGTGGCGGAATATGGCACGGCGCAATACCAGGGAATCCAGCGCCAACGTGGAATCTGCACACAACACAATCAAACTACTTTGCCCCAACGAAACAGTGAGGTTGTCAATCTCACCGGCTTGCTGAAAACAAAGGATTAAACGTATGGTGTGGAAAACAGTAGTAAATTGCAGAGAATGAAAAGGAACAGTGTTTGCAGTTGGTTGTATTATCAGTGTAAAAGAATGGACCGGGGTCCACAGTTCACTAGTGGTGTCTCTCTATAACAGATAACTAACATGCTGGGTGAACAAATTACAGCTGGGTAATTGACAAAATATTGAGCGCATAACAATGCATATATATGACATGATGATTACTATGATATTCATGTGGGCATTACGACAAAATACATAGACCGTTATCCAACAAAGTCTATGACTAATAATCCACCGCCAGGTTGTCATACCGAGTTCCCCGTTGGTATTAAGTTGCAAGCAACGGATAATTGCATTAAGTAATGTACGTAAAATAAACAAATGCATTAGACCTAACGGCGTACCCTTAAGCTAAGCATCGGTTATTTTATCCCTAGTGGCAACAGCACATCCACAATCTTAGAAGTTATTGTCACTCTCCCAGATTACCGGAGGCATGAAACCACTATCTAGCATAAATACTCACTCTTGGAGTTACAAGCATCTACTTGGCCAAAGCATCTACTAGTAACGGAAAGCATGTAAGATCATAAATAACATATAAGATAGATTGATAATCAACTTGACATAGTATTCAATATTCATCGGATCCCAACAAACACAACATGTAGCATTACAATAAGATGTTCTTGACCATGATAGGCAGCTCACAAGATCTAAACATGATAGCATAAAGTGGAGAGACAACCATCTAGCTACTGCCATGGACCCGTAGTCCAAGGATGAACTACTCACGCATCACTCCGGAGGCAGGCATGGTGATGTAGAGCCCTCCGGTGATGATTCCCCTCTCCGGCAGGGTGCCGGGAAGAGCTTCCGAACCCTCCCGAGCTAGGGTTGACGGTGGCGGCGTCTCTGGAACTTTTCATGGATAATGGCTCGGGTATCTAGGGTTTTCGCGTCGGGAGGAATAAATAGGCGAAAGGGCGGCGGCTGCAGAGCCACGAGGGCCCCACACCACCCCACGGCGCGGCAGGGGGTGAGCCCGCGCGGCCCCATGGTATGGGCGCCACGTGGCTCCCTCCGTGTCTCCTCTGGACTCCGTCTTCGTGTTGGAAAAATAGGAGGTTCTGTCCAAGTTTCGTCCAATTCCGAGAATATTTCCAGACTAGCTTTTTTGGAATACAAAAACAGCAGAAAACAGGAACTGGCACTGTGGCATCTTGTTAATAGGTTAGTCCCAGAAAATGCATAAAAATGCTATGAAGTGTATATAAAACATGTAACAATTGGTATAATATCAACATGGAACATCAGAAATTATAGATACGTTTGAGACGTATCAAGCATCCCCAAGCTTAGTTCTACTCGTCCTCGAGTAGGTAAAACGATAAAAACAAAATAATTTCTGAGGTGACATGCTACAATCATAATCTTGATCAAATAATACTGTAAAGCACATGTTATGAATGAAGTGATCCAGGTCAATGGTCTATAGTTTGCTAGCAAGTAGATAATGAGGAAACAACTGAATCATATAAGCAAAAACTTTTCATGAATAGTACTTTCAAGACAAGCATCAAGGAGTTTTGCATAAGAGTTAACTCATAAAGCAATAGATTCTAAGCAAAAGGTGTTTAAACCAACACAAAGGAAGATTTAAGTTTCAGCAATTGCTTTCAACTTTCAACATATATATCTCATAGATATTTGTCAACACAAAGCATATAATAAGTGCAATATATGAGCATATAAAAATTGTTGCACCAAAGTTGACACTAGTGTTTGCTTCTAAGATAGAAAGAAGTAGGTAAACTGACTCAACATAAAAGTAAAAGAAAGGCCCTTCGCAGAGGAAAGCAGGGATTAAATCATGTGCTAGAGCTTTTTAAGTTTTGAAAAACATATAGAGATTGCATAAAATATTTGACACTCCTCCCAACCTTTGCTAACACAAGCCATGACTAACCAAATCCTCGGGTGCTTACCATCAATCACATACCATGGAGGAGTGTCTAGTTTTGAGAGGTGTTTGTTAATTGTCAATGAATGGTAGCGGATGAAAACAGTATTCTCCCTATCAAACAGACTTTTAAGAGCGGCTCCCATGAAGGACGTTATTTCTTCCAGCAAGGCAGATCATCCCTCTTCTCTTTTGTTTACACATGCAGGTATTTCACTGTTTGTCATTGCTTACTGATAAATCAGGGCAAAAATGTGAAGAGAATTAAGCGGTTAAAGTTGTAATTAATTGGGACTGCGCACCCCGTTGCCAGCTCTTTTTGCAAAATTATTGGATAAGCGGATGTATATGCCACTAGTCCAGGTGTAAAGTCGGTTTGACAAGTCGAATAAAGAACAACCCACTACTTCCTCATGAGCTGGTAAACATTGACACAAAAAGGAATAATAACAATTTTGAATAATTTAAAGGTAGCACATGAAAAATTTACTTGGAATGGCAAGAAAATACCACATATAGATAGTTATGGTGGACACAGATGGCATGGATTTGGCTCAAGGTTTTGGATGCACGAGAAGCATTCCCTCTCAGTACAAAGTTTAGGCTAGCAAGGTTATTTGAAGAAAACACAGGATATCAACCGACACAGCAAGGCTTATATAAAAACATATTGCAAGCATTATAAGACTCTACACTGTCTTCCTTGTTAACCAAACCCTTTTACTAGAAAATATCTAGACCTTAGAGATACCAAACATGCAAACCAAATTTCAACGAGCTTTACGGTAGTTCTTCATTAATAGGTTTTAACTACATGATACAAAAGCTTAATCATGAACTACTTAATAACTCACAACAATTGACAAGTATCAAATTATCCAATACAGTGATCTACAAGAATATGTAAGTTTTTTCCATTATACCATCTACCACATGCAACATTTTCTGTTCCAACCAAACACCAATCAATTTATTTCAACATAAACTCTCCAAACAATTATAAGTGAAGCAAGAGAGTACTTTCTTTAAAAGAACTAACAGCTCTGAATAAGAGATGCATGAAAAACAGGAGCTAAAAGCATAGCAATAGCTAGACAAGAATACTCAACAAGTATAAGTGAAGAATAGGAGTATTCATATGAAAAAGCGGAGCGTGTCTCTCTCCCAATCAAGAATGCTGGGGCCCAATCAAGTTGACCATACGAAAAATAAAATACTGAAAATAAAAACACACAGACGCTCCACGTAAAGCACATATGATGTGAAAGAATTAAAATATAGTTTCACTAGAGATGACCTGATAAGTTGCTGATGAAGAAGGGGATGCCCAAGGCATCCCCAAGCTTAGACGCTTGAGTCTTCTTGAAATTTGCTGGGGTGATCCATGGGAGCATCCCCAAGCTTAAGCTCTTCACTCTTCTTGATCACATTATATCATCCTTCTCTCTTGACCGTTGAAAACTTCCGCCACACCAAACTCAAAGTAATTCTCATTAGAGGGTTAGTGCACAATCAAAAACTCACATGTTCTATAAGGACACAAACATGACCGTTACTTTTAACATTAGCTACTGCCACTGATGTTATGTGAAGCTCTTCACCCTAAAAAAGAATTCCACTCAACACTAGTAAAAGAGAGAATGCGAAAAATAAAAGACAGAATCTGTCTAAACAGAACAGTCCGCAAAGACGAATTTTTTCGAGGCACTTACGTTGCTCAGATCGAAAAACTTTAAACTAACAAAAGATGCGTACATATCTGAGGATCACGCACAAAAAATTTCAGATTTAAATAATTTTCTGTGATTTTACAGAACTAAAACGGTGAACAGCAGAAATCTGTTCCTGCGCAGAAATCCAAATCTAGCATCCTCTTCCTATTAGAGGCAATACTTGGCACAACAATGCGATAAAATAAAGATACAAAGGAATTGTTACATAAGTAAACAACTCCTTGAATCAAAAAAAAGAAAAAATGCAGAAATAAAATAATGGGTTGTCTCCCATAAGCGCTTTTCTTTAACGCCTTTCAGCTATGCGCAGAAAGTAAGAATCAAGTGTTTCCAAGCGATGAGGCGTCAACAGAATAATTTGCTCTAACAATAGAATCAAAAGGTAACTCCATCTTCTTTCTAGGGAAGTGTTCCATACCTTTCTTGAGTGGGAATTGGTATTTAATATTCCCCTCTCTCATATCAATAATAGCACCAACAGTTCTAAGAAAAGGTCTTCCCAAAACAATAGGACAAGAAGCATTGCATTCAATATCCAAAACGACAAAATCAACGAGGACAAGGTTATTGTTAACCATTGACGAGGGGTACACTCATCAAATCCCATGGTTAAGGACCTAGGGTTGAGATTATGGGAAGAGAACGTGGTAGTACTGGTAGTTTCGTCGGCTGACAAGCAGAGGCAAAGATTTACCCAGGTTCAGGCCCCTCGGGTGGAGGTAAAGACCCTACTTCCTGGTTGTTTATTATTGATTGCGGGAGATTATGAGGTTACAAGGTGGCTCCGGCGAGATGACGATCTCGCTAGAGCTTTGGTGGTTTGAGTATGGCTTGTCCCCAGATCGGTGCCCCTCCCAGCCTTTAAATAGGCTGGGTCTCGGGAGTACGTAACCGACCTGGTTTACATATAAGGAAAGTATAAACCGACTATACCTATGTTTAATCTTGGAGGGTACTCCATCTTGTTGGGCCTCTTATCTTGGGTTTCGTGTTGGCTCTTCGCTTATTGGGCCTTTAGTCATCACGTGCACCAGGTACCCTTACGGTAGGGTACCCGAGATGTATACCCTTGTCAACCATTATAAAAACATCATCAACTCTCCCCAAAGGTTTCTTTATAGTATTATCAGCAAGGTGAACATCCAAATAACAGTGTTCCAAAGGTGCTAAATCAAGCATATCATAGAGTTTCTTAGGCATAACAGAAATACTAGCACCAAGATCACATAAAGCGTTGCAATCAAAATCATTCAACTTCACTTTAATGATGGGCTCCCAACCATCTTCTAACTTCCTAGGGATAGAAGCTTCATGTTTTAATTTCTCTTCCCTAACTTGCATGAGAGCATTAGTAATATGTTTAGTAAAAGCCATGTTTATAGCACTAGCATTAGGACTTCTAGCTAGTTTTTGCAAGAACTTAATTACTTCAGAATATTGCAACCATCAAAATAAAAATCATTATTATCAAAAGTAATAGGACCATTGTCTCCCACATCTCGAAAAATTTCAGCACTTTTATCAGGAACAGTTTCAGTGTTTTCAGGCAATTTTAAACGTTTTGCAACAGAAGTAGAGACATTGCCAACACCAATTACTTTACCATTGATAGTAGGAGGTTTGTTAACACTTGAGTTTACAGCATTTTCAGTAGTAGTTGTAATAGTATAAACTCTAGCAATACTATTCTTTTTAGCAATTTCATCCTCTCTTGCCCACCTAGCATGTAAATCAGCTAACATCCTCATATTATTATCAATTTTAACTTGTATAGCATTGAGAGTTTTTGCTCTCTTTAACATCATAAGGCATAGTTTTAATTTTTAACAAATTGATGCATCCAAAATGCATCTACTTTTCCAAGCACTTTGCCTCATAATTTGCTCCGGAATCTTCCCATATTTGAATAAAACTGTTGAATCTGACGCTGTTTTTAGCAAAGTCTCTTTTCTGGCTATTTCTGCAGGAAATAAAATCGGAGAAAATTACCACGTCAATTTTTATGGAAAAGGAGGACAATGGACAAAAGATGGACACGAGGAAGCGCTCGAGGGCCAAATGGGTGGGCCCCACATGGCCCCTGTACCTGGCCGCGTGGGCCCAGCCCAAATGGGCCTCGGGCGCCGCCTCGCCTTCGGTCTTTGACGTACCCCCTCATATATACGAAAAAGTGCTTGCCCTAGGAGGAGAGGAGCTTTCGCGAAACACACCGCCGCCGCCACCATGATCTTCGTTTCGGGGACAGATTGATCCAGGATTTCTCCTCCGGTGGAGGGATCCGGAGGCCGTCTTCACCGCCTTCATCACCGCCTTCATCTCCATCGACCATGAGCCCCTTCACCATCACCATGTGTGAGTAGTCCGCTGTAGGCATGTGAGGTGGATGGGGATTGGATGAGATTGATCATGTAATGCTACCCGTTGTTCGGGATTTTAGGGTTTTATCTTGAGGATACTTTTGTATTATGTTGATGCACTCTTGCTATGTTTAATGCTTGCTACTAGGGCCCGAGTGGCATGATTTCAGTACTGAACTTATATTGCCCCATCATATATTTGAGTTTGGTATTTATCTGCAAAGTGTATCACCTGCTATTATGTTGAACCTGCGAACCCTAAACGTGACATATAGGGAAAACAAGGGGGAGATGTTTTAGTTTGAGGATTCTATGTGTTCATGAAGTGTTAATGCATTGTTCCGGTCTATTCGAAAGGGTAGACCTTAATTACCTGTAGTTCCAAGTTGGCCCCGGTGAAATGGGCAGGTTGGACAATAGATGTTGTGCAAATTCTCTTGGTTAGTACGCACAACTAAATATGGAACACATACCTACATATATCGGAGTTAGAGATAGGTCCCATTGTTATTTGTTTCTTATTATATGATCAATCTCATTCTTGCAACACCCCGCTATCACCTCATGCCTACGTTTTAAATCTCTGAGTTACACTTTCACTTTTCCGGTGAAAACTGGGAAACACTTGTTCACTGCTACTGTTCTGCTTGTTACTTGAATCATACTACTGCCATCACTATTACTGCTGCAAGTTATTGATATACAGGTGTGGTTGAGAGTGACGCCTCAATTGCCAAGGTCTTATTGATATCCTTGTGTTCCCATCGAGTCGAACTATAAATTTGGGTAATACTTCCCAACGAAGACTTCAGCGATCCCCTATACTTGTGGGTATCAAGACGTTTTCTGGCGCCGTTGCCGGGGAACCTAGCTTTATTGGTAAGACAACTTGTTATCATCTATTTGCTGCTTTTGCTTGTTCCTAACCATGGGAAAGGAAAAGACTACTCCGAAGGAAGTGAGGCCTTCAACTACTCGCAGAGGTACGGATTTGCCAAGTAGGCCAAACTTTTCACCTAATGTTGGTTCTGCTGTTGCTCCTAAGAAAAGAGGAAAGGTTTTATCTAGTTCACCATTGTCTAAAATGTCTACTAGTAATGAAAATGATTTATTATGTGGTAGCATAGACAAAGAAGTGACACCTGAAACATCTGAGATAACTGAAACACCTGAAAATCTGGAATCTTCTACTAATGAAAATGTGGAATCTGAGTTAGAAGATAATGAATACTGTGATGATGAATTTGAAACTTCTTCTGAGGAAGAGGAGGCATTTACTTGGCTTTTATGAATTCTGACTTTGATAAATTGGATAAACTTGATAGCTATAAAAATTCTCCTCTTGATGGATATTTTCCTATTACTGAGAAAATGAATGCTCCTGCTATTAAAATTAAAGATAAAGATTATGAGTTTAGTGTTGATCCTGAAATAATTGAAAAAGCTGAAAAATATAAGTTTTATGGTAGAGAGGATGAGTTTCCTTTTGAACACATTGCTGTCTTGCATGACTTATCTGTGTTATTTGGTAAAGATGAAATCCATCAACTCTACTATTTCTTAAAGCTGTTTCCTTTTACTTTGGGAGGAAGTGCTAGAACGTGGTATAATCGTTTAGAACCTGGATGTATTACTAGCAAGGAAGAATGTTTGCAGGTATTCTATAATAAGTATTTCCCTGCTGATAAGATTCATGGTTTGACTGTTGAGATTAGCAACTTTTCACAGAAAGAGAAGGAGGATTTACCCCAAGCTTGGGGGAGGTATAGTAAGATGGTTAGGAAATGTCCTACCCATGGCTTAAAGAGTAATGAAATACTTGATATATTTTACAATGGTCTAACCGAAAACACCAGAGGCTATCTTGATGGTATTGCAGGTAATGTTTTCAGGGAAAGGACCGTTGATGAAGCAACTGAGCTATTGGAGACTATCTCTAGGAATTATGAAGACTGGAATATTGAAGAGATATTTCCGGAGAAGAAAGGAGGCATGCTCAAATTGGATAACGAAACTATGAAAGAAGCTTCCAAGGCTATTAAAGAGAAGGGAATTAAAACCTCTCATCTTAAGGAATTATCTGAAATGGGTGTTAAACTTCCTGATGATCAACCATGTTTTCCAATTCAAGTCAATGCTATTAGCTCCATAAAAGGTAATGAAAAGGTAACACCTCCTGTTGATGTATCCTACATGAATGATTTTGCTTATCATCATAATCCTGAGGAGCATAATATTAGAATGACTATTATGGAGAACTCTCACAAAATTAAATCTCTTCGAGAAAGTTTACATGCTAGTGTGGGAGAGGTAAAAAGAATTGTTAAACACTGTGAGATGATGAATAATCAAGTTGAACAAATGGTTTCTCTTCAAAATCAATTGTATGAAAGTCTTATGGTGAAGAAACAGGTTTGTGGAGTTAACACTAGGGGAGGTGCAAGTACTCAGGATCCTGATTTTCCTGAAGACCATCCCAAGAGAAAAGAACAAGAAGCTCTCAAGAAGAAATCTTCTGCAGGAAAATCTCCCAATGAAAACAAGGACATTGATGACTCTGAAGAGCAAGATAAGGATATTTCTATTTCTGATGCTGAGACTGAAGATAATAATAATGAAGAAGAAGAATCACCTTCACCTGAAGAAGAGCCACAGGAGGATGAAAATATTGAAGAACCTGAACCTAATGATAAAGAAGACCCTCCACCATCTACTAAGAAGAATAAGAAGAAGAGCCATCCTAATCCACAAAGAGGTAAAGATAGGGATCCGTGGGTACAAAAACCCATACCATATCCCCAAGAGGTAATCAAAGCTTTGGTTGATGCTAGATTTGAGAAATTCTTTGAGTTGATTAAGTCTTTGTGTTTGCAAATTCCTCTTGTTGATGCTATTAAAATCCCTCCATATTCCAAATACATGAAAGACATTGTGACTAATAAAAGAAAGATTCCTACTGATGCAATAACTGCTATGCTTGCTGAATATTCCTTTGAAGGGTAAATGCCTGAAAAACGTGGTGATCCTTGTATTCCTTGTCATATTAAAGAAACTTATGTGAAATATGCTCTATGTGACTTAGAGCTGGTGTTAGTGTTATGCCTTTTTCTTTATATAAGAAACTTAACCTAAACAAACTGGTTCCAACTGAAGTATCATTACAAATGGCTAATAAATCAACTGCTGTGCCTATAGGAATATGTGAGGATGTCCCTATTTCTATTGCTAATGTGTTAATCCCTACAGACTTTGTTGTGTTAGAAGTGCCTGAAGATGATAATTTGTCTATTATTCTTGGAAGACCCTTTTTAAACACTGCAGGGGCTGTTATAAATTGCACTGAGAGCAAGGTAACATTCAATGTCAAGGGAAATGAGCACACTATCTATTTTCCTAAGAAGAAATCTGTTACTATGGTAAGCCAGAGTGTGAACTCCATTAAAAGGAATACTCTTATAATAGGAAGCTTTGAGTTTGCATTGCCACCTCCTGAACCAAAATATGCCATCTTAATGATTGGAACTATTCCAATCAAATATGAGGTGACTTGAAATTGCTCAGAAAACATATAAAATAAAGAATCATGTATTATATCTTTTGCATATTATTAATGAGACTTGATCAACCTCATTACTAATATGAAAATGATGTAAACTTGATTCCCATAAAAATTGCCTTGAATGTTTGATTTCATTTATTCTAGAATTTTTAGATTATTTGCATGAGCATAATTATTTCAAAGTGCAGAAATTCCAGAAATGTAGTTTGAAAAATTCTGTTCAGAAAATTTTCTCGAAAAATTCCAGAAAAATGTGGAGGTAAGTTATTTTACCAGAGGAACTAACAGCCAAAAGGGAGACACCAGTGGGCCACCAGGGCCCAAAAGGGGGTGTCCCATGCGGCCACAGTACCTGGCCACGTGGGACCCACTATTTTGGCCCACAGAGGGGGTTAGGTGAGTATCAAGTGCCCATCTCCTTCCCCTCGACAGGAAACCAGCCCCAGGTATTTTTCCCAAATTTTCTCGATCTCTCTTCCTGCTATCCTTGGATCTCCAAGTTTAGGGCAGATTTTTCAAATCTGTTTGGTGGGATTGCTCATTGGTATGTGACTCCTCCACTCATCCAATTACTTTTTGTTATTATGCCTCATGCATGAAGTATTTTGCTGCACTAGGTGTCACCCTTTTATGCTTAGAAAATCCATAGATTCAAGTTTTCTAGTTGATATTGATGCATGATATTGATGTGGAGACTATTTATGATGGCTTAATGTTGTTTTAAGGTGTTACATCTTGATTTTTGTTGAATATTGTTTTTGGGTAGCAAGGTATCATGTTTAGCAAGGGTGATGGCTACGTGTTGGTGAACCCCAAGAGGAAGGTTATGATGTAGACAGCAGAAGTTTTCCCTTGAGAAATCTACCCAAGGTTATCAATCCAGTAGGACTTGACGATCTATCGGAAGGTTGTTGATGTTGACTCCCCCTGGCGCTAGGGAGCTTGCACCAACGTGGAATCTGCACAGACACAAACCAGAACTTTGCCCAACACGAAACAGAGAGGTTGTCAATCTCTCCGGTCTTGCAGAAACAAAGAGTTAAACGTATGGTGTGGAAAACAGCAGGAAAACAGCAAGTAACAGGAAACAGATGATTGCAGCAGGTTGTGTAAACAGTATGAGGAAATTGGACCAGGGTCCACAGTTCACTAGTGGTGTCTCTCTCAGAACAGATAACTAGCATGTTGGGTAAACAAATTACAGCTGGGCAATTGACAAATAGAGAGGGCATAACAATGCAATACATGCCAAGATGTCTACTATGAAATCTAGTTGGGCATTACAACAAAGTACATAGACCGTTATTCCAACCGCATCTATGCCTAAATAATCCACCTTCAAGGCAGCATCCGCATCCATTCAGTATTAAGTTGCTAACAACAGATTATTGCATGAAGTAAAGTGTGTAATGTAATCAATACAAGTGCCCTTGGACACTGCACCAATGTTTTATCCCTAGTAGCAACAGCACATCTACCATCTTAGACCTTTCTGTCACTGATCCAGATATCTAGAGACTGAACCCACTATCGAGCATAAATACCCCCTCTTGGAGTCACAAGCATCTACTTGGCCAAAGCATCTACTAGCAACGGAGAGCATGCAAGATCAAGAGCACATAGATAAACAACTTGAATAAACATGGTATCAATATTCATCGGATCCCAGCAAACACAACATCTAGCATTACAATAAGATGATCTTGATCATGTTAGGCAGCTCACAAGATCTAAACATGGAGGCACAAGGTAGAGAGACAACCATCTAGCTACTGCTATGGACCCGTAGTCCAGGGGTGGACTACTCACGCATCACTCCGGAGGCAGGCATGGTGATGTAGAGCCCTCCGGTGATGATCTCCCCTCCGGCAGGGTGCCGGGAAGAGCTTCAGAACTCCTCCGATCTGAGATTGACGATGACGGCCGCGACGGAACTTTTCGTGGAATATGATCGACCGTAATAGGGTTTTCGCGTCGCGGAGAATATATAGGCGAAGAGGCGGCGTCGGTGGCCGAGGGGGGCCACCACGCCATAGGGGGCGCGGGCCCACCCTGGGCCGCGCCCTAGTGTGGCGTGGCCCCCTGGTGGGTCTGCTCCGACTCCCCTTTGGACTCCGTGATCTCCTCGTGATATTATTGACGATGTCTTTTGTTTCGTCCAATTCCGAGAATATTTCCTTAATAGATTTTCTGAAACCAAAAACAGCAGAAAACAGGGAACTGGCACTGTGGCATCTTGTTAATAGGTTAGTCCCAGAAAATGCATAAAAATGATATAAAGTGTAACCAAAACATGTAGCAATTGATATAATAACAGCATGGAACATCAAAAATTATAGATACGTTTGAGACGTATCAAGCATCCCCAAGCTTAGTTCCTGCTCGTCCTCGAGTAGGTAAACGATAAAAACAGATAATTTTTGAAGTGACATGCTACCAACACAATCTTTGATCAAATAACAATGTAATGCACATGATCTGAATGAAGTGATCCAAGCCAATGGTCTATAGTTTGCAAGCAAGTAAATAAAGAGTAAACATAAGTGATCACACAAGTGCAAACTTTCATGAATAATACTATAAAACATTTAGAGATATAATAGTTAGTTCACAGCAGCAATAATTCTCAACATGAAAGTGTTTGTATCAACACAAAGGAAGATAATAGCTTCAGCTTTTGCTTCAACTTTCAACATGTATATCATATAGATAATGTCAATGCAAAGAATATGATCAACCAAACACAAAGTTATGTAAAAACTGTTATACTGGAGTTGACAATGATGTTTGCTTAAGTAGACAGAAAGAAGTGGGAAAACTGACTCAACATAAAAGTAAAAGAATGGCCCTTCGCAGAGGGAAGCAGGGATTAACATCATGTGCTAGAGCTGTAGTTCCCGAAGGCATATAGAGAGCATAAAATATTGTTTTGTAAGGTAATGGTGTATACAGGTGTCAACAAATCAAATAGCAGGTACTTGTCATCTTCCATGGCTAACTAACTTTTAGAGCGGTTCCGAGAGTTTTTAGGACTGCACTTGTAACAAGCACTTATTGGTGACACTCCTCCCAACCATTTACTTTCCACAAACCATGGCTAACCGAATCCTCGGGTGCCCACCAACATTCACCATGGAGGAGTGTCTATTTATTTATTTATAGGGTGGACTAACCAGCTCTTTAATGCAAAATAAAAGGTGGAGAAGCAGATGAAGCTGCCAATCCTTGTAAATTAATTAGCATGGAAGATGACAAATCTCACTACTACGTCCTTATGAGCTTTTCAAGTAGTGACACAAAAAGGAAATGTAACAGTTTTGAGTAGTTAGTAGATAGCACATGAAGAAATTTACTTGGAATGGTGAAAACACCACATAATAGGTAGGTATGGTGGACACAGGTGGCATGGATTTGGCTCAAGGTTTTGGATGTACAAGAAGCATTCCCTCTTAGTACAGAGTTTAGGCTAGCAAGGTTATTATAAGCAAACATCATTATCAACTGGAATAGCAAGAGTGTACATAAAACACAAGGTTTGACGAACCATAGACTCCCACTGTCTTCCTTGTTAACACATAGCCTTCATCCAAAAATTATCTAGACTACTATGGACTTCCAATTATGCAACAGATTATTATAGCAGAAAATCCTTATAGTAGTTCTTCATTAATAGCCATTACTTACATGATGCACAAGCTTAAACATTAATTACTTGACAGCTCAAAACAATTGGCAAGCATCAAATTACTCAAGACAACGATCTAAAAAGATTCATGTAAGCATTTTATACCACTACCACATGCATAGCATTTTTCTGGTCCAACCAAACACCAATCAACTTATTTGACAACTCTCCAAACAGATATAAGTGAAGCAAGAGAGTACTTTCTTCAAAAGAAACTGAAAGCTCTAACAAGAGATGTATGAAAAACTGAGAGCTAACAGCAATAACAGCAACTAGACAGGAATACTCAACAAGTATAAGTGAAGCACAAGAGTATTCTAATGAAAAAGTGGAGCGTGTCTCTCTCCCAAACATGAATGCTAGGATCCAACAAGTATAGCACAGCAAACAAAACAAAACAAACTGAAAACAAAAACACACTGACGCTCCAAGGAAGAGTACACTAGTATGAAGCAATAAAAATATAGCACCATTAGAGATGACCTGATAATTTGTAGATGAAGAAGGGGATGCCTTGGGCATCCCCAAGCTTAGATGCTTGAGTCTTCTTGAAATATGCTGGGGAGGTAAGCCTCCCCAAGCTTAAGCTCTTCACTCTTCTTGATCATGTAATATCATTCTCCTCTATCAACACTTGAAAACTTCCTTCACACCAAAACTTAACAGCTTTTCTCATTAGCAGGTTAGTGCACTAAAAGATAATACTTCAAAGTTCTAGCAAAGACAAAACTCACAAGCCAACTATTTTAAACATTAGCCACTGTTACTAGGCTCAAGTGGGCACTTTTACACGAAAAGAAACCACTTAAAAACTTGTAAAAGAGAGAATGCAAAATAAAAGACAGAATCTGTCAAACCAGAACAGTCTGTAATGACGAATTTTTTCGAGGCACTTACGATGCTCAGATGAAAAACTTTTGAAATAATGAAAGTTGCGTAACATCATCAGGAACATGCACAAAAATTTCAGCATTTTTCGATTTTTTCTGATTTTCTACTGAATTAAACGGTGACGAACAGCAATCTGTCCCAATGCAGTCCCGAAAATAAAAACCAACTTTGCATTAGTAACTCTCCTTGGCACAACAAAACAGCAAATAAAAGATACAAAGGAGTTGCTACAGAGGTAAACAAGCATCCTTGACTCAAGAAAACAAAAATAAAACAGCAAATAAAAACATGGGTTATCTCCCAGAAGTGCTTTTCTTTAATGCCTTTGAGCTAGGCATGAAGAGATGCATCAAGTATTGTCAAGACCAGAAAATCCAAAACCATAATTTGTCTTGACACTAGTATCATGTGAGTATTTCATCTTCTTCCTAGGGAAGTGTTCCATACCTTTCTTGAGTGGGAATTGAAATTTTATATTCCCCTCTCTCATATCAATAACAGCACCAACAGTTCTCAGAAAAGGTCTTCCCAAAACAATAGGACAAGAAGGATTGCATTCAATATCCAAAACCACAAAATCAACAGGGACAAGATTGTTATTAACCATTATCAAAACATCATCAACTTTTCCTAAAGGTTTCTTCATAGAAGAATCAGCAAAGTGAACATCCAAATGACATTTTTCCAAAGGTGCAAGCTTGAGAATATCATATAAATTTTTAGGCATAACCGAAATACAAGAACCAAGGTCACACAAAGCATTGCATTCAAACTCACTCAGTTTCATTTTAATAACAGGTTCCCAATTATCATCTAACTTCCTAGGGATAGAAGCTTCAAGTTTTAATTTTTCTTCCCTAGCATGCATGAGAGCTTTGATAATATGTTCAGTAAAAGCCATATTTATTTTACTAGCATTAGGACTCTTAGCTAGCTTTTGCAAGAACATGATGACTTCAGTTATGTTACAATTTTCGAAATTGAAGTTGTTGTCATCAAAAACAATGGAGCAATTATCACCAACACCTCTAAAAATTTCAGCACTTTTACTAGGAACAAAAGTAGTGCTATCAGGCAATTTAAACTTTTTGTAGAGGTAGTAGAGACATTTCCAACACTTATTATCTTTTCACTAACAGTAGGGGGCGCATTAGCATGTGAGGCATCATTTGTTTCATTAGTAAAAATAGTGCAAACTCTAACAACACTATTTTGTTCAGCAATTTCAGCTTCTCTTTCTTCTCTCTCCCATCTTTCATGAAGTTCAGCAAGCATCCTAATGTTATTATCAATTTTAATTTGGATAGCATTGAGTGTTTTACTCTCTCTAATATCACTAGGAATAGCTTTTATTTTCAGCATTTCAACATCATGAGCAAGACTATCAACTTTAGCAGCAAGAGTATCAATTTTTCCTAGCTTTTCCTCAACAGTTTTATTAAAAGTAGTTTGTGTGCTAATAAAATCCTTAAGCATGACTTCAAGATCAGAGGGCACACTTCTATTGTTACTGTAGGAATTACCATAAGAGTTGCTACCATTAGCAGGATATGGCCTATAATTGTTGCTACCAAAATTATTCCTATAGCATTGTTGTTGAAGTTGTTATTTTTAATGAAGTTTACATCAACATTTTTCTCATCATGAGCAACCAAAGAAGCAAGAGGAATATTATTTGGATCCACAACACCATGTCCATTCGAAAGCATAGTCATAATAGCATCAACTTTATCACTCAAGGAGGAAATTTCCTCAACAGAATTTACCTTCTTACCAGTTGGAGCCCTTTCAGTGTGCCATTCAGAATAATTTACCATCATATCATCAAGAAGCTTTGTAGCAGCACCCAAAGTGATGGACATAAAGGTCCCTCCAGCAGCCGAGTCCAAAATTCCTTGAGAAAAATTTAGTCCTGCATAAAAGGTTTGGATGATCATCCAAGTAGTCAGTCCATGAGTGGGGCAATTTTTAACCAAAGACTTCATTCTTTCCCAAGCTTGGGCAACATGCTCATTATCAAGTTGCCTAAAGTTCATAATACCACTTCTTAAGAGATAATTTTAGCAGGAGGATAATATTTTCCAATGAAAGCATCTTTGCATTTAGTCCAGGAATCAATACTATTTCTAGGCAAAGATAGCAACCAATCTTTAGCTCTTCCTCTTAAAGAGAAAGGAAACAATTTCAGCTTAATAATATCACTCTCTACCTCCTTATACTTTTGCATATCACAAAGTTCAACAAAGTTGTTTAAGTGGGCAGCAGCATCATCAGTACTAACACCAGAAAATTGCTCTTTCATAACCAGATTTAACAGTGCAGGCTTAATCTCATAAAATTCTGCTTTAGAAGCAGGTGGAGCAATGGGTGTACAGATAAAATCATTGTTGTTTGTGCTAGTAAAGTCACACAACTTAGTATTTTCAGGATTACTCATTTTAGCAAGCTAAAACAAGCAACAGGGCAACTCGAAATTAAAAACTAGATGCAGGAATTTAATTTTTTTGGGTTTTTGATTTTTAACAGCAAGCAAAACAAAACTAAAACAAGACAAAAACAAAGTAAAGAGATTGGAACTGAGAGACTCCCCTTTCCAATAGCCTCCAAGTCCCCGGCAACGGCGCCAGAAAACAGCTTGATGGCTACGTGTTGGTGAACCCCAAGAGGAAGGTTATGATGTAGACAGCAGAAGTTTTCCCTTGAGAAATCTACCCAAGGTTATCAATCCAGTAGGACTTGACGATCTATCGGAAGGTTGTTGATGTTGACTCCCCCTGGCGCTAGGGAGCTTGCACCAACGTGGAATCTGCACAGACACAAACCAGAACTTTGCCCAACACGAAACAGAGAGGTTGTCAATCTCTCCGGTCTTGCAGAAACAAAGAGTTAAACGTATGGTGTGGAAAACAGCAGGAAAACAGCAAGTAACAGGAAACAGATGATTGCAGCAGGTTGTGTAAACAGTATGAGGAAATTGGACCAGGGTCCACAGTTCACTAGTGGTGTCTCTCTCAGAACAGATAACTAGCATGTTGGGTAAACAAATTACAGCTGGGCAATTGACAAATAGAGAGGGCATAACAATGCAATACATGCCAAGATGTCTACTATGAAATCTAGTTGGGCATTACAACAAAGTACATAGACCGTTATTCCAACCGCATCTATGCCTAAATAATCCACCTTCAAGGCAGCATCCGCATCCTTTCAGTATTAAGTTGCTAACAACAGATTATTGCATGAAGTAAAGTGTGTAATGTAATCAATACAAGTGCCCTTGGACACTGCACCAATGTTTTATCCCTAGTAGCAACAGCACATCTACCATCTTAGACCTTTCTGTCACTGATCCAGATATCTAGAGACTGAACCCACTATCGAGCATAAATACCCCCTCTTGGAGTCACAAGCATCTACTTGGCCAAAGCATCTACTAGCAACGGAGAGCATGCAAGATCAAGAGCACATAGATAAACAACTTGAATAAACATGGTATCAATATTCATCGGATCCCAGCAAACACAACATCTAGCATTACAATAAGATGATCTTGATCATGTTAGGCAGCTCACAAGATCTAAACATGGAGGCACAAGGTAGAGAGACAACCATCTAGCTACTGCTATGGACCCGTAGTCCAGGGGTGGACTACTCACGCATCACTCCGGAGGCAGGCATGGTGATGTAGAGCCCTCCGGTGATGATCTCCCCTCCGGCAGGGTGCCGGGAAGAGCTTCAGAACTCCTCCGATCTGAGATTGACGATGACGGCCGCGACGGAACTTTTCGTGGAATATGATCGACCGTAATAGGGTTTTCGCGTCGCGGAGAATATATAGGCGAAGAGGCGGCGTCGGTGGCCGAGGGGGGCCACCACGCCATAGGGGGGCGCGGGCCCACCCTGGGCCGCGCCCTAGTGTGGCGTGGCCCCCTGGTGGGTCTGCTCCGACTCCCCTTTGGACTCCGTGATCTCCTCGTGATATTATTGACGATGTCTTTTGTTTCGTCCAATTCCGAGAATATTTCCTTAATAGATTTTCTGAAACCAAAAACAGCAGAACTGGCACTGTGGCATCTTGTTAATAGGTTAGTCCCAGAAAATGCATAAAAATGATATAAGTGTAACCAAAACATGTAGCAATTGATATAATAACAGCATGGAACATCAAAAATTATAGATACGTTTGAGACGTATCAAAGGGCAAAGCTTTGGTTGGGATGAGCTCAAGACCAAGAAGAAGAGCATGCAAAGTCTCCCTCAATTATGATGACGACCATCTGTGGGAGGATGATGCATTCTTTGTAGGGGAGAAGCTGAAAATACATACAACAATATGGCAAGATCCCTATGTTCTTGAACAGTGGGGGATCAAAGAGGACTTCGACACCTTCGTCACTACAACTGGATTGCTTAGGTTCTCCCAGAACCCCAAGATACATATGAAGAACTCTCGCGGGAATTCCTCTCTACCTTCAGATTTGAGGGCCCGGAGCCCAAAAGCACAGGAAGAGAAGTAAGGCACCCCCTCTTACCTTTGTTTGCAAATTTACTATGAGAGGTGAGCGCCTTGTTATGTCTCTAGGGGAATTTTGCAATGCTATTGGTGTAGAAAATTCAGGGAGTTGGAGTGAAACTCGTGCTGATACCAACCATGAGCTTGTTGAGTTTTGGCATACTATATCTGTAAACTCTCGTGATAGATTAAATAGGGGTAAATTTACTCATATACAGCACCCAAGTTTGAGATATTTTGCGTTGTTGTGGCGCCCCGACCCGACTGCTATACCGTGATACTGTGTCTCCGGTTATCCGATACCACCAGACACACTATCAAAGCATAATAGAGAGATCAAGACTTGTGGAACAACTGGCACATCACAGACTCTACGACACAAATCATTATAGTTCAACTCTTATAATAGAGAAAGATAGCAAATGACAACCAGAGGTCACAGACCCAACATTACGATAAGCGGAAGCAAATTAGGTTGTTCTAAACAACAAGAACCAAATATGGCCTAAGAGGCCCACAGATAAACATCCAGCGCCAGCTGTTCCGGGATGTCCCAAGCTGCCACCTGGGAACCCCAGACTACTCGTCGACGTCCACAAAGAACCCACCTTCGAGGGCGGTGAAGTCCTCTCCTGAAAATAAGCAAACGACGTTGAGTTCGACGAACTCGCAAGATTAATTATAGAGCTTTAGCTCGATGAGGCTCTCAAGGTTTTATGGCTGTTTTGCATAAAGCTGATTTTATTTAATAGAACATAACTCCATGGCATCGACTATCAGAATATTTTCAAAGAGGGGTAAGAAGTAACTCTTTTCTCTTGAATCACCTCTCTCATCATCCATCACCATCATCATTGTACCTGTTCATCAAAGGCACCTCCCCGAATCACCCTCGAGGAAGTCAACCTTACAATCTTGAATGGTACCTTTAGTACCCAAGTTTTAATCATTCCGTTAAAGTTATTCTATGATCCCAGAATCCGGCACCAAGTCGTCCATAACCGCGGACACGGCTTTTCGAAAAGATTTATCCCTGCAGGGGTGTACAATGTGAAAGTCGCCAGGTTCCCGAGGGACCTCCCAGCTTCTTATCCATGCGTACCGTCCGGCTCATTGCCCGTACATGCCTGTACATTTGCTCTCTTCCGGGGAAAGCCGGCTGAGTGGGAGCGGCTACAACCTTTACCTCGCTTAAGACTCACCAAGGATCATCAGTGGCGGCAGGACTGCCAGGATCACATCACCCCGCCCCACGGCCACTCATTTTCCTAAATACCACAGTCCTCATCTCAGTCTTGGCCACCATCTTCAACGCACGCGCAAATGGAAAGCCAAACTAGAGGACCCTCGGCTAGTCCGCCACGAGTTAGTTGGTCGATAGGGATCCCATAGGCCCACGCCTGGTAGCACGCTCAACTTGGCTCGTAGGCGAGAACTCGCACTTAGGCGGCGAGAACGAGACAACCCACCACATTCCATGTGGCCTCTCATCCCCACCTTTACGCAATTTATTAACCGTCACCACCATTTTCCATCACACCCGTCCATTCCATCAACTGTTCCAACATTGAAACATCCACCGGCCATCTAAGCAGTTAAACTAAGCAGGGCTAAGCATATACATAGCAAGTATACTTGTCTCGGCCAACACTTCAATCCTATGGATATTAGGGAGGATACAGGTAATGGCAACAGATTTCTAATGCAACTAGTAGGATACTCTAATCCAAGCAAAAGACATTTGGAACCGAATGCAATAATATAGTGGGGAAAATAATTGCGGAAATATAGGAGGAGACATGCTCAGAGGGGGGGATTACGCTTGCCTTGTTCCGGGGCTGATAATACGGTTCGTTAGGGTATTGTGGTGGCACCCCGACTGATTGATCTATCGATGCATAAAAACACCGGGAAGACAACAATCAATAATCACACAAGCAAAACGGTGCAATGCACAAACACATGATGACATGACATTTTAATGCACTAAAATTTAACTAACAAGTTAAATGGGGTGCAAAGAATAACTTTTAATAACCATATAATTAAATCCCCACATTTAACTTAATGCTTTTGTTACTCCTACAACATATACAGTACTGATATTTTGTTCAATTGTGCATGCAAATGATGTTAATGGACAGTACCTGTTTGTATGAGCATTTTGATATATTAAACACAATTTTCTGAAATACCATTCAAAAGTTATTGCATTTTCAAAATTGGGTTTAGTGCTGCCATTTTATTAAATTATTTTTAGCAACATGAAAACTAAGTATCCATGATTGGAAATAAGGTGCAACATGAGGTACATTAGTTGCTGAACATTTTGGTATATCAAACTTAATTTTCTGATCTATATTTAATAAGTTATTGATTTTCCAAAATCATTTCTTTTTCTGCCATTTTTCTTATTTTAATAAAACAGCGAATCCTTTTCTTTAGTTGAACATGGAAATGATGTTAACATTTAAAGTTATTTCTCCTGATCATTTTGATATATTATTTGCAATTTTTGGATCAATATTTAACAAGTTATAAATTTCCAAGACTAGGAAATAATTCTGCCTTTTTAGTATTTCATTTAAACAGAGAAGAAAATTATTTCAATTCTGTCCAAATAAAATACCATGGTGTAAAGTTTGTTAAGACAAACATTTTGACATCTTATTTGCCCAATTGGGAATTACCGAACAAAAGTTATGCATTTCAAGAGATTCACTTCTATTAGTCATTTTCTGTAATTCTTTAATAAGTGCAAAATTTATAACAGAACAGTTGTACCTAATTGATACTAACAGATAGAGATGTTCAAGATCTACACATGGAAATTTGAATCACTGCATTTGGAGCATTTGTCGATTTGTGGTGCATTTTACAATAAATGAAATGAATCTGTTTTCAAGTTTTAAAACACGTTAAAGGGCCGCAGCGTTTTTCACCGGGCAGTGGCCTAGCTACAGACACTGACGGGTGGGCCCGTGGCCAGGTCAGCAGCCACGCGGGCAGCCACATCAGCGCGCAGTCCAGTGGCCAGTTTGACCAAGGGGATGCCAGGACCGGCACGAGCACGGGGTGACCGCGGTGTCGCGCACGGCCTCGACGACAATAGCGAGCTACGGCGTGCAGGGAAGGAAGAGAGGATGTCCGGGAGGACGGCACACTCACCCTTGACGCGTGGGAAGCGACGGCGAGGCCGGAGGAGGACCACCGCGGCGGCGCGAGCTCGACGGAGTCGACTCGGTGGTCGGAGAAGAACCGGATGGCGGCGGTGATTGCGGGCACCTCGCGTCGATTCCTTGCACGGGGAGGGAGAGGACGTCGCGGCGAGCACGGGGGTGTTCTTCGATCTGGACGGGGTGGCTTCAAACGCCGGCGGCGAGCTCGGCCATGTCCGGGTGCGTGGGGGAAGAGAAAAGAGAGGAGAGAGCAGAGAGGGGCGGGGTGCTCCTCTTATTCACTCGCAGGGGAGAGGAGAGCAGGGGGGTCCGGTGCGGTGTGTCACGGGGCGAGGAGCACGGCAGCAAGGCGTCGTGGGGGGGCCTGGGCGGCGCGGCGCGGCAGGGAGCGCAGAACACGGCAGCGGGTCGCCCAGCTACAGGAAGGAGAAGGCGTTTTTACGAAAACCCCCTCGGACTTTTCTCCCTTTTCTACTTTCTGTCCTTTTCCTTTTCTGGATTTTATTTAGAGCAAATAATTAAGGCATTTCACCAACTCCAAATCTTCTGAAATTTTGGGGAAAACTCTTATTTCACATAATGAGGCCATGGTAAAAATTGGAGCTTATTTGGAGCAAGTTTGTAGAACAAACTTGTTTTAGTTTCTTCTCTGCCATTATTTTAAAACATTTAATTGAGGCTCTTAGCTCATTCCAAGAATGGTGACATTATTTGGGCAGACTCCTATTGTCATGTAGTAGCTCCTCAAAAAAAATTGGTGGTTCAGAATGAAGAGTTTTGAACAACATTTGTTCATAGGGCTTGTTTATGGTAATTTTAATTAATTACAATTTGATATTTCTTTGATTATTTCAAAGCAAGTGCAAGATTTTATTTTGAACTCCTGGAACTTCCTTGACAAATATATTAACTTCCAACAATTTTTACTTGTCAAAACTTGTCAAACTCATTTGAATTGTATTTTGGCAGTTGTACCAATTTGTTTTTAGTTGGTGCCAAACCAATTGTTTATTTATTTAGCAATTTAATATGGATGCCATGATGCAATGAAACACAAAAGTGGAAATTTTATTCACATTTCCAGGTTCACAAAATTCGGGCTGTTACAATTCTACCCCCTTACAGGAATCTCGTCCCGAGATTCTTAGAGTAGGAAAGAGGGAAATGGGTTACGAGGTACTACACGATCTTCTCGCTTCAGGTGGCTTCTTTCTTGAAGAGGTTGACCGAGGGCCTCATGAAGATCTTCATCGGCTTCACTTCAAGGTCATCACTCAACTACACCATAGGAGAGGGGAACGACTCTGAAAGGAATGGTCTTCACAAAGATGCGACGATCGAGTACCCCCTAGTTAACTCTTGGCACGAGACTTCGATCAGCTCTTGACTTGACGATTAGGAGACACATGGAGGTAACAGAAGAATGATAAGAGGTTTCCAGATGGTAGACAACTGTTTCTCAAAAGGATTGCGAATATGAACTTTGCACAAGGCCTTAAGTCTCTGAGGAAGAATGTTAAAACAAGATTCCAACAGATGAATAGGTAATCTCTACCAGACAACTTGAGTAGGACCTTCCTCACGGAGGAGCATTTCGGATCACAGGAGAAGGATCGGAAAGCTAGATCGAGAGAACTTTAAAAGCCCCGGGAAAGTTAGTATTGGGAAAAACTTCTTGAGGATCACCAACCCTCGTTTCTGATTGCAATTCCGACGTGGTTAGGTGTGGAGATACTCCAGACTCCACATGTAGGAATAGAAAATCTTTGCAAAGCATCCCAATGGTTACAATTGCTAGGACCCCAAGAGTTGGACTTCAATGTCAATCTCCAAAGGAGGAACGAGATTGCGGAACTCGCGGATTAGCAACTTGTGAGGAGACAGCTGCCCCAATTGAATATCTCGTAGCGAGACACGATTGAGTTCTTGATGGGAAGAACCATGGAAGACAAGGAGGTTCTCAGACTTCCTCTCTTTCTGGAGCAATTCAATCAGTGGCTTGGATGCAAAGATGAAATTCTCAAGGAATGGAGGTAACAACATACCATTCCGAGAATATTCTACACATGCAGGATCGAGTTGAACTGATTCCGAAGAAACCAGACAATTCACTCAGATCCACGGCGACATCTTTCAGCAATTGCACGTGAACCAGGGAAAGTCACTTCTAACTTCAGAACACATACCTTGTGACGACACAAAGTTAGTTCTATCAAATTTCCAATGCTCACGCCCAATATCTCATATGAATCTCCTCAAACATTGAGAAATAAGAAGGTAGTTGATGGGCTCAACAACAAACTTATCCCGATTACTCCAAGACGGTAGACTCATATTCCACCAGAACGAGGCATAAGTATTGGTCAGACTAACATCTTTCTAATCTGAGTTTAACCTACTGAATGTGTTAGTCTGAGTTTGATTTGACGATAGCCCAAATCAAATCAAAAATTTGTAGGATAGCATATCCACAAAGGAGATACCACCTTGCTTCGACACAGGAAGCTAGACATCCATTGAGAAGTGAACTATATCAGATAGAGCTTTTGGTCTTTTAACTCTCCAAGTGGTTTAAGCTCACCCGAATAATTCAGGACATCCAGCACGATTTTCTTGGAGAAAGGAGTTGTTCAGAGAACCTGCTTACTCATAAGCTCAACATCACGGTCAGGTGACAACCTGGCGATACTTCTGGAAAGACCTCCAGAATATCACGATCCACCGCTATGTTTTTGAGTTCGAGAGAGGATCATGCCTTTCAAGGCACAACGAGGTGGTCTTGGGAGCTTCGGCACGAACCTAGCTCTTTGACCAAGGAAGGGCACCAGAGAAAGCGAACTTGGTAACACAGTCGAATTCAACTTATTGATCGGCTAACCAATCATGCTAAGAGGACAACGGGTCTCCCTGGATTTCAGAGCAGTAAGAACTGCTAAGAATACCCAAGGGCTGCAACATTACTCCCGTCTTATAATTCTCGAGTACCAAGTTACTAGGAAAATGGAGAGCAACGAAGTGTAAGAGCATCACTTCATCAAGAAGATCATGATACTCAGCACGTCTCCTTGATATAAAGAGGGTGACACTCTAAGGTGGAGCAGAACAAACGCTAGACAAGACCCTCATTCTGCAGATTACAATACTTTGACCTGGTCCGAGAAGTGGACAAGGTACTGGAGTTTGTTTCTCCTAACAAGACGAAGTGGAAAGTCTTGACGGATCAAGAAAGTGACTTGCATCGGAACATACCAACGCACGATAAAACTTTACCGACAACCGACAGACAAAGGTTAGAAAGCGAATCAGAGTAAGAAACATGCTCAGGATAATCCTAAGATGTTGGAGATGCACCGGTTATTACTCAATTGTGATAACCATGCCCAAAAAGGAGAGATGCAGCAGAGTCACGAACATGGTTGGGAGACTCGCTAAGAAAATCCTAGTCATAACCCCGATGGTTCCAAGACAGAACCTAAAGCAAGACTAAGGAAGAGCTGAAGTTACATGGCCAGCTGAGGTGTGGGAGATTAAGGTTCAACATTTACCACACAGACCACATAGAGGACTTGGGTTAAAGGTCAGCTTCATGTGCCGAGAATCATAAATAGCATAACGATCACATGGGTAAGAACCCACACCATTCATCATACCAGACTCACAGCACAATCCGGGACCTTCGGTTCAAGACCTTGGGTTAAAAATCCGGCAAAATCGAGGATAATCACTTGCTCCTTCGTTGGGTAACAGGATTCAAACATCTGAGTTGATTTGGAGATTGCAACGCAGCGGGAGCAACTGGACACATAACACTAAAAGTCGAACCCAACCCCGTTTCTAATCATTTTGAAGTAACAGATGAGAAGTAAAACCTTTAAGTCAAATCGAGGTAAGATTGCTCCGAGATTAGAGGGTAACCAGATAAGGAGTAAAAAGAATCCTAAGATGGTTTTCGCAACTCATTTTTAGGCTAAAAATATTTTCACAAACACAAGACTCAACATCGACCAGTAGAAGGGTTTCCTGCAGGCAGTCCTGCTCTGATACCAACTTGTGGCGCCCCGACCCGACTGCTATACCGTGATACTGTGTCTCCGGTTATCCGATACCACCAGACACACTATCAAAGCATAATAGAGAGATCAAGACTTGTGGAACAACTGGCACATCACAGACTCTACGACACAAATCATTATAGTTCAACTCTTATAATAGAGAAAGATAGCAAATGACAACCAGAGGTCACAGACCCAACATTACGACAAGCGGAAGCAAATTAGGTTGTTCTAAACAACAAGAACCAAATATGGCCTAAGAGGCCCACAGATAAACATCCAGCGCCAGCTGTTTCGGGATGTCCCAAGCTGCCACCTGGGAACCCCAGACTACTCGTCGACGTCCACAAAGAACCCACCTTCGAGGGCGGTGAAGTCCTCTCCTGAAAATAAGCAAACGACGTTGAGTTCGACGAACTCGCAAGATTAATTATAGAGCTTTAGCTCGATGAGGCTCTCAAGGTTTTATGGCTGTTTTGCATAAAGCTGATTTTATTTAATAGAACATAACTCCATGGCATCGACTATCAGAATATTTTCAAAGAGGGGTAAGAAGTAACTCTTTTCTCTTGAATCACCTCTCTCATCATCCATCACCATCATCATTGTACCTGTTCATCAAAGGCACCTCCCCGAATCACCCTCGAGGAAGTCAACCTTACAATCTTGAATGGTACCTTTAGTACCCAAGTTTTAATCATTCCGTTAAAGTTATTCTATGATCCCAGAATCCGGCACCAAGTCGTCCATAACCGCGGACACGGCTTTTCGAAAAGATTTATCCCTGCAGGGGTGTACAATGTGAAAGTCGCCAGGTTCCCGAGGGACCTCCCAGCTTCTTATCCATGCGTACCGTCCGGCTCATTGCCCGTACATGCCTGTACATTTGCTCTCTTCCGGGGAAAGCCGGCTGAGTGGGAGCGGCTACAACCTTTACCTCGCTTAAGACTCACCAAGGATCATCAGTGGCGGCAGGACTGCCAGGATCACATCACCCCGCCCCACGGCCACTCATTTTCCTAAATACCACAGTCCTCATCTCAGTCTTGGCCACCATCTTCAACGCACGCGCAAATGGAAAGCCAAACTAGAGGACCCTCGGCTAGTCCGCCACGAGTTAGTTGGTCGATAGGGATCCCATAGGCCCACGCCTGGTAGCACGCTCAACTTGGCTCGTAGGCGAGAACTCGCACTTAGGCGGCGAGAACGAGACAACCCACCACATTCCATGTGGCCTCTCATCCCCACCTTTACGCAATTTATTAACCGTCACCACCATTTTCCATCACACCCGTCCATTCCATCAACTGTTCCAACATTGAAACATCCACCGGCCATCTAAGCAGTTAAACTAAGCAGGGCTAAGCATATACATAGCAAGTATACTTGTCTCGGCCAACACTTCAATCCTATGGATATTAGGGAGGATACAGGTAATGGCAACAGATTTCTAATGCAACTAGTAGGATACTCTAATCCAAGCAAAAGACATTTGGAACCGAATGCAATAATATAGTGGGGAAAATAATTGCGGAAATATAGGAGGAGACATGCTCAGAGGGGGGGATTACGCTTGCCTTGTTCCGGGGCTGATAATACGGTTCGTTAGGGTATTGCGGTGGCACCCCGACTGATTGATCTATCGATGCATAAAAACACCGGGAAGACAACAATCAATAATCACACAAGCAAAACGGTGCAATGCACAAACACATGATGACATGACATTTTAATGCACTAAAATTTAACTAACAAGTTAAATGGGGTGCAAAGAATAACTTTTAATAACCATATAATTAAATCCCCACATTTAACTTAATGCTTTTGTTACTCCTACAACATATACAGTACTGATATTTTGTTCAATTGTGCATGCAAATGATGTTAATGGACAGTACCTGTTTGTATGAGCATTTTGATATATTAAACACAATTTTCTGAAATACCATTCAAAAGTTATTGCATTTTCAAAATTGGGTTTAGTGCTGCCATTTTATTAAATTATTTTTAGCAACATGAAAACTAAGTATCCATGATTGGAAATAAGGTGCAACATGAGGTACATTAGTTGCTGAACATTTTGGTATATCAAACTTAATTTTCTGATCTATATTTAATAAGTTATTGATTTTCCAAAATCATTTCTTTTTCTGCCATTTTTCTTATTTTAATAAAACAGCGAATCCTTTTCTTTAGTTGAACATGGAAATGATGTTAACATTTAAAGTTATTTCTCCTGATCATTTTGATATATTATTTGCAATTTTTGGATCAATATTTAACAAGTTATAAATTTTCAAGACTAGGAAATAATTCTGCCTTTTTAGTATTTCATTTAAACAGAGAAGAAAATTATTTCAATTCTGTCCAAATAAAATACCATGGTGTAAAGTTTGTTAAGACAAACATTTTGACATCTTATTTGCCCAATTGGGAATTACCGAACAAAAGTTATGCATTTCAAGAGATTCACTTCTATTAGTCATTTTCTGTAATTCTTTAATAAGTGCAAAATTTATAACAGAACAGTTGTACCTAATTGATACTAACAGATAGAGATGTTCAAGATCTACACATGGAAATTTGAATCACTGCATTTGGAGCATTTGTCGATTTGTGGTGCATTTTACAATAAATGAAATGAATCTGTTTTCAAGTTTTAAAACACGTTAAAGGGCCGCAGCATTTTTCACCGGGCAGTGGCCTAGCTACAGACACTGACGGGTGGGCCCGTGGCCAGGTCAGCAGCCACGCGGGCAGCCACATCAGCGCGCAGTCCAGTGGCCAGTTTGACCAAGGGGATGCCAGGACCGGCTCGAGCACGGGGTGACCGCGGTGTCGCGCACGGCCTCGACGACAATAGCGAGCTACGGCGTGCAGGGAAGGAAGAGAGGATGTCCGGGAGGACGGCACACTCACCCTTGACGCGTGGGAAGCGACGGCGAGGCCGGAGGAGGACCACCGCGGCGGCGCGAGCTCGACGGAGTCGACTCGGTGGTCGGAGAAGAACCGGATGGCGGCGGTGATTGCGGGCACCTCGCGTCGATTCCTTGCACGGGGAGGGAGAGGACGTCGCGGCGAGCACGGGGGTGTTCGTCGATCTGGACGGGGTGGCTTCAAACGCCGGCGGCGAGCTCGGCCATGTCCGGGTGCGTGGGGGAAGAGAAAAGAGAGGAGAGAGCAGAGAGGGGCGGGGTGCTCCTCTTATTCACTCGCAGGGGAGAGGAGAGCAGGGGGGGGGGGGGTCCGGTGCGGTGTGTCACGGGGCGAGGAGCACGGCAGCAAGGCGTCGTGGGGGGGCCTGGGCGGCGCGGCGCGGCAGGGAGCGCAGAACACGACAGCGGGTCGCCCGGCTACAGGAAGGAGAAGGCGTTTTTACGAAAACCCCCTCGGACTTTTCTCCCTTTTCTACTTTCTGTCCTTTTCCTTTTCTGGATTTTATTTAGAGCAAATAATTAAGGCATTTCACCAACTCCAAATCTTCTGAAATTTTGGGGAAAACTCTTATTTCACATAATGAGGCCATGGTAAAAATTGGAGCTTATTTGGAGCAAGTTTGTAGAACAAACTTGTTTTAGTTTCTTCTCTGCCATTATTTTAAAACATTTAATTGAGGCTCTTAGCTCATTCCAAGAATGGTGACATTATTTGGGCAGACTCCTATTGTCATGTAGTAGCTCCTCAAAAAAAATTGGTGGTTCAGAATGAAGAGTTTTGAACAACATTTGTTCATAGGGCTTGTTTATGGTAATTTTAATTAATTACAATTTGATATTTCTTTGATTATTTCAAAGCAAGTGCAAGATTTTATTTTGAACTCCTGGAACTTCCTTGACAAATATATTAACTTCCAACAATTTTTACTTGTCAAAACTTGTCAAACTCATTTGAATTGTATTTTGGCAGTTGTAGCAATTTGTTTTTAGTTGGTGCCAAACCAATTGTTTATTTATTTAGCAATTTAATATGGATGCCATGATGCAATGAAACACAAAAGTGGAAATTTTATTCACATTTCCAGGTTCACAAAATTCGGGCTGTTACAGTTGTTTCTTGCAAGAGGATTTCTTGCTAGGGATAACAATTCTGCTTGCACTGGACCAATGGTTTATCTACTAAAATGTGCAAAAGAAAATACACCGTGTGAATATAACTTGGGAGTCATACTTGCTAGATCTTTGCATACTGCTGTGAGTAGAAATATTACTGATCAAACTCCTATTTATGCTGGTGCTATTGCTACTATGGTGTACAATTACATTAAAAACGAGAGAGGATATGGTGATAACATGGGTACTCTAGTGCGAGAGTCCAAATTACTTGATTTTGCTTTGACTACTCGCATGGATATAAGTACGTTGTATGGGGAACATTATCTGTATAACTATTTGAGCACTAGTGGGCAGCGAGTGTCCATTAGGCTCCCCCGTACTGATCTTTTTGATAGGAGTACCGGAAAATGGATAGTGGAAGAGGCGCCGCCTCAGGAGGAGCCACAAGCTCCAGAGACACAGGGGTACATACCTCAGGCGGAGCCCCTGTACCCAAGCATGCAAGACTACCCATATAGTTACTACCCTGGAAGTGGAAGTGGATACGGCAACTACCCAGGATACTAGCTTGATCGCAAGCTTGGGGGAGTACTTCTCTTACTCTCCATTCATTGTTTTATATCACCGTTATATCGCTATGATAAGTTTCTTGAAAACGCAAAAACACAAAAATATTTTATTTGTTTATTTTACTTCTGGTTGTTTTTCTTTTGTTTCTTAGAACGAAAAATAACAAAAATATTTTCGTTTTCTTGAAACAAACGCAAAAACGGAGGTGCAGAAATTGCTGAAATCTGCTCACTGTTTTATTTTTCATTTTTTCTCTGTAACTCCGATTGAGCTGAAATTTTAACTACTGCTGCAAAACATCATAACCTACACACACGTAAAATATGAGATTTTTCTGAGGTGTCTAGGTAGGGTAAAAACAGTACTGTATGCAGTGACATTTTCTGGCAGATTTGAGTTTTTATTGTGCAATTCAAGTTGGGTGAGGAGAACAACGATGATAAGTTGATGTGCATGAAGTGGATGAAAGGTATGACACCTTTGCCATGCTTATGTGGACTCTTTAATAACAGCAAGTGAGCACATCATAGTTTCTTCAACATCTAGAGAAATGGTAGCAAACGTTTATCTTTTCCGTGTTCTAGTATGTTATATGATGATGCAAGTGAAATTTTATTTAGTGACAATACTTGGTTGTGGATTGAATAATTGTGGGTCTAAACAAAGGTCTACGCATCCCATTGTGCTTACTAAACTTGCCAACCAATAGAAAGTAAAATAATTTTTCAAATAATAAACATGAAGTTGTATGCTTGACAGGTTTAGTGGTTGGGATTAGCTGAAATGTGCTGACACATGTAAAGCTTTCAACATTGCACTAAAATATATTCAGTTGATATCATGTACTTTTGTTTATGGATGCTTATCATGTGCGAAATGAAAGTGGAAACTTAGCAAGTTTGATGAGTAAGAATAATTGGCTAGAGAGACGCCTGGGCCGCTAACTTAAGCCATGCATCATTCATGGTGGAAATTTACAGCGCACCATGGTGGACATTCAGTGATGCACTTCATAATAAAAAGCTATGCAAATGGTAAATAAAAGAGTGCTGAGATTGTTCATTGTCTGTTTGTCTTGTTGTTTGGACATGGGCTTGTCCATGTCCTGGGACAAGAGGTACCCCAGTTGACGCTCTTGATGACGCTTTTATTACTTGCAATGACTGAAAATTTCGAACTTGCCTAGTGACCCAAGTTGAGTAGCCATGGTGTAGGTACTCGTATTCACGGGGCATGGGGTTTTCAACCATTAGTCGGTCAAGCATATGAGTCATATTAGTAATATTAAATGGTTTGCTAAAACTAAGAGCAAGGTTGTAAGCACAATGATTTCACCAGGTAACAAAAGAAAGAATCAAAAGACCTCAAAAGTCTTGTCATGATTCAATCATTAGCGATGTAAGAACCTTTGTTTATTTCTACAGTTGAGCAAACTCATCCAAGTAATGACACTACATGTTATCTCTCTTGCAACAAATATAAATGCTTTAACATTGATTAGATATACCTTTGCTAGCATCTTATCATTTGTTGTTGAAGCTATGCTTTGAATGCTTGTTGATATTAAATTGTGTTACATATGCAATGCAAAGTTCTTGTCAAAGTCTTTTATCGCTTCTGCACTACGTTTGAGTTGTTCGAGGACAAACAACGAACTAAGCTTGGGGGAGCTGATGCATCCAAAATGCATCTACTTTTCCAAGCACTTTGCCTCATAATTTGCTCCGGAATCTTCCCATATTTGAATAAAACTGTTGAATCTGACGCTGTTTTTAGCAAAGTCTCTTTTCTGGCTATTTCTGCAGGAAATAAAATCGGAGAAAATTACCACGTCAATTTTTATGGAAAAGGAGGACAATGGACAAAAGATGGACACGAGGAAGCGCTCGAGGGCCAAATGGGTGGGCCCCACGCGGCCCCTGTACCTGGCCGCGTGGGCCCAGCCCAAATGGGCCTCGGGCGCCGCCTCGCCTTCGGTCTTCGACGTACCCCCTCATATATACGAAAAAGTGCTTGCCCAAGGAGGAGAGAAGCTTTCGCGAAACACACCGCCGCCGCCACCACGATCTTCGTTTCGGGGACAGATTGATCCAGGACTTCTCCTCCGGTGGAGGGATCCGGAGGCCATCTTCACCGCCTTCATCACCGCCTTCATCTCCATCGACCATGAGCCCCTTCACCATCACCATGTGTGAGTAGTCCGCTGTAGGCATGTGAGGTGGATGGGGATTGGATGAGATTGATCATGTAATGCTACCCGTTGTTCGGGATTTTAGGGTTTTATCTTGAGGATACTTTTGTATTGTGTTGATGCACTCTTGCTATGTTTAATGCTTGCTACTAGGGCCCGAGTGGCATGATTTCAGTACTGAACTTATATTGCCCCATCATATATTTGAGTTTGGTATTTATCTGCAAAGTGTATCACCTGCTATTATGTTGAACCTGCGAACCCTAAACGTGACATATAGGGAAAACAAGGGGGAGATGTTTTAGTTTGAGGATTCTATGTGTTCATGAAGTGTTAATGCATTGTTCCGGTCTATTCGAAAGGGTAGACCTTAATTACCTGTAGTTCCAAGTTGGCCCCGGTGAAATGGGCAGGTTGGACAATAGATGTTGTGCAAATTCTCTTGGTTAGTACGCACAACTAAATATGGAACACATACCTACATATATCGGAGTTAGAGATAGGTCCCATTGTTATTTGTTTCTTATTATATGATCAATCTCATTCTTGCAACACCCCGCTATCACCTCATGCCTACGTTTTAAATCTCTGAGTTACACTTTCACTTTTCCGGTGAAAACTGGGAAACACTTGTTCACTGCTACTGTTCTGCTTGTTACTTGAATCATACTACTGCCATCACTATTACTGCTGCAAGTTATTGATATACAGGTGTGGTTGAGAGTGACGCCTCAATTGCCAATGTCTTATTGATATTCTTGTGTTCCCATCGAGTCGAACTATAAATTTGGGTAATACTTCCCAACGAAGACTTCAGCGATCCCCTATACTTGTGGGTATCACAAATCAACATCAAGAGCAAGACTATCAACTTTAGAGGCAAGAACATCGATTTTCCCAAACTTTTCCTCAACAGATTTATTGAAAGCAGTTTGTGTACTAATAAAATCCTTAAGCATGACTTCAAGATCAGAGGGTACACTCTTATTATTGTTGTAGGAATTACCATAAGAATTAACATAACCATTGCCACTATTAAAAGGATAGGGCTTATAATTGTTATTACCAAAATTATTCCTATAAGCATTGTTGTTGAAATTATTATTTTTAATGAAGTTCACATCAACATGCTCTTCTTGAGCAACCAAAGAAGCTAAAGGAACATTATTTGGATCAACATGCATCTTTCCATTTGTAAGCATAGACATAATAGTATCAATCTTATCACTCAACGAAGGGGTTTCTTCAACAGAGTTTACCTTCTTACCTTGTGGAGCTCTTTCGGTGTGCCATTCAGAATAATTTATCATCATATCATTAAGAAGTTTTGTTGCAGCACCCAAAGTGATGGACATAAAGGTACCTCCAGAGGCCGAATCCAATAGGTTTCTTGAAGAAAAAATTAGTCCTGCATAAAAGGTTTGGATGATCATCCAAGCAGTCAGTCCATGGGTGGGACAATTCTTTACCAATGATTTCATTCTCTCCCAAGCTTGAGAAACATGCTCATTATCAAATTGTTTGAAATTCATAATGCTACTTCTCAAAGATATAATTTTAGCAGGAGGATAGTATTTTCCTATGAAAGCATTTTTGCATTTAGTCCATGAATCAATACTATTTCTAGTCAAAGATAGCAACCATTCTTTAGCACGTCCTCTCAAAGAGAAAGGAAAAAGTTTCAGTTTAATAATATCACCATCTACATCCTTATACTTTTGCATCTCACAAAGTTCAACAAAATTATTAAGGTGAGCAGCAGCATCATCAGTACTAACACCAGAGAATTGCTCTTTCATAACAAGATTTAAAAGTGCAGGTTTAATTTCATAGAATTATGCGTTAGAAGCAGGTGGAGCAATAGGTGTACTAATAAAATCATTGTTGTTCGTGCTAATGAAATCACACAAATTAGTGTTCTCAGGGGTACTCATTTTAGCAAAATTAAAACAAAACAGAAAGATAACAACTTGAAAATAAAAGTAACTAATTTTTTGTGTTTTTGATAAATAAAGAAAACAAGACTAAATAAAAATAAAATAAGCAAGACAATAACAAAGTAAAGAGATTGGAAGTGTGAAACTCCCCTTGCAGAAATCCTTTTGCTCCCCGACACCAGAAAAAGAGCTGTTGCAGGGAGTTAGAGGAGCTCTCAGAAATATTTCTTCTCCCCGGCAACGGCGCCAGAAAAAGAGCTTGATTGCGTGGATCACACGTTCGCTGGGAGACACCAAGAGGAAGGTATGAAGCAGTGTAGCAGCAGTTTCTCTCAGTATGAAACCAAGGTTTAATCGAACCAGTAGGAGAAAGAAATCACTTCTGAACGTTGTTGGTGGCGGAATATGGCACGGCGCAATACCAGGGAATACGACGCCAACGTGGAATCTGCACACAACACAATCAAACTAATTTGCCCCAACGAAACAGTGAGGTTGTCAATCTCACCGGCTTGCTGAAAACAAAGGATTAAACGTATGGTGTGAAAAACAGTAGTAAATTGCAGAGAATGAAAAGGAACAGTGTTTGCAGTTGGTTGTATTATCAGTGTAAAAGAATGGACCGGGGTCCACAGTTCACTAGTGGTGTCTCTCTATAACAGATAACTAACATGCTGGGTGAACAAATTACAGCTGGGCAATTGACAAAATATTGAGCGCATAACAATGCATATATATGACATGATGATTACTATGATATTCATGTGGGCAATACGACAAAATACATAGACCGTTATCCAACAAAGTCTATGACTAATAATCCACTGCCAGGTTGTCATACCGAGTTCCCGTTGGTATTAAGTTGCAAGCAACGGATAATTGCATTAAGTAATGTGCGTAAAGTAAACAAATGCATTAGACCTAACGGCGTACCCTTAAGCTAAGCATCGGTTATTTTATCCCTATTGGCAACAGCACATCCACAATCTTAGAAGTTATTGTCACTCTCCCAGATTACCGGAGGCATGAACCCACTATCTAGCATAAATACTCACTCTTGGAGTTACAAGCATCTACTTGGTCAAAGCATTTACTAGTAACGGAAAGCATGTAAGATCATAAATAACATATAAGATAGATTGATAATCAACTTGACATAGTATTCAATATTCATCGGATCCCAACAAACACAACATGTAGCATTACAATAAGATGTTCTTGACCATGATAGGCAGCTCACAAGATCTAAACATGATAGCATAAAGTGGAGAGACAACCATCTAGCTACTGCCATGGACCCGTAGTCCAAGGATGAACTACTCACGCATCACTCCGGAGGCAGGCATGGTGATGTAGAGCCCTCCGGTGATGATTCCCCTCTCCGGCAGGGTGCCGGGAAGAGCTTCTGAACCCTCCCGAGCTAGGGTTGACGGCGGCGGCGTCTCTGGAACTTTTTCGTGGATAATGGCTCGGGTATCTAGGGTTTTCGCGTCGGGAGGAATAAATAGGCGAAAGGGCGGCGGCTGCGGAGCCACGAGGGCCCCACACCACCCCACGGCACGGCAGGGGGTGGGCCCGCGTGGCCCCATGGTGTGGGCGCCACGTGGCTCCCTTCCGTGTCTCCTCTGGAATCCATCTTTGTGTTGGAAAAATAGGAGGTTCTGTCCAAGTTTCGTCAAATTCCGAGAATATTTCCAGACTAGCTTTTCTGGAATACAAAAACATCAGAAAACAGGAACTGGCACTGTGACATCTTGTTAATAGGTTAGTCCCAGAAAATGCATAAAAATGCTATGAAGTGTATATAAAACATGTAACAATTGGTATAATATCAACATGGAACATCAGAAATTATAGATACGTTTGAGACGTATCAGTCACCCTCAGGACACTGTCTCCGCTCTAAGGTTCTAAAGATAGGAGACATGAATACAACACAATGACCGTGTGATGCAAATCAAAAAACATGGTGCATAGTTATCTGCATATAGATTTGAAAGGGTGCATGTTTTAGCCACAAGTTCCTAATGATCTTGCAATTGTGGTGTATAGGCTCTGTGATGTGCTTAATGGATGGGCTATCTTGCAAAAAAGCAAAGAACGAGGAAAACTTGAAGCTGGGGTGGCAATGATTCAACAGGCGATGAGAGAGGCGTTCTCCGGGTCTCATGACTGGGCAACCACTTCGCAAGATTGACGAATTGAGCTCGGTTGGCTCTTCTGCTACTTATTATGCTTCATTTGTATTTTGTTGTTCACTTAGTGCCCTTAGACCTTAAAACTTTCTTGTTGTGCCACTTACTGTAGGGTGTGGTAGGAAGTGCAACACTTTTATGTGTTTGCACCTACCCGACCGAAGATTGTTAAATTTTTCTTCTGTTTTTTCTCCTGTTTTTAAATTGTAAAATTGGCGGTTCCTTTAAACGAAAGCAACGAGCGGGACTCGTTTGGTCAAAAAAAGAAACTTCGAAAGGGTGCGTGCAATGGCTAGGTGTGCGTTGTTAGCCCGAGCTGGTTTGATCTCCAAGCAGTAGGTTCATGTACGGCGAGTGCAATCACCTCTAGATGTCCCGTGTGTCATTTTGTTTTTCGGTGGCAAAGCACGGGTGGTTGCTTCTTGCTTGTAGTAGGCATACAAAGAGAGTATAATTAAGTTTCTTGCGTGTAAATCAAGTACTGTATAAACTTTATTAAATTCCGCATCGGTTTTGAAAATAGAGTGCGAGAACAGTACGATTTATATGTCTAAGAAGTAGCACAGGGATGCAAAATAGCCCAGTTAGCTTTTTTTTAGAACCATGCAAGAGTATTGCATGTATTATATTAGAAGAGGGAAAGCCACCGAAGTAGCTAAAGTGCTAGTCTCTTACAGAACGACCAAAAGAAGAACACAAACAGCACAGCACGCACTGTCGAACTACGCGACCAAATCGAGCACAGAGAGGGACAGGAAAACAAAACGAGCTTAAATCCCAGGTAGGATCAGACGTCTTGCACTAGCTGTCGACCATAACTTGGCCTCCTCCTTGATGTGGTTGATTAGAACATCAATTGGAATATCCCAGTTAGCTAGTCGTTCTTCGACTCGGAGACGAATGGTGTGGCACAGAGCCGCAACGGCGACTTGCGGCGGAGGCCGAGGCCATCCGCCTCCGTCATGTCCACCTCGGTGACGCCCTCCGGCAGAGACCAGTCGAAGTGGTAACAGAGTTGCACGAGCGCCATCTGCAGGACGGGGAGCGCATAGGAAACGCCGGGGCACATCCTCCGACCGGCGCCGAACGGCAGAAACTCGTAGTCGCTCCCCATGAAATCGACGGTGCTACCTTGGAACCGCTCAGGCTTGAACTCCTCAGGGTCCTCCCAGTATCTTGGATCTCTCCCAATAGCCCAGGCATTCACAATGATGCGCGAACCAGCCGGTATCGTGTAGCCGTCGACCTCGCACGCCTCGACGCTCTCCCGGGGCACCAGGAGCGGCACCGGAGGGTGCAGCCTGAGGTTCTCCCTGATGACGAGCTTCAGGTAGGGCAGACGGGCTGCCTCCATGTCGGCCTCTCCGATGGTCGCCCTGCCGCGGAAGGCCTCCCGGATCTCGCGCTGCAGCTTGTCCATCACCCTCCGGTTCCGCATCAGCTCCGCCATGCCCCAGTCCAGTGACGACGCCAGCGTGCCCGTTCCAGCCACGAACATGTCAAGTATGACGCCCTTGATACTGTTCGTGGTTAGGCGGAACCCTAGGCCGCCTTTCTCTTGCAGGCCGATGAGAACATCGACCAGGTTCTCCTCAACGGCGCCGCAACTAGCTCGCACGCCTTTCCTCTCTTGTAGGACCTCGTTCATGGTGAAGTCCACCGTGCTGTGGACATTCTCCAGCGTGCGGCGCATGCCGGTCACCGTGGAGAGGAAGGAGCGGTAAGACGGGAAAAGGTCGGGGATTTTGAAGCCGCTGGCCAGTGCGACCCGGACTTGATCGCCGACAGGAACTCTTGGGCATTCTTCTTCCTCTGCCTTTTTCCGAAGGATGCGCGGGAGACGATGCCGATAGCTAGGCCGTAGAAAGTTATGGTGACATCCACGGGCGTTGATGGTCCAGCTGCATGGATATCTTCTACGTGACTCCTCACCTGTACATGCACACAAGGGCAGACTCATTATTCTCTGTGATGTACACAAGGGCAGACTCATTCCCTAGTACACTAACAAAATACACTTAAAATCATCTGCTTAATTTTGCACACTTGAATCAGTTTCAACTCGTCTACGTCACTCTGAAATTCATGAACGTGGGTTTTGCTTTGCGTCAGCAATATACTTATATACACTTAGTACCGTGTACTATTATTACACACGCTGAGCTAGCCAGACTGAAGCTATCTTGGAATACCGAGTTTCTATTTCTAATACAGCTTTCTAATAGTATGAGTATTTACCAAATTTTATCATACAAATTAAGTCAGGGTTCGGGTTACAATCCCCCCGTTTATATTTACTTCACATTTTAAGTTTTTACAAAGTTAAACTTTTAAAGTTTGAGCAAGTATATACGAAAAAATATCAACATCTATAATATCAATTCATATAATGGTGTCAGCTATTCTACAACCACTTGTAGAATAGCTATTCTACAATCCTTTCTGAACTTCGTCTGTCACATCAGTGAACTTCGACTTTTTTTAAAGTGAACTTCGGTTTTTTTTTCATAATGGATTGCATGTCTTCACAGGAGCAAAACGTAACTTCACCCGTCTCATAAGTTAACTTCGGCTTTTTTTAAGCGAACTTCGTTTTTTTTCATAAATGGATTGCACGTCTTCACAGGAGCAGAACGTAACTTCGCCCATGACATAAGTTAACTTCGCCTTTTTTAAGTGAACTTCATTTTTTTTCATAAATGGATTGCACATCTTTACAGAAGCTGACGTAACTTCGCCCAATCACATAAGTTAACTTTAGCTTTTTTTTAAGTGAACTTCGTTTTTTTTTTCATAAATGGATTGCACATCTTTACCTGTTCATCTCTCCGAACTTCACTGCAATCTATTTCTGCAAGTATCACAATGCTGGAAGCCATACACAACAAGCAGAAGTCGCGCCAACATCTTCGAAGTAAACTCCGGGGTCATCTACCAACTGAATCGCATCCCAAAAAAACTCAACTTCTACGAAACAACATCGTTCTCGCAGCTGCTCCGCACTAGAGAAAGTGCATGGTCGTGGGAGTCCATGTCGGCCAGAGTTGGAGTCCATATTGGCAGCTCTTCCTCTGAACTTCACGCATCTCACTTCAGGCAGCAGACTTTAACTTCAGGGAGTTGGAGTCCACTCTGGATTTCATAATAACAATTAGTAAACTTCAGGCAGAAGGAAAAATTCACATGAATCTATATAGCAGCAGACTTTAACTTCAGGGAAAGAGGAACTGAACCGTGTCAAACAAATACTATGAACTCCAGAACAAACAACAGAACTGGACACATCACAGCCTTTCAGAGTAGCGGCAGCAGTTTCCGGTCGGCGCACCACACCGCCGGATGCACGCAACTAGACTGCTCCTGCAGTAGAACCATTGACGGCCGGCCGGTCGCTGCCACTGTAATTGAGGCCACGCGCGGTGTGGATTGCTAGAGCGGCACGCACTGGACTCCATAGGCCGCGCGGTGTGGACTCCTGGGGCGGGACAGTGTGGACTCCATGGGAGACGCTGGGAAGCAACGAGCCGAGGCTAGGAGGGCAGATGCGTAGCTACCAGGGCGGCGCGCTGTGCTCTCACGACGGCCTGACCCGGGCGGAACGACGATGCAGTGTTGAAGCAAGGAGAGTTTCCGAGGCGGCGCGCGTGGAGATGGGGAGGACCACGGCGGCGCTCGCTGCTCCAGGGCAAGTCGACCCTCATGTGCAGCGGCGACAGACGCCAACGACGGTGGAGAGCTGCAGAACTCGGTAGTTCGACGGACGGCAGTGCAGGAATCTGAATCGGTGACAGTTTCCTGCGGAACAGAGCCCGGACAGGCTGGCGACCTCGCGCTGTCGGCTGGACAGAGTCCGGGCGGAGCTCCCAGCGTCCAGGAGGCGCGCGGGCAGCACTGGGGTGCCGCGGTCGCCGCCGGTGTGGAGCTCCAAGCAGGCGGATGTGGTAGGCACGGCGGGGATGCGTCCAGCCGACGAAAAAGGGAAGAAGATGATGCGGGAGTTGGGATCAGATGGCCGCGCGAGATGTAGGGGATAGGGGCGGCGGGGATCTGACCGGAGGTTCCCGCGCCGAGCTTGGCTGCAGCCGGAGGTGCCGCCGGCGGCGGCGCAATCGAGAGGAAGGGCCTACATCGGGCGCGCTAGCGAGTGAGGACGGGCGGCGGTGTGTGTGGGTAGTGTTCGCGGCGGCCTCAGCCGGCGACGGGGAAGAAGGAGGCGTGCTGGCTGCTGGGGGCCCGGGCCGGCGGCGTTTTGCGGATGAGGAGCACGCGCGGGGGAGACGAATGAGAGGAACGGGCGAGTGGGGTAGAACCGACCGGCCAGGTTCAGGTTTAGAAGGTCTTTATTTAGGGAAGGTTGTAGAATAACTATTCTACGATCTCTTAAAAGGGGTTGTAGAATAGTCTCACCCTATGAAAAATATATTTTTTCGATAATTTTAATATTATTAAATTTTTATTGTATGTGTTAATATTTTTATATATGTATTTGGTCAAAAAAAATTTGCGAAAGTATTTGGTCAAAACTAAAATGTTTGACTTTGACTAAAGCCACAACGTATAATATAATTGTGATCGGAGGAAGTAATAATCTCTCACAGTTGACTTAGGATCCGATCCTCCCTACGACTGTACCAGATTTTCTACTTTGACATTAGCGAATGATTGTGACCGTACGTGCGGACCCATGTACTCGTGGTACGTAGAATTAAAACAGCCACAAAGCAAGATCGATATTCCTAGCATGTGTGTGTATGCAACTCTTTGGTGAACAAGGATAGGGCTGGAATCGAGCCGAGCCGAGCCGGCTCGAGGCTCGGCTCGGCCAGGCTCGGGAAAACTCGAGCCGAGCCAGGCTCGGCTCGTCTCCAAAAATGTCCTGGAAATCGGGCTCGCGGCTCGGCTCGGCCGGCTCGCGAGCCGCAGTTTTTTTTTTTTTAAGCATGAATCGATCGATCTCGTCACTCCCGTTGACTCCCCTTTCCAGCTCCCCCGTCTCTGTTTCTCTTCGATACCAGGCGGCGGCGGCCCGATGCGGCCACTGGGAGCCGACGGGGACGGCGGCGGTGGTGGGCTGCGGGCGACGGGGTCTCCACATGATCGATCTGGGCAGGGATTCCCCGGTCTTCTTCCTTTCTTCCCAGGCGGCGGCGGCCAGATGCGACCACCCGGATGTGATGGGGACGGCAGCGGCGGTGTACTGCCGGCGACGGGGGGCGATGAACATGGTCGAGCCGGGCCAGGAGACCATGATCTGCTCCGTTTCTTCCCAGGCGGCGGCGGCCCCATTGGTGAGCCAACTCGAGGGGACGGGGACGGTGACTACGGCGACTACGGCGGCCTGCCGTTGACAAGGACTTCGATGATTGAATCCTACGATCCAATCTCCTTCACGCAGTAAGTCCCCTGCTAAGCCCACTCCTTTTCCAATTAATCTTGATTTTCGTTTGGGTTTATGGTCGGCAGAAGAACCCTAGTTCATATTGTGCTGTACAATCTGTTTCTTGGATTATAAAACGGTAGGCAAACGGACCTGATGATATGGGATGGCATGAGGCTGAACTTCCAGCCTTATGAGCATCGAACCAATGGTGGAACCTTAGCTCTGTTCTTTACTTTCAACCGAAATTTTCTGCAACTAACCAAGGTTGTGATTTTTGGTTGGTTCCTGGCAGAGTTGTTTGCATCCACCATTTGTCCTACCCGATTGATTACAATTGGTAACCAGCAAGAAACTAGCACTACCTTCTGCGCGCAAGTGTCTCAGTTAATTGCAAACTGTACTACTGGTTTTGTCTCTAATTTTCAGGGTTCCAGGCTTACAGCTTTCGAGTTAGTTCATGAGAAAATACCTGCTACACTGATAGCAGACTCTGCTGCAGCTGCACTGATGAATAATGGACAAGTTCAAGCTGTAATTGTCGGCGCTGATCGTATAGCTGCCAATGGTATCCACCCGCAATGATAATTCTTAAATCAACTGAAGACCATTTTTTCTTGTTGCTTACTCTATTTTTGGATAAAAGGTGACACGGCCAACAAGATCGGCACGTACAACCTATCAATTTCTGCAAAGCATCATGGCGTGCAGTTTTATGTGGCGGCACCAGTAACTTCTATCGATCTCTCCCTACCATCTGGGAAGGAAATCGTCATAGAAGAAAGATCTCCTAAGGAGCTGTTGAACTCTGAAGGTGGTCTAGGAAAGCAAGTCGCTGCTTCAGGTATATCAGTCTGGAACCCCGCCTTCGACGTCACACCAGCAAATCTAATAACTGCAATTATAACAGAAAAGGTATGATCTGTATCCTCACACAATTTGTTGAACTATGCACGTGTTTGTGGTGGAACTTTGTGATGTATGAGACTATTGTTGAACTATGCACGTGTTTGTGGTGGAACTTTGTGATGTATGAGACTATTGTTGAACTATGCACGTGTTTGTGGTTGAACTTTTATTTCTGTTATGCTTAGTTGATGCTTTGTGAAACTTGTTACACTATCTATTGTTGATTATAATTGTCAATTGTTACATATTTGGCAAAAGTCATGTCAATTTTTTTTTATTTCATTGAGCCTTCGAGCCGGCTTGCGAGCTTCACCGATCCGGCTTGTCGAGCCTCGAGCCTTGTTTGGAAGGTCTAGGCTTGGCTTGCACCACCTTCGAGCCGAGCCGAGCCCGAGCCGAGCCTTGTCGAGCCCGAGCCGAGCCTCGAGCCTCGAGCTTCAGGTCCAGCCCTAAACAAGGAGTACCGTACCTCTTGTTCTCTGATGTGCCGTGTTGAGTATCGTGATTAGTTAGAAAAGATAGGATAGCGTAGGATTTGATTCTACCTTGACTTGTACTCCAAGCAGATCATTTACTCCTTTATATACGCCCACGAGGCTCAAGCAATAAACAACGATTCCACCAATCCCTCTCTAATCCTTCTACATGGTATCAGCCTTACTTCGATCCTAAACCCTAGCCGCCGCCGCTTCCGCACCGCGCGCCCCCGGCGAGGTCGATCTCCATGATCTCCGCCGGGGGCCGCGCCGCCCGTACCTAGGGTTCGTCTGCCGGTCCTGTGGACCGGCTGCCCTAGAGTCTTTTCTCCCGATCGCTTGATCGAGGTTTTTTCTCTCACGCCGGTCGCCTTTGTTCGGCGTTCTTTTTTGGTTTTCCGATCTAAGATCGGTTTGCGTCGCCCACCGCCGCCGTCGTTCTCACGCGCCTCTACTCCGACACCGACGCGACTACCGGCCTCTTCCCCGACACGGCGGCTTCGCGCGCCGCCTCGGCGGCTTTCGCGCGATGCGGCGACCCGTAATGGCCGCCTTCCGCACTTCAGCTCGCCCGTCGCCCTGCTTGCCGGCTGTCGCCGCCCCTGCTCCGATCGGGACTCCTCCGCTCCTCGCCGCCACCATAGTCGCCTCATGCACGGCGCTGCATCGGCCGCTCGGGCCGTCCGCCGCGGTCGCCTGGCTGCCCGCTTGGGCGCCGGCGTCGCGCCTCGCCCGCGTCGACCATTGACGCCGTCTTCTGCTCGGACGCCTCCGCCACCTCGCCTCCATCGTGGCCACCTCACGCACGGCGCTGCGTCGGCCGCTTGGGCACCTCCACCGTGGTCGCCCGACCGCACGCTTGGGCGTCGACGCCGCACGTCGCCTGCGCCGGCCTACGCCTTCATCACCGAGCAGCACTTCCACCTCGCGGGCGATCGGATTGGCCATCCGCCCGCCCGCGATCAGCCCCATCCACGCCATGCCGCCGACCTGATCAGTCGCCCGCGTGCGCCTCCGCGGGATCCCGTGAAGATCGTCCAAGTATGAACGCCTATCCACCGATCGAGCAATGGGATGCCGCTGCGTCGCCCCTTCGGGCCGCAGCGCCGCCTCCCCGTGGTTCTCAGGGCGGCTACCTCGACCTGCGCGCTGCCGATGCGTCGCCCCTACGGGTCGTATCGCTGCGGCACGCGGTCCACGCCGCCGCCCCGAGGCCGTCCCCGTGGCTGCCCGACACGCCCGTCGCCGCTGCATCGCCCCTTCGGGCTGTAGCGCCGCGGCACGCGGTCCACGCCGCCTCCCCGAGGTCTTCCCCGCCGTCGCCCCCGACACGCGCGCCGCCGCTGCGTCGCCCCTTCGGGCCGTAGCGCCGCGGCACGCGGTCCAATTCGCCGTCTCCGCGCGTCGACTTCTACGTGGTATGCGCTGCGCCGCCTCCCTAGGCGCGGGAACGTCACCGTCCGCGCTTGGTCTTCGTCATGTTGTCGGGTTCTTCTTCGCCTACTTCGAGCACCGTCGCCGCGCTTCTACATGTGACCGCCGTGGCCCTTCACAGGCTACCGCCGCCGTCACCGCTCGCATCTTCGTCTTCGTCCAGTACCTGCTCATCGCCAGCGTCGCCGTCATCTTCCCCGACCACTTCATCTACTCCGAGAGTCGCAGGCAACATCGGCACCTTCTAACCCACGTCGATTGACGCCGCACCCGTCGTCGAGTCCTCCCCTGCTGGTCCCCGTCTACGCATGCCTGGTGCTGGCAACACCGCCGTGTGCCTTCGTCTACGATGTGTCCCCGGGTCTGGCAAGCCTGGTGCGGCGCCTCGTCAACATCGACTAACTTACCATCATCGCGCCGCTGCAGCTCGCCGAGCCACGCCGCTTCTTCCGACGCGCCGCTGTGACTCGCTGATCCGCGCCGCATCCTCTCACCGCCCTTACGCATGCTCGGTGCCGGCAACACCGATGCGTGTCTTCGTCCACGACGTGTCCCCATGCTTTGCAAACCCGGCGCGACGCCTCGTCCACATCATCTACTACCCGGCGCCACTGCGCCCTGACTACCGGCGCACCCTTGCGCCCGCGGCTCCACGACGGCTCCCTCGACACCGGCAACCCCGACTCGACATCGACCACGGCGCCCCTCGCACGGCTACCTCGACCACGGCTACACCACCCTACGCTCTCGGCTACCTCGACTTCGGCACAAAGGGCTACCGCCTGCTTGGGAACCTCATCGGCTACCACTCCAGCCACAACTTCCGCGATGCGTCGACCGCTACGACTGTGGTGGGGATGTCCGTCGGCTCCACCTTCGGATTCTTCTCCAGTCTCACCGTCTGCGTCGCTACCGCTGTGACTGCGGGGGATGTTGAGTATCGTGATTAGTTAGGAAAGATAGGATAGCGTAGGATTTGATTCTACCTTGACTTGTACTCCAAGCAGATCATGTACTCATTTATATACGCCCACGAGGCTCAAGCAATAAACAACGATTCCACCAATCCCTCTCTAATCCTTCTACATGCCGGAAGGAAAGGACACGGCTGGGGCTCAGTATCTCGGCGGCACAGAGCTGCCGGAGCTTGCGCCAGTAGGTGCCGGAGGGCGAGAAGAGGATGTCGGCGCAGTCGTAGAGCACGATCTCCCCGGCGAGGAGCCTGGGGCGGGTGGCGAAGTTGGCGTCATGCGTCCTGAGCACCTCGCGGGCCATCTCCCTCGACGACACGACGACCAGAGGGGTCTCACCGAGCTGGAGCATCATGAGCGGGCCGTGGACGCCGGCGAGGTCTCTGAGGAAGCGGTGCGGGAGCACGTTCACCAGGTGGTGCATGCTGCCGATGATAGGCAGCTTCCACGGACCCGGCGGCGTCCTCACTTTGGGCCGGAGAGAGAGCTTGAGTATCTGGAGTAGCACGACGGCGACGATGGAGAGGAGGAGGGTTTGGTACAAGAGATCGGCCATGGCTGTTTAGTAAGCTGTTGCGTGCATTTGGGTTGTCATGTGTACCACACATATGTAGTGACCTATGGCATTGGCAACGGAACCTGATTAATGTGAGCATGCGATTACGCGCAGTAGAGTATCTATTGTTATTGCGGGCGGGCGGACTTTGTTTTCGTGGTTATGACTTGCTTGAATTAATCCTGGCCTCATCTCAGTTCTTACGTCCTCGGTGCTCATTACTGCGACGCCGTCCATCCCCGGCCAGCTACTGACTATTCTCTATCGCTGACTCTAGCTTGTTCATTTTAAAATGACTCATTTGATTAGGTCGACCTTGCTTGCTTGACGAAATAAACTAGCTTCGAATACAAAATTTCGATTGTACACGATAGGCGAAGTCAAAGTTCTCGTGTAAACATTTTGTCATTTCTTAGCCAGATTTCGGCAGCGTCTTGAGAAATCACGGGATTTCGGCAGTGTCTTGAGGAATTGGCGCATTAAAAAAAGGAAACAAAGGGTCATGACTGGCCCGGCATTGTGCCAAGAAGATGGCCCATTCGAATACGCTAGAGATGGATTCCGGCGAGCGACACAGGAGAAACTCCAAATAAATCAACACGACAAGGAAAGATGAGGACAAGTCATCGAAGACAAAGCATGGCAAATGAACAGTCGCCCAAGTAATATATATATGGGCGAAATCTATTATATATTAAAAGTAGATTATGGGCTAACCAGAAATTACCACAAAAATCAGAAACATCGGACCGTTAGTTTAATTAAATAACTGATCTCAACCAATGGATCTAAACAACAAAAAAAAGTTGATTGGAGTAAAATTACCCACCATTGCCATTATGTTGGAATAACCTTTCGTCCTTGCGGTTTAGAATTAAACTAGAACATACCCCGCGCGTTGCAGCGGGATCCTTTAAGAAATTATATTGCGTACATAAAATGATAGAAATAGTATAATACATACAATTTTCTAAAGGAAAATGAAACAATAATTTGTCATAGTCACATATACTAAATCTATTCGACGCGAAAATATGTGTGTATTAAAAAATATTAGCGTGGAAAATTAAATGATTAAAAAGACGGATGATGTGTAATTGACATGTAGATAGTAATAAATATTAGTGGAGATGATATGGATAAATGATTGGTTAGGAGAGTGGATGATGTGGATAGCTTGCATGTAGAGATAGAAAAATCATAAATGAACTTAGTGAGGTTTTGCTTTATAAGAGGTATAGATAGATAGATTAGGTTTCCTTCCCTCACCATACGAGAAAAGAATAGTTTAGTGCGCCGCCGGCCACATATGACCTGCTTGCATCGTCGCGCCCTCCATCGGCGGCCGAGCTGGCAAATTCCGATCGAGCGCCTGCCTACAAGCAAACTCTCAGAAGCACCGTTGCCCTCAAGCCTGAACCTTTATGTGATTGGTGTCATAGCCAGCCAATGAGCCACCGGAAAATAGGATGGGAATCTATGAGCGATTGAGCTCTGCTGATTATTTGCTACGTGTTTCAGATGCTGAAGAAGCAAGACATGCTAAGGATGACTCCAACGGGGCGACCCAAACGGACGCGCGTTTGATCCACGTTTTGTCCGTTTGGGTCGGGGAACGGACGCGCGTCCGGTCCATGTCCGCCCCTTTCTGACCAGTGCCCCCAACGGGACGACGCATCGAGTCCGCCTGCATGTTTTTTTTTAGTTAAACAGGCCATATATGGGCCATTTTCATTCATATATAGGGGGGGTGGGCCGACGCATCAAGTCCGCCCGGCCAGGGTTTTTGATCATTTTGGTCATTTTTATCAATCCATACAAAACAAGTATATAGGAAACAAAATAAATTATACAATCCAAATAATACAATCCAAATGGTTCATCACATAGTTATTACAATCTAAATAATCAGCAAATAATACAAATTGTTTCATGCATAGTCTTACAAACCAAATAAAAATAAGACCAATAGTTCATCATATGGAACTACTGGTTACCGTAGTGCTGCTAGACATGCTCCACCAAATCATTTTGGAGCTGGTTATGAGACACCTTCTCACGAATGTCACGGTGGAAGTCGAGAAACTGATCAAATGTGGACGGTCCCTGGGGCTCAACCAACTGACCCTAAAACTGCCAAACCTGATCATGCATACCCTCGTCGCGTTCGTCCTCCACGATCATGTTGTGCATGATCACACAAACTGTCATCACCTCCCAGAGTTGGTCCTTGTCTCATGTCCTAGCGGGGTGGTGAACAATAGCCCACCGTGACTGGAGGGCACCGAATGCATGCTCCACATCCTTTCTAGCACTCTCTTGTTCCTTGGCGAACCTCTTATTCTTCTCATCATTAGGATTGGAGATGGTCTTCACAAAAGTAGTCCATGTAGGATAAATCCCATCAGCAAGATAATAAGGCTTGTCATACTCGTGACCATTGATCTCATAGGTCACCTGGGGTGCGAGGCCATTGGTGAGCCTGTTGAACACCGGAGACCGCTGCAGCACGTTGATGTCATTGTGCGAGCCGGCCATGCCAAAAAACGAGTGCCAAATCCACAAATCTTGTGATGCCACGGCCTCAAGCACGACCGTGCATGCCCCAACATGGCCCTTGTACTGCCCCTGCCAAGCAAATGGGCAGTTCCTCCACTCCCAGTGCATACAATCTATGCTGCCAAGCATCCCAGGGAACCCTCTGGCCTCGTTGATGGCCAAGAGCCGGGTCATGTCGGCAGCATTGGGCTCCCTCAAGTACTCGGGGCCGAACACCTGCACCACGGCCTTGCAAACCTTGTACATTGCTTCTAGGCACGTGGACTCGCTCATCCGCACGTACTCGTCCACAAGATCACCGGCAATTCCATATGCAAGCATGCGAACGGCGGCGGTGCACTTCTGGTATGATGAAAAACTGAGGGCACCACATGCATCTGGCTTGCATATGAAATAGTCATCAAAATGCATCACCCCCAACCGGATACGGTTGAACAAAGATCTTCTCATCCGGAAACGGCGCCGGAAAATCTTGGGAGGATACGTGGGTCTGTGGGGACGAAAGTAGTCCCCCCAGAGCTGGAGTTGGCCAGCTCTCCGGTTCCGGTCCAATGTAGGAGAACGGCCCGGCAACGAGCCTCAGAACACCGGCCGCATCCTCTCAATGTACTCATTGACGATGAGGGTGGCAACCAGGCCGTCACTCTAATCGTCCGAGGAATCATCCGATGATGGCGCGCACAGGATGTAGTTCTTGTAGTACCATTCATCGGAGCTATCCATGGCCGAGTTCGTACCTGCGTTGGTGCCGGGGCGGCGTTGGTGTCGCGGGCGCTCCGAGAGATGTGGCCGCAAGGTTCACCGGCCGTGGCGGGGAGGAAGCAGCTCCGGTGACCATCGGGGAAGAAGAGCAGCAGACGGCGTCCCCTGAATGGCCTGCAGTGCCAAATCGAGGGAACGACGGCGGGGTGGCGGCGGGAGGGGCGAGAGAGGCGGAGGAGATTGGGGTGGGGAATGGTATGACGTGCGGGCTAGGGGCGGACTAGGGCAGGACACGCTAGCGCTCTGCTCGCGTCCGCGCCCGACGCATCGGTGGCCCAAATTTGGGCCAAGAATTGGTCGTGGCGGACAAAAAACGGACCGCGGTCCGTTTGCGTCGCCCCGTTGGACCGTGTTTTTGGCCTCCGCGGACAGGAACGGGAACGCGCGGACTCGATGCGTCGCCCCGTTGGAGTCATCCTAACTAGCTAGAACAAGCCAACAAGGTCGATCGATACGGACGATGCCGCAGCTGACGTATACGGACATGCAGTTGCCACAGTCAGCTGTATTCATTCATCGTTTTGTATGGGAGCAGCACGGCAGCGTGGCGATTACAGTCGTTCGATGGCGTCGGCCACCATGTTACAATGGCCGTTATTGGGATCAACCAGGTCAGGCCGGCTTCCTTCAGACCATTTACGTGCTAAGTTTGATAATACATAGCAGTAATTCATCTGTTTGAATGGAGCAGCACGTTGTCGGCCACTGTCTCACAATGGCCGGTGAGATTAAACAGGTACGTGTAAGTTTGATCGTTAGAAAATAGCACCAATAATGTAAATAGTATTTTTTAAGCAAGAAACTTTATCACGACTGAAGTTCATCAGATTAATGTGCACACATACATGCTTCATCTCTTGCAGCATATATACTGACAGTACTTATATACTTAAATTTGTATCCATAAAACCTACAGATTGCAGAAGAATATCAAGTCATCAATGAGCATGCAGGCGAGATCTTGTCCGGCACGTCCGCGGCGGCTCATCATGCAAATGCTTCCATAGTCAAATCTTAATATGGTTTGGAGCAAAACAAGATACTAAAATCTTACGCTGGTATGAATTTCTGTCTTCACTTGAGCACTATATTCCATTAACTGAATCGTCAGGGAGTAAATTATTTTATTGATGTGGTGCATTATATGACTGTGATTGAAATTTGTCCCACGTGCTAACATGAATATACATTATGTTTACATATTTTGTTGCAGGTTTCTTCATGTAAATTTCCTTTTTTATATACTAATACGACGCTGTGGATATAGTATTTCTAATGTTGGATGATCTCAAACAATCTTCAGTGATTCCTGGTACAACATCCTGCTGTATTTTTTTAGAGTACTTGGTAATTTTAAGAACCAATAGAAATTGTTTTAAGTCTATTTCGAACCTGAGAGATTTTTTTTAATGTTAATTCTTTATTATTGCGACTCTCTACCATGACTGACCCATGATCTGAAATACAGTTAATGCAATTTTAGAGAGCATAGGAAGATTTAGTCTGAGTCTGGCATTAGAGATAAATTATAGATCGCAAACCGATGTAGCAGGCAAGTATTTGTTGTTTTGGGTTGGTAAAACTGTAAGGATTAGGAGGCAGCAAATGTGTGCGGGTTGTAGTGGTACAAGAAAATATGTTTATATAATATTTTGAATCATGTCCGAGTAGGCTTCCTATTTTCTATTACAGCTTATAGATTAAAAAAGGTGCAACTCAAAGGTAGACCAGTAACATGGCAAGTTTCAGAGTTGGCAAATCTTCGCTCCTACCAATTGGATCTTGGACATTTGAGGTATTGTATTTATGCACTTCAAATAAATCAAAATTTCATCCTTCACAAAACGCATGTCCATGATAACTTTTCCATTTCAATTTCTATGTATTATTTGATATTTTCCAATGCAAGAATCTCGCAGTTAATGCTTAGGGTCATATTTTCATATGATAATATAAAACTTCTGGAAAGGTTCTTATAAAAAACAAGCTGCTGCCCATCGTTGGGATACAAGTTTTAGAGTACTTGGTAATTTTAAGAACCGTCCATCCTCTTATATCTGACGGTGGAAAAATAGTAGCTACCTGAAACTACCGGAAAAAAACTACCTAAAACTACCTGAAACTACCGAAATTGAATTATTTTTAATCTGATATTAAAAGGGTATTGAGGTAATTTGTCCCACCGTCCTCACTTATCCCACCGCGGCCGAAGCACGCCCGCCTCCCGCGGCAGGTGTGCGAGACATGGGCGCGGCCGCGCGGGAGCCCGAGCTCTGGCGCCGCTTCGACTTGCGCTTCCACGGCGACGGCGGCCCGGTCGTCTCCTCCCGCCGCGTCGTCGACCTCAACAGGATGGCGCGGGAGGCCGTAAGGTGCAGCGCCGGGAGGAGCGAGGCCTTCTTAGTCGAGGGCGCCCTCGACCACAGCGTCCTTCTCTCGACAGAAAGCAATCGGGACAAAAAAGGAGCGCAGAGAGCTGGGCTGCCGTCGCGGGTGGCCAGCTGGGCGACGATGCGCGACGGGACGGCCATCGGAGTCGGAGGTGGCAGTGGTGAGGGCATGCTCGCGGTCGGAAGATCTCGGCTCGGGTACGCAACGGTGGTGGCGCATGGCCACAGCGGCGGGGCCTCGCACGAGGCGGTGGTTGCGGCGACCAATGGGCCGTGCAAGGCGGCTACGCTCTCAGAGGCAGCGGGGGCAGTGGGCAGCGTGACGGTGGCGCGCGGCACTACTAGGAAAACCCTTATAGGGAGGTTGGCATTCTGTGGCGCACCAGGCTTGGTGCGCCACAGAAAGTCACATTTCTGTGGCGCACATAGCCAGGTGCGCCACAGAAAGTTATCTGGGGGGCGGGTTAAAATTTGGAAAAAAAAAAATTCTGTGGCGCACCTGGCAGGTGCGCCACAGAAAGGTGACATTCTGTGGCGCACCAAGCTTGGTGCGCCACAGATTTTTTTTTTTCAAATCCCACCCCCGTGGATCGCCTTTTTAGTCTTGTAGGAGGTAAAGAAAAATGATAAAAATTTCAATAAATAAAATCTTTTGACATGTAGTTAGGTTTGATTGTCTAGTAGGTATAGAAATTTTGAAATATGAATTTTGACCTTTTCTGCAACAAACATGAAAAAAATCTTGTAACGGCCATAACTTTTGCATACGACGTCGAAATAACGCAAAAAATATGTAAAAAAAAATGTGAGAAAATCCGAGTTCGAATCTTTTGACATGTAGTTAGGTTTACCCGGTCAGCAATTCACAGATTTCTCAAATTCCAAAAGAAAAAAGTTATTTCAAACAGACGATTTTTCGCAGCAAAATCAAAAAGAAAGAAAAATAAGAAAAAAAAATAAAAAATTTCAAAAAGTCCAAAAAAGACACAGAAATGTATAACAAAGAAGATTGTTAAATTTTTTGGATTTTTTTGAAGTGTTTTCACTTTTTTGAATTTTTTGGATTTTTTTGGATTTTTTGAAAAAAATTAAGTTTTTCGATTTTTTTTGGATCTTTTGAAACTTTTGAATCTCCTTTTGAAACTTTAGAAGTTTTTGGAAAATCTGATATTTAAAAACACACATTTATAACACATACCACATATACACATACAAGAGTTAATAGGGTTCATATGATATATATATCAATAAGAACTTGAGTAGCACAAGGGTAGGTGGATTGGATGGAACTTAGAAATTAAGTGTGCTAGGGTTGGATCAATTTGAGGATGGGTGACCTATCGGGAAGGTATTAGTTCAAAAATTCAAAAATATGAAAATAATTCCAATAATTAGAATTTTTCATATTCTGATTTTTCTGATTTTTTTTTAAACTTTTTATATTTTTTTGCATTTTTTGAATTTTTTGAGAATTCTGTGGCGCACCAGGCTAGGTGCGCCACAGAAATGTGAGAATTCTGTGGCGCACCAAGCCAGGTGCACCACAGAAATAATTTTTGTGGCGAGAATTCTGTGGCGCACCCAGAAAACCTGGGGATGCGCCACAGAATTGTCATTTGGTGCGCCACTGATAGCCCTTTCTGTGGTAGTGCGGGGCTGGCAGGAGCAAACCGGTTCGCCTTTTCTCTTGTACAGAGAGCCAATGGCGGAAGCCTCGTGCCCAGCGCATGGAGAACCGCTAGTTCTCATGCATTGTGCCTATGCGCGATTCTCACCCCGCTGAGATCCTAGAGCGCGGCCATCACCGGCCCAAGGGAAGGAGCCGCTCGTCCACGATCGCCAGGACGGATTCTCCTCCTGCCGCCGTTTTAGTTGTTCCTCGACGTCCCAGCTTTAGTTGTGGTCATGGGCTCTGTGTCCTGGGCTGAACAGCGAACTGGACGATTGGATTGTGCACTTGCCACCTGCAATTGCTCCATCGCCATGCGCATCAGCTTCATGTTGTTCCGCGATTTTGTATGCCCATTTTTTCTGTCGAGGGAAAAGGAATGTGGGACTAATTGAGTTGTGTAAAAAAAAAAGTTACGGTGCTTGGACGGCTGACATTATTTAAAGCGGATCAAGTCAAATCCAACGCCTCAAATAATTTACGTGGGGAACTGCCACAGGTAGTTTCCCAAGCACCGTAAACAAGCAGTGCGTCTAGAAGGAGGGAGTTAGTAAAATATGATTCTTTTGACTACTATTGCTTATTCCATGATTTGGCATGTGTCACAAACTACGCTTTATAAATACCGAACGTCGTGAACAATTTTTGATTTACTTTATCTGTCTGGAAATAATTGACTGCCTTTTATTTTAGTTTTTCAGAAGGACCTCTGTTTCTTACTCCTGGGTGGATGTCAACTTGCATTTTAAGGTAAAAGCTAATCAATTTTATATGTCAACCTGCGCCCAAGCCTTACGCTCCTGGTCGGATCGAAGGTGTTGCCGTCTTCAGCTGGTCGTCCGCCATGGTCCTCCAACTGCAGTACCTAATGCTCCATTTATAGGCTCTCCATTTGTACAGGAGGGAGGAGATCTGATTTTGGTGGATTCCAAGGAAAACGGAGAAAAGCAGATTTGGTGACCAGCGGTGGACAAGAAAGGGAAATGGAACGGTGAGAAATGGGGAAAATGTGGACATCTGAGGGAAGAGAGTTAAACAAAGGTAAATTGTTGTTTAGTTATTATTCTACCAAGCCACTTAATCAACGAATAAAAACTCATGTTCAACTCTTATAACAGCAGGAATATGCAAATCCAACGGCATAAAAGTCGATTGGAATTTAGTTCTATCTCATGCCACTGAGTTTTACCAAATCCAATTTTTCTTTAATTATCCGTGAATTTTAAAACTATATATATCACGTTTAAAATTCAAATCAATAGTTTAAGATCAGTTGAGCATATAAATTGAGTTAGGTGAATTCAAAGATTCTTTTGAACCATCGATTAGGATCCTTGCCGTTTTAAATTAAGGAGATGTGCGGAACCAAGTCAAAATCGGTTGACTCAGAAATGCCACCGTGCTCTAGCCAGGGGAAAAAGGTCATTGCCAATCTTTATATAAAATTAATAAATATTGAACAAATAATTATTAGAAATGCACGTTCCCTCTTAAGATTCGGTTATATGCCGACCTTTATTAGGTTCTGGATAATTATTTACACCGATCATATATTTTATTCAAAAGGCCCCAAAATGTTTTTATTAGGTTGTATAGAATTAATTCCACTTTATGGACCATATAATTCCCCTATATATAAAAGTTCGGTAGCATCCATGGGCGGCCCAGATGCTCGCATCCCGTTCGATAGCGTCCATGGGCGGCCCAGATGCTCGCGCTGCTACAGTATTACTGTAGCAGCCGAGTTTCTACCAATCGCGCGGCGCCACGCGTCCCGTTCACCGCCCGCACGGTTTTTGGCGCAGATCTATTACAGAAAACCCCTTCGGAAGGACCGGATTGCAAAATTTACAATACCAGAGGTCCTTTCTGCAAAAGCGTGCACACACCCTATCCTCTCCCTTCCTCTCCCGCGAGGCCGGAGATCGTCGGCGGGCGCCCCCGCGCGCCGCCTCTGCATCGCTGCTCCCCGGACAAATCCACGCCCACGGGGAGCTCCGCCACCGCGTCCCCTCCCTCCTCGCCGGAAATAGGCCGCCGGGCCGCCGCGCGGGCGCCGGAATCTCCGCCGCTGCGCTCGCCGTCCTCCGCCGCGGAAATGGTCGCCGGCGGCGTCTCCGGCGACCATATGGCCTGCCGCGCCGCCCTTTCGCTTCCCCGTGACTCCAGCCAGCAGATCCGCGCGGCGCCGGCCGCCCGCGCGTGCTCTGCTGCGCGGGCGCGAGCTCCGCGTTGCCGGCGTCTCCGCCGTCGGCTGACGTCAGCTGCCGACGTCAGCGCGGCCCACCTGTCAGCCGCTGGACAAACCGTTTTAAAATAGAAAAAATAACAGAAAAAATGAAAATTCATTACTTTCAAACCGTAATTCAAAAAGAAAACCAAAATTTGTAAAAAAAATAGGATCTTTACACCTAACACATCTCCTTACATGCTTACACAACTTTAACAAAAAAATAATTACAAGAACTAATACACTTCCAAATACTAATTGTGCATCTTATGAGAAAAAAAATTTGCTGAATATTCGGGAACATTCCAAACAATGAATAGTAATTTAGTACATGTATATTCATGCAGTCTTTTCCGAATGTAGTACTCGAGCCTTTCCCAAATATATTTTACGGTGAAACTGCAAAATATTATTTCGATTTAAAACTTAACCGAAGCAACGATTTCTCCGAAGGATGCAACGGTATTTTTTTCCTAACAGCAATTTAACCCAATAAAAAATTAGCTAACCCATTTTCTTGCATGTTTGTACAACTTTATAGAGTTCGTATTACAAGAATTAATACAACTTTTCATATTAATACAACTTTTTCATATTAGTTACAGTTACACAACTTCGGGAAAAATATTCCAAATTGCTGAAAATTCGCATATACTTAAAACAGCGAATTCCAATTCAGTGTAAATATATTCTTTCGGCTTTTCGCGACCGTATTATTCGAGTCTTTCGAAAATATTTTACGTCGCAACTGTAAAATGTTATTTCCATCTCAAACTTAATCAAAACTACAATTTCTCACGACGTTGGCTGTCTATACCGTTTGATCAAATTCCATATTTCAATATTCTAGAACTTTGAATGTTCTTCAAATCAAATCATTTAAGAAACATAAGCAACATGAAGGCGGATCCCACTTGGCAGTTTTTTACGAAAAAACCAGGAGATGGAAAGCTTTCCGTAAATAACCACCGAGAAAATATACAAGTATAGCAAAAAAATACCTATCTTTGGCAGAAATACAAACATGTTCGAATAATTCAATTTGGCCAATGTTCAGAGAATTTTGTAAAAAAATACAACTATAATTGAGCATTAGAATTTAGATTCAATTTTGCATAATTCAAAAAAAATTGGAATGACTTCCAAACCTGAGCATTTTGTGTCCACCAAGAGAATTTAAATTTAAATAAATACCAATTTGCGCAATATTAAAAATCCATTTGAGCATTCCAACCCAAATCCCAGATTCACATATCTTACAGTTTAAAATGCCCCCCAACTCCGAACAATATGGAAACATTAAAAGGATGGAAATCTGAATGCATTCCAAAACGAACAATTTTTAAATTCACAGCATTTTTAAACGCGAAACTTCCGCGATTTCCAAAAAAATTCTAAATTGTAGAACTTTTGAATATAGACATCTCCAGATTAGAAATTTACCAAACATCCAAACACGCGCGGCATTGCTGCGCTAAGTTGTCTAGTAATTTATAAAAGACCATCAAGGAGTTGCCCGCGCATGTGCGCGGGCCACTGTGCTAGTTTCATCAAATCCACTTGACGGCTGCACTACTTCCGCACGTTGCCCACGCTCCGAAGTTGTCCCCGGCCACACTGGAGCATACAAGATCTCAACGCCTCACGAGCCCTCATGTTTGGATACAAAGATGTCAATCAGTGATCTGATCGCGTCGTCCTTGACAGATCCACCTTCATTAGTAATGTGACAGCGACGCGTACATGCAAGATGCAACAATCGTCACTACTGAAAGAGCAGTGACACTTACGGGGATTTGCCTAACGTTGTCCCTGTTGGAAATATGCCCTAGAGACAAATAAATAGTGAGTATTTATTGGCATATCTCATTAAGTTTATAATAAGTTTTATATCATGCTATAACTGTATTAATCGGAATTATTAATACACGCGTGGTATGTAAACAAACCAGGCTGCCTAGTGAGCCTTTATAAAAACTAGTTCATTGGTCAATAGATAATCGAGATTTCCTGATCATGAACATTTATGTCAATTGACAATGAGGTCATTTCATTAGGAGAATGAGATGATAGACATAACCAACATAAGTATTGCAACACGGTCGTGTCACAAAGTTCACCGTTGCGATAGTTAGGAAATATGGTAATCTAATCCTTAAACCGTGAGATCATATTTAATCACTATCACCGGAGGCTATTTTGAGTGCATCAACCGTCACACCATAACAGGGTGACCGTGTACCTCAGGTATTCCAAAGGTGTAGGTTGAGACGTATGTATCAAGAGCGGGATTTGTTCATCCGCGTGACGGAAAGATACTCAGGGCCCACTCGGTGAGATTACATCCATAAAGCTGCGCAGTATATGACTAGGTCATGGGGATGGAATATCACGGTAACGAGTTAAGCAGCTCTTGTCGCTAACGAGATTGGACAAAGCATGGAGATGTTAGCGATCAGATCTCGGACAAGACATGTATCGAAGTAAACAGAAGGAATAGATGTATGTGTTTATGGTTCAAACGACATTTATTCCTAGAATGCACAGGAGTCGTTATGGGCATCCAGGTCCCACTGATGATCATTGGTCGGAGAGGGGTCTCGACCATGTCTGGAGTATTCTTGAACCGTAGGGTAACACACTTAAGGGTTCGACAACGCTCGTAGATCGTTTTGGAAACATCAGAATCACAGAAGTGAAGAGAAGAGAAACCGGAAAGGTTCCGGGGAAGATCGAAGGAAGTTCGGAATGGTCCGGAAGGAGTTCCGGAGCCACGGGAATTAAATAATATGTAAATATATTAATTAATAAATCAATTATATTTATATATTAATTTAATATTAAATAAAAAAGAAAATAAGGGCAGCCCATCTTATTGGGCCAACCCTGGAGGGAAGGCCCAAGTGGGGAGCTGCCGCACCCCCAAGGGAAGGGGGCGGGTGGGCCATGGCGTGGGGCCCATGGCCACCACAGTCGGCCGGCCGCACCTTCCCTCTCCCCTCCTCTTTTGTTTAGTCCCACATGGGGGAGCTAAGGGGAAGGACACACCCCTTCCCCATATATAAAGGGAGGCGTATTAATTATTTTAATAGACAAGAATTAATTCTCAACCATTGAGGCGTCCCCCTCCACGCACTTCCACCCTCTTCCTCTCTCGTAGACCGCGGCCCCAAGTAAGGGCTGTGTACGTGAGAGATCACTTCATCGCAGCACGCCGTCGTGCTGCGGGGATTCCACCCAGAAGATCTACTTCCGCAATCTCGGCTAGATCGGAGAGATCGGGAGTCGTCGTCAAGTACCGTACGTGTGTGAGTACTCGGGGGGCGCTACACTTGCGGCGCCGGGATCATCGTCGTCGCGCAAAGGTCATCATTGTCGCACCGGGATCATCGCGATCTTGAGGTCGGCTACGAGTTCGACTACATCGTCAATGTTCTCTTGAACGTAACGCTTTTCGGTCTACAAGAGGTATGTTGCCGAAACCTTCCCGTTACCACATTACTAATAGATAGATCCTGGCTAAAGGTTTGGCGTACGTTAGTTAATTTTTTTTTGTTTTCTGCTACGAACCCGGCCTCTTCAGTGGTATCAGAGCTAATCTATGCGTAGTATTGCTGGTACGGTTAGAACACATGTTGAATGTGGGCATTGATCTTATTGTTTCTACTCTCTCGCATGCACTTGTTTATTCCGACGACATTGTGTAGATGAAGCGGCCCAGACCGACCTTACGCGTACGCTTACACGAGAGTGGTTCCGCAATTTACATATGGCTTGTACCATATATGCGGCTGGCGGGTGTCTGTCTCTCTCTCAATAGACGACATATCATTTTCAATGGAGGGCCCGAAAGGGATATGAAATAGAAAATTATTTGATCAATGCTGTGGTTGGAAGTTCGTAGGTAAGAAGCGGTTCTTTTACGAAAGCCCTAGCAGCCACGTAAAATTTGCAAAGATAAAGTAGAGGCATCTAACTTTGTTTTGCAGAGGCTTTTGATGTGATATGGTCACGGTAAGTATTTATGAATTGTTCAAACTGTCACCAAGAGGAGGCGTCGTGGACTTGGTGTCATGCAGGGGCGCACGATGGAGATCAAGGCGCAAGACCATATCATATCGCACTTTATTACATTTGATGTTATTGTGTGTCGTGTGCATCTTATTGTTTGCTAGTATTAGATATACGACTGTAGCACTATAAGATGATCCCTTAAATTTAATACCAATATTGTGTTCTCCCTTAGTGTGCACCACCAAGAAAGTTCTCCGTTATGAAGCACGCCATGACGATCGGGTGTTACACATCTCGACGTTCGCATACAGTGGGTGTAAGCCACGTTGCACTGCAGATACACTAAGGTTAGATTGGTGAGCCTAGCATGTACAGACATGACCTCGAAACATGTGCGATCGAAAGATCAAACATGAGTCGCATGAATGATGTGATCGACATTTCGATGTCCACCTTTGCAACTATGCCGCCGGCCGTGACGATTGGGGGTGGTATGGCCAATTAGGGTCGTGTAATCGCTGAGATAATTTTAGGGATAATAATCTTAGTAGAGCTCATTTAATAATTTGATTATGAACTAAACTCATTTTTATAAACTTAGTCTTAATGTTTTTGTGAATATCTCAGTAGATCATGCCTTACCCCAACGTCAATTTCGAATTTGGCCCGTTCCTCCGTGGTCCGGAACTTAAAACCGTTGGGTCTAACTTCATTGACTGGTACCAAGACCTGAGGAATATCCTCAGCTATAATGACTTACTCTTCATAATAGAAGAGCCGTTAGAAGATCAACCAGGAGGCTCCGCAAGCGAGGAAGATGATGATGATTAGCGTGATCGCCGTGATATTGCCATTATTGTCCAATGCCTCATGACTTGTTGTATGGTGTCTCAGTTGAAATCACGTTTCAAGGACACCATGCCATATGAGATGGTTGATGCACTTAAAGCACTGTTCATAGAGAAGATTAGGCTGATGAAGTATGAGCATTTGGATAATTTTCTTTCAACCAAGATGGAAGAAAACACCCGCTTAGAGAGTCACTTGAGGAAGATGTACGACATACATAAGCGCCTCACAGTTGACTTGGACTACTGGATGTCGGACGCCTTTGCGATAGATGGAGTGTTGCGTTCGCTTCCTCCCAGCTACAAAGGCCACGTCCGAGGCTATGTCATGAGAGGTGATTCTCTCACCTTTATTGAGTTCATGAGCCAGTTGAGAACTCTGAGGGTAGAGCCCGTAGCAGGGGAGATCATCGACGGAGAAGGTATATTTGATATACAAGTTATAAATGTTTTTATCTTACAAACACTTGTTGCGGTTTTAAAGTATTTGATACTGATACGTCTCAAACGTATCTATAATTTCTGATGTTCCATGTTGATATTATACCAATTGTTACATGTTTTACATACACTTCATATCATTTTTATGCATTTTCTGGGACTAACCTATTAACAAGATGCCACAGTGCCAGTTCCTGTTTTCTGCTGTTTTTGTATTCCAGAAAAGCTGTTCTGGAAATATTCTCGGAATTGGACGAAACTTGGACATAACCTTCTATTTTCCCGACACGTAGACGAAGTCCAAAGGAGAGACGGAGGCGACCGAGGAGGCAGCCACGCCAGGGGCCGGCGCGGCCCCACCTCCTGTCGCGCCGGGGGTGGCGTGACCCCTCGGGTGACTTCAGACGCCGCCCTTTCGTCTATATAATGCCTTCGTCCAGAAAACCCTAAAGACCCGAACCTCCATCCACGAAAAGTTCCGTAGCCGCCGCCGTCGTCAACCCTAGTTCGGGAGGGTTCTGAAGCTCTTCCCGGCACCCTGTCGGAGAGGGGAATCATCACCGGAGGGCTCTACATCGCCATGCCTGCCTCCGGAGTGATGCATGAGTAGTTCATCCTTGGACTACGGGTCCATAGCAGTAGCTAGATGGTTGTCTCTCCTCCTTCTGCTATCATGTTTAGATCTTGTGATCTGCCTATCATGATCAAGATCATCTTATTGTAATGCTACATGTTGTGTTTGCTGGGATCCGATGAATATTGATACTATGATCAAGTTGATTATCAATCTATCTTATATGTTATTTATGATCTTGCATGCTTTCCGTTACTAGTAGATGCTTTGGCCAAGTAGATGCTTGTAACTCCAAGAGGGAGTATTTATGCTAGATAGTGGGTTCATGCCTCCGGTAATCTGGGAGAGTGACAGCAACGTCTAAGGTTGTGGATGTGCTATTGCCACTAGGGGTAAAACAACAATGCTTTATCTAAGGATAAATGTATTGTTTACATTATGCACTTTACTTAATGCAATAATCTGTTGCTTGCAACTTAATACCAATGGGGAACACGGATGTCAACCTGAAGGTGGATTATTAGTCATAGATGTTGTTTGATAACGGTCTATGTATCTTGTTGTAATGCACAATTGAATATCATAGTAGTCATCTTGTCATATATATGCATTGTCATGCGCTCTCTATTCATCAATTGCCCAGCTGTAATTTGTTTACCCAGCATGTTAGTTATCTTTTATGGAGAGACACCACTAGTGAACTGTGGACCCCGGTCCATTCCTTTACACTGATAATACAACCAACTGCAATCATTGTTCCTTTTCATTCTCTGCAATTAAATACTATTTTTCACACCATACGTTTAATCCTTTGTTACAGCAAGCCGGGAAGATTGACAACCTTCCTGTTTCGTTGGGGCAAAGTTGTTTGATTGTGTTGTGTGTAGGTTCCACGTTGGTGATCGAGCAACGGCGCCACCAACAACTTTCTGAAGTGCTCCTACTCCTCCTGGATCTGACAACCTTGGTTTCTTACTGAGGGAAAACTTGCTGCTGCACTGCTTCATACCTTCCTCTTGGGGTCTCCCAACGAACGTGTGTTTCACGTCATCAAGCTATTTTTCTGGCGGCGTTGCCGGGGAGTAAGAGGATTTCTGCAAGGGGAGTCTCACGCTTCCAATCTCTTTACTTTGTTTTTTGTCTTGCTTAGTTTATTTTATCTTGTCTTGTTTGCTTTTATCTATCAAAAACACAAAAAAATTAGTTTCTTGCATTTAGTTTATTTCGGTTTGTTATTATGTCTAGTCATTTATTCGCTGTCAATGGGTTTTCTCTTTGAAACAAAATCTTATTGTCTAAGTGGGTTCACGGAGGAACAGCAGAATTATTATAAGGAATACCGCTTGTCTCAGAAAGGGAAACACTTATGGGTACAAATATATAAATTGAATTGTTTTGCTAGAAACTTGTTCTTTACTTAAGATGAATCCTGGTGCTTTAATGAATGTTTTTGCTGTAGGAGGCATAAACACCTCCCTTTCCAATGTGATTATAATGATAATGAAATCTTGGCTGCTGATGCTAAAGGAAACTATGACTTTGATAATCTTGAACAAATTGAAGAACTTGTTGTTTTTAAGGGTGCCTATGAAATTGCTGGTTTTATTCAAGATGATGATGCTCCTTGTAGAACTGAGAATTATGCTATACTTGGTTATTGCCTTGAATATTACAATGATAATCCTTATATCACTGAATTTCTTGAGAAAACTTATTCTCCAGAACAACTTGCTACCTTTCATGAACCCGTGGGAGAAGAAATTGCTGGAACTGAAAGCTCATTGGATGAAAAAGAGGAAGAGAGTGATGAACAAAAGGAGGATCTACCTCCTAAAGATAGTAACTCTTTAACTCTTACATTATATGATTACCTGATGTCTACGCACGCTTCTATTCTTGTAGACAGTGTTGGGCCTCCAAGTGCAGAGGTTTGTAGAACAGCAGCAAGTTTCCCTCAAGTGAATCACCCAAGGTTTATCGAACTCAGGGAGGTAGAGGTCAAAGATATCCCTCTCAAGCAACCCTGCAATTAAGATACAAGAAGTCTCTTGTGTCCCCAACACACCCAATACACTTGTCAGGTGTATAGGTGCACTAGTTCGGCGAAGAGATATTAAAATACAAGTAATATGGATGATTATAAGTGGTAATTGCAATCTGAAATAAAAATGGCAGCAAGCAAACATGTAGCAGAACTGGTTGTAAACGGTGTTTCAATGCTTAGAAACAAGGCCTAGGTATCATACTTTCACTAGTGGTCACTCTCAACAATAATAATATAATTGAATACATAGGTATTTCCTCTTCACTATGCTACTCTGAGTTATTCTCTCGTTGGATAACGAACACCAATCTACCGCGTAGGGCTATAAAAGCACACCTTAAAGTCGCATTCCCATGTCTAGTTAACCCCACACTGTCAACTTGAGCGCCCTAGAAGGTATTAGACAAACACCGCAATTTCATAGAGACATCCAACGCAAATAATAACTCATGATAAGTATTCCTGTTATCTTTAGCCTAAGAGCCACACACGGGGCGCACACTGTCAATTCGCACCGTGGGACAAAGGTGACTCCGGAGATTACATTAATAAAACCACTTGAGTAGCATATAAGATAATGAAGAGTAACATCTATGGATTCAACTAGATTACAAAGCTCATGATCACATAAAGATCACACCATGGGAGAGAGAGATAAACCACATAGCTACCGGTAGAGCCCTCAGCCTCGGGGGAGAACTACTCCCTCCTCATCATGGGAGGCAGCAACGGCGATGAAGATGGCGGTGGAGTCGATGGAGATGGCTCCGGGGGCAATTCCCCGTCCCGGCAGGGTGCCGAAACAGAGACTTCTGTCCCCCGAATTAGGGTTTCGGATGGCGGCGGAGCTCTGGAACTTTTTTGGAGAAATCGTCCAGGCCCTTAGGGTTTTCGCGTCGGGGAGAATAAGTAGGCGAAAGGGCGTCGCGAGACGGTGCACGAGGCAGCGACACCACCCCAGGGCGCGGGCAAGGCCCAACCGCGCCCTGCCCAAGTGTGGGGCTCGGGCCTCCCCCGGACTTGTCCTTCTGGCTCCCGGAGTCTTCTGGCGAAATAGAATTTCTGTAATTTTTTCAGATTTTTCGAGCACTTTGGTTTTCGGGCCTTTTCTGTAATACACAGACATAATAAACAGAAACTGGCACTGTGGCATCTTGTTAATAGGTTAGTCCAATAAATGTCATAATATGATATAAAGTGCATATAAAACATGTGACAATTGATATAAAACATGCATGGAACATCAAAAATTATAGATACGTTTGAGACGTATCAGCATCCCCAAGCTTAGTTCCTACTCGTCCTCGAGTAGGTAAACGATAAAACAATAATTTTTGAAGTGACATGCTACCAACATAATCTTGATCTAATAATGATGTAATGGTAAGTGAGCTGAGATCAAATCATTCAAAGCAAATGTCTATAATTGATATTAAATAAGAGATAATAAAGCAAGATAGTTAAACAAGCTAAAAGTTTTCATGAATGACGGCCTTTAAGACATGAAACCGTACAAGGTTCATTATAGATGTTTTAAGTATCCAGTGTAGGAGTTCTATCCTTCAATTCCAAGCATCAAGCAATTTTTCATAACATAGAGAACGGATCCAGTCAAGTAAAAGTAAACATGAACGTCATGAATCCACTGTTTCGAGGTCTACTCAACCGGTGAGCGTAAGCATTTAGTATTGGCACCAGGATGTTATGGCAAAGAGAACGTTAATGGGGGTTTGGAAGGCCAATGGAAGAAAGTCTCACAAAGCTATAAGTGATCATTAGACAAGAGGAAGTCTTATAATCGAAGCTATGCAAGGAGTAGTGATTGCCATGCAACGGATGCACATAGAGCTATATGTGTATGAAAGCTCTCCAATGGAACTAGTGGGGGTGCATCCAACTCGGTTGCTCACGAAGACCTAGAGCACTTTTGAGGAAGCTCATCATTGGAATATACAACCCAAGTTCTATAACGTAATATTCCCCACATAGTTATACTAGTAAAGCATGAAAACTCTCTCAAATGGAGCATAGGTGCTAAACATGAGCACAAATGATGACTATGAATACTGCAAGTGCTAAACATGAGCACAACTTTGATAAAGGATAGTAGTGTTGCCCCCCTTTTCTTTATTCTTTTTTTTTTCTTTTTTTTTCTTTTTTTTTCTTTTTCTGTTTCACTTTTCGATGGCCTCCATGGCTCTTTTCTAGCAGGGGCAACACTCTAATATGATTACAAACTTTTTGGTACAAATAACTCATAATGAACAAAACATGATGTATAAAACTGTATGCCTCTGCCAGTGTAGCAGGATGTGCAATGATCTAGCGTAACATGGGTAAACCACACATCAGCTGTATAGAATCATGCAAAGCAATATATAAATGATAAATGACAACAAGTCATGTAATGTAAAATGGAAGTTGCATGGCAATATATCTCGGAACAGCTATGGAAATGCTGTGGTAGGTAGGTATGGTGGCTGTTTTGAGGAAGATGTATGGGTTTATGTGTAGGAGAACAAGAGGAAGTCCTCCCACGGGTTTTGGATGTACTGGCGAAGTATGCACAACTCTCAATGTGAGAAAAGGGCAATGCACAGCACCGAAGAGGCTAGCAAATTTGGATGGTGGAAGTGCCAAAACCGTAGCTTAACATTAGTCAAAAAGAACTCACAAGTTTATTGCAAACAACTAGCAGGTTCAACATTAAGCGCATGGTTAACATTTACCCCAAGGAGGGCCGTTCACGGCGGCACAAGTACCCCGTTAGATCCCTCGACCTTCACACACAACCTAGTTATTACGAACCACTTTTCAGACATGGAAAGCTATCAAGTCCAACTACACTTTCAACAATTTTAGTGTTTGTAGTACGGTGCAAGCTTAAAGACAATAATCCACTAATGATTTTAACTTAATTAACCAGCAAGCTTTACCATCTATTACTTAATACCTCAAAACGTTTGCAAGGAATCAGGTTATCAAAGTTCAATGATCTACAAGATTATGCAAGTTTTTCATTATACCACTACCACACGCAACATTTTCTGAACCAACATATTAACCAAGCAACTCTCCAAACAAATATAAGTGAAGCAAGAGAGTACTTTCTACAAAAGAACTAATAGCTCTGACAAGAGGTACATGAAAACCAAGAGCTAGAAGCTAAACAGCGCGAAAATTGAATACTCAACAGATATAAGTGAAGAACAAGAGTATTCCAAGAAAAAGCGGAGCGTGTCTCTCTCCCAATCAAGAATGTTGTGATCAAGCTTATTGCAAAAATAAAAGTACAATACTGAAAATAAAAGCACACAGACGCTCCAAGAAAAGCACATATGATGTGAAAGAATTAAAATATAGTTTCACTAGAGATGACCTGATAATTTTGCCGATGAAGAAGGGGATGCCTTGGGCATCCCCAAGCTTAGACGCTTGAGTCTTCTTGAAATATGCTGGGGAGATCCATGGGAGCCTCCCCAAGCTTAAGCTCTTCACTCTTCTCCATCCTATTATATCACTCTTCCTCTTGACCCTTGAAAACTTCCGTCACACCAAACTCAAAGCAAATCTCATTAGAGGGTTAGTGCACAATCAAAAACTCACATGTTCTATAAAGACGCAATATGACTTGTTACTTTAAACATTAGCTACTGCCACTGATGTTATGTGAAGCTCTTCCACCCAAAAAAGAATTTCACTCAACACTAGTAAAAGAGAGAATGCAAAATAAAAAGGCATAATCTGTCTAAAACAGAACAGTCCGCAAAGACGAATTTTTTCGAGGCACTTACGACGCTCAGATCGAAAAACTTTAACTAATGAAAGATTCAGACATTCATAAAGATTACGCAAAAAAATTTCAGATTTAATTAACAATCTGGTGATTTTAGGAATTTCGTACAGTGAACAGCAAAAATCTGTTTCTGCGCAGCAATCAAAATTAAGCATCATCTTAACATTAGAGGCTACTCTTGGCACAACAATGCGAGAAAATAAAGATACAAAGGAGTTGCTACAGAAGTAAACACCTCTTGACTCAATAAAGAAAAATTGCAGAAATAAAAATAATGGGTTGCCTCCCATAAGCGCTTTTCTTTAACGCCTTTTAGCTAGGCACAATGATTTTTATGATGCTCACATAAAGATGAGAGTTGAAACATAAAAGAGAGCATCAAGAAGCAAATATCAAACACATTTAAGTCTAACCCACTTCCTATGCAAAGGAATCTTGTAAGAAAATAAATCAATAAAGCACAAAGTGACTAGCATAGGAAGGCAAAACAAGTGAGCTTCAAAATTTCAACATAAAGGGAGAAGACTTAATATTATTGAGATATATGAAACCGTGTATCCCTCTCTCATAAGGACCAGTAGGTCTTAAAGTACCCATCAAATAAAAGCAAATCAAGAGAAAGCTCAAAACCTTCATCATAAAGAGAAGAAATTTAGTAACATGAAGATTTCTATAACCATACTTTCCTCTCTCAAAATAATTTTCAGTGGCATCATGAATAAACTCAACAATATAGCTATCACATAAAGCATTCTTATCATGATCCACATGCATAAAAGTATCATTACTCTCCACATAAGCATAATTAATTATATTAGTAATAGTGGGAGTAAAACTATCACAACCATCATTGTAATCATCATAAATTGCAGGCATAGTATAATCATAATAAACTTTATCCTCCATAGTAGGTGGCACCAAAATACCACTATCATTATAATCATCATAAATTGGAGGCAAAGTATCATCAAAGAAAATTTTCTCCTCAAAACTTGGGGGACTGAAAATATCATATTCATCAAAACCAGCTTCCCCAAGCTTAGCTTTGCATAGCATTAGCAATAATGGTGTTCAAACATTTATAGTAATAACATTGCTACCATCATGCAAATAATTTTCCATAGGTTTTTTAATTTTCTCTTCAAAAGCATCATGTCCTAATTCAAGATAAATTTCATAGAGCTCTCTAATTTTTTGTTGTTTTCCATTAAGCCTAACTAGTGAAATAAAAACAAGAAACAAAAAGATATAATTGCAGAATCTAAAGGAAATACCTTCGAGCACTCACACGTCAGCAACAGTGCTAGAAAATAGCTAAGTAGCTGGAGGATGTGAGTACCTTTTACCTTACCTCCCCGGCAACGGCGCCAGAAAATAGCTTGATGTCTACGCACGCTTCTATTCTTGTAGACAGTGTTGGGCCTCCAAGTGCAGAGGTTTGTAGAACAGCAGCAAGTTTCCCTCAAGTGAATCACCCAAGGTTTATCGAACTCAGGGAGGTAGAGGTCAAAGATATCCCTCTCAAGCAACCCTGCAATTAAGATACAAGAAGTCTCTTGTGTCCCCAACACACCCAATACACTTGTCAGGTGTATAGGTGCACTAGTTCGGCGAAGAGATATTAAAATACAAGTAATATGGATGATTATAAGTGGTAATTGCAATCTGAAATAAAAATGGCAGCAAGCAAACATGTAGCAGAACTGGTTGTAAACGGTGTTTCAATGCTTAGAAACAAGGCCTAGGGATCATACTTTCACTAGTGGACACTCTCAACAATAATAATATAATTGAATACATAGATATTTCCTCTTCACTATGCTACTCTGAGTTATTCTCTCGTTGGATAACGAACACCAATCCACCGCGTAGGGCTATAAAAGCACACCTTAAAGTCGCATTCCCATGTCTAGTTAACCCCACACTGTCAACTTGAGCGCCCTAGAAGGTACTAGACAAACACCGCAATTTCATAGAGACATCCAACGCAAATAATAACTCATGATAAGTATTCCTGTTATCTTTAGCCTAAGAGCCACACACGGGGCGCACACTGTCAACTTCGCACCGTGGGACAAAGGTGACTCCGGAGATTACATTAATAAAACCACTTGAGTAGCATATAAGATAATGAAGAGTAACATCTATGGATTCAACTAGATTACAAAGCTCATGATCACATAAAGATCACACCATGGGAGAGAGAGATAAACCACATAGCTACCGGTAGAGCCCTCAGCCTCGGGGGAGAACTACTCCCTCCTCATCATGGGAGGCAGCAACGGCGATGAAGATGGCGGTGGAGTCGATGGAGATGGCTCCGGGGGCAATTCCCCGTCCCGGCAGGGTGCCGAAACAGAGACTTCTGTCCCCCGAATTAGGGTTTCGGATGGCGGCGGAGCTCTGGAACTTTTTTGGAGAAATCGTCCAGGCCCTTAGGGTTTTCGCGTCGGGGAGAATAAGTAGGCGAAAGGTCGTCGCGAGACGGTGCACGAGGCAGCGACACCACCCCAGGGCACGGGCAAGGCCCAACCGCGCCCTGCCCAAGTGTGGGGCTCGGGCCTCCCCGGACTTGTCCTTCTGGCTCCCGGAGTCTTCTGGCGAAATAGAATTTCTGTAATTTTTTCAGATTTTTCCGAGCACTTTGGTTTTCGGGCCTTTTCTGCAATACACAGACATAATAAACAGAAACTGGCACTGTGGCATCTTGTTAATAGGTTAGTCCAATAAATGTCATAATATGATATAAAGTGCATATAAAACATGTGACAATTGATATAAAACATGCATGGAACATCAAAAATTATAGATACGTTTGAGACGTATCATTACCCTCCATGCCTACCTAAGGAGGAAGAATGCTATATTGTTGAATGTCATGATTCTATTGAAATATCTCCTTTTGATAAATTTGAAGTAACAAGCTCCTTGACTCAAGTAAAAGAGGAAATTGCAGAAAGTAAAAATGTGCTCCCTAATGTTATATATGATAATGATCTTGATGATGGTCCTATATTGCCTAATGATATTTATTATACTACTATTGTCAAAATTGGGTTTAATGACCCCACTGTTTTAGAGCTTAATAAAAATTATGTGTTTGTAGATCATGAAAAACATGCTTTATGTGATAGTTATATTGTTGAGTTTGTTCATGATGCTACTGAAAGTTATTATGAGAGAGGAAAATATGGTTGTAAAAGTTTTCAAGTTACTAAAACACCTCTCTTTATGTTGAAAGTTTTGAAGTTGCATTTGTTTCGTCTTTCTATGCTAGTTGCTTTATGCTTCAATAATTTATTCTATTACAATATTCCCTTGCATAGGAAGTGGGTTAGACTTAAATGTGTTGATACTTGCCTCTTGATGCTCTATTTTGTTTTTCAACTCTTATTCTTACGAGAGCATCATTGAAATCTTCTAGCCTAGCTAAAAGGCACTAAAGAAAGCGCTTTTGGGAGGCAACCCATTATCTTTTGTTTTCAGTTTGAGTCAAGGTGTTGTCTTCTTCTGTAACAACCCCTTTGTATCTTTACTTTTTCGAATTGTTGTGCCAAGTAGAGTCTCTAATAGAAAGACGATGCTAGATTTGGATTTCTGCGCAGGAACAGATTTTTGCTGTTCACCGTTTCGTTCTTATAAAATTGCCAGAAAATTGAAAAAATCTGCAAATTTTTGTGCGTGATCCTCCGATATGTACGCATCTTTCGTTAGTTTTGAGTTTTTCGATCTGAGCAACGTAAGTGCCTCTAAAAAATTCGTCTTTATGGACTGTTCTGTTTTAGACAGATTCTGTCTTTTATTTTGCATTCTCTCTTTTACTAGTGTTGAGTGGAATTCTTTTTTGGGTGGAAGAGCTTCACATAACATCAGTGGCAGTAGCTAATGTTTAAAAAGTAATGGTCATGTTTGTGTCCTTATAGAACATGTGAGTTTTTTATTGTGCACTAACCCTCTAATGAGAATTACTCTGAGTTTGGTGTGGCGGAAGTTTTCAAGGGTCAAGAGAGGAGGATGATATAATGTGATCAAGAAGAGTGAAGAGGTTAAGCTTGGGGATGCTCCCATGGATCACCCCATCATATTTCAAGAAGACTCAAGGGCATCCCCTTCTTCATCCACAACTTATCAGGTCATCTCTAGTGAAACTATATTTTAATTCTTTCACATCATATGTGCTTTACTTGGAGCGTCTGTATGCTTTTATTTTCGCATTGTTATTTTATTTTCTGAGATCTACTTGTTGGATCCTAGCAATCTTGTTTGGGAGAGAGACACGCTCCGCTTTTTCATTTGAATACTCCTATTCTTCACTTATGCTTGTTGAGTATTCTTGTCTAGCTATTGCTATGCTTTTAGCTCCTGTTTTTCATGCATCTCTTGTTCAGAGCTGTTAGTTCTTTTAGAGAAAGTACTCTTGATGACCCACAAGTATAGGGGGTGTATCGCAGTACTTTCGATAAATAAGAGTGTCGAACCCAACGAGTAGCAGAAGGTGCTGGCAAGTAGTTTTGATCAAGAATTCACTGTAAAAGCTAGCAGACAGGTTTTCAGTAGTATTCGAAACAGCAGGTAAAAACAGTGCAAGTAAATAAACGAGCGCGGCAACAAATGCAGCGAGTGGCCCAATCCTTTTGAGTGCAAAGGACAAGCCGAGTGTGTTACTTATAAGAGACAAATGTTCCTGAGGACACATGGGAATTTCGTCAAGTGCTTTCGCTTCGTGCAACTGGTTAATCTTCATTGTTTTGATAAGTGTTGTGTGGGTGAATCTATGCTAACGCACCGCCCTTCCTAGGACTAATACGCACTTGTGATTATACCCCCTGCAAGCATCCGCGAATGCAGAAAAGTAATTAAGATAAATCTAACCACAGCTTTAAACCTTATTGACCTTACGAAAATCAATGCACATTCTATAACCAACTACAACTCTCTGAGGAATAAGCTCATCATTTTCATTAGGCACAACAGTTATTCCTCCTTTCTTAGGAACATAATGAACAGGACTAACCCATCTACTATCAGCAATAGGATAAATTATACCTGCTTCAAGAAGTTTTAATACCTCATTTCTTACCACTTCCTTCATCTTAGGAATTAAACGATGTTGATGCTCAACAACAGGCTTGGCATCAGGCTCAATATTAATAGCATGCTGACATATAGCAGGAGAAATCCCTTTTAAATCATCAAGAGTATAGCCCATTGCGCCTCTATGTTTCTTCAGAACTTGCAATAATTTTGCTTCTTCATCTCCTGAAAGTTTAGAACTAATAATAACAGGATATATTTTCTTATCATCAATATGAACATACTTAAGATTATCAGGTAAAGGCTTAAGATCAAAAACAGGGTCTTCTTTAGGAGGGGGCGCAATTCCCAGGTCCTCCACAGGTAAATCATGCCTAAGCATTTGAGGTTGACGCAGAAAGATGTCGTCAATCTCCCTTCTTTCTTCTGCAAAAACTTCACTTTCGTGGTCTTCCAAAAATTGCTGCAAAGCATTGTTAGGACCAACAGAAATAGAAGCAAGCTGTTCAACTTGAAAGTTCTCATTAGGCATTTCAGGTTCATAATGATTCTTAGCAAATTTTAAAAAATTAAACTCATAAGACTCTCCATCGAATCTAGTAAAAAATTTCTCTTTTTGACAGTCAATAATAGCACCACAAGTATTCAGGAAAGGTCTACCAAAAATAATAGGACAAGAGTCACTAGCAGCAGAACCGAGAACTAAGAAATCAGCAGGGTATTTAGTCTTACCACATAAAACTTCAACATGTCTGACAATGCCAACTGGACAGATAGTTTCCCTATTAGCAAGCTGAATAACCACATCAATATCTTCCAATTCGCAAGGATCAATTTCCTTCCTGATTTCCTTGTAGAGAGCATAAGGGATAGCGCTGGAACTAGCACCAATATCACAGAGACCATAATAACAATGCTCACCTATTTTAACAGAAAGCACAGGAACACTAGGCTTTCGAGCTCTTTTAGGATGTGTAACCATGTTAGAAGCTTCTTCACAAAACACAATATGACCTCCTTCTACATTTTCAGTTACAAGTTCCTTAACCATAGCTACTTCATGTTCTACACTAATTTGCTCATCAGGTTCCCTAGGTTTACGTTCACTTTTGCTAACCACACTAGCCAAAATAGAGTGTTCTTTTACTTTAACAGGAAAATGTATTTTTTCAATATAGGGTTCTGGTATAATGCGATCAACAGTTTGAACTTCAACATTTTTAGCAAGAGCAAGATTAGCATTATCTTCATAAGGTTCATGATACTTTTCCCAACCTTGTCTAGGAATATCGAGATACGAGGCAAAGGCCTTAAAGTAATTAAAACAACTTGAGAATCAAGACCATAAGTAGCATTAAAATTACGAAAACTATCAGTCTCCATAAAGGATTTAATGCATTCGAAATCATAATTTATACCTGACTCCCTACCTTTGTCGTTCTCCCATCCTTCAGTATTTTCCTGGATACGATCAAGAAGATCCCATTTATCTTCATCCTTCATACGAGTGAATGACCAAGAACAAGAAGTGTCCAATAAATCTTTATCGTGATAGGAAAGTCTTGCATAAAAGTTATTGATGACAATATTACTTGGAATCCCATGAACAGGGCATTTGAGCATTAATAATTTCAATCTCCCCCAAGCTTGGGCAATACTTTCTCCCTCATAAGGCCAAAAAGTGAATATAGAATTCCGATCCTTATGAATCTCACTTGGAGGATAAAACTTGTAATAAAAGAGAGGGACAATTTCAGCCCAGCTCAATGAAGGACCATTCTTCAGCAGACTATACCATTCAGCAGCTCTGCCATCCAGCGACAGAGTAAATAATTTCCTTTTAATAATGTCCATCGAAATACCTGCACACTTGAACAAACCGCATAGTTCATGTATATAAAGCAAATGATTACCAGGATGAACAGTTCCATCATAGCGGTTATCCATAATACGTCCAACAATTTTCGTAGGTATTTTAAATGGAATAATCTCAGCAGATGGAGGATCATCTACTACCGTAGCAGTGGTAGTAGTCCTCCCAAACAGCGAACCAAATGGATTTGACTCCATAACAGTCATTGCCGTAAATAATTTCCTTACCAATAGCGCTTCACTCCCCGGCAACGGCGCCAGAAAATAGTCTTGATGACCCACAAGTATAGGGGGTGTATCGCAGTACTTTCGATAAATAAGAGTGTCGAACCCAACGAGGAGCAGAAGGTGCTGGCAAGTAGTTTTGATCAAGAATTCACTGTAAAAGCTAGCAGACAGGTTTTCAGTAGTATTCGAAACAGCAGGTAAAAACAGTGCAAGTAAATAAACGAGCGCGGCAACAAATGCAGCGAGTGGCCCAATCCTTTTGAGTGCAAAGGACAAGCCGAGTGTGTTACTTATAAGAGACAAATGTTCCTGAGGACACATGGGAATTTCGTCAAGTGCTTTCGCTTCGTGCAACTGGTTAATCTTCATTGTTTTGATAAGTGTTGTGTGGGTGAATCTATGCTAACGCACCGCCCTTCCTAGGACTAATACGCACTTGTGATTATACCCCCTGCAAGCATCCGCGAATGCAGAAAAGTAATTAAGATAAATCTAACCACAGCTTTAAACTCTGAGACCCTACGCTCCCTCGTGCACTATCTTACTAACGGGGGTTCAGGTTTCTGTCACTCCGGCAACCCCTCAACTAGCAAGCTAGGTACACGATGCATTCCCCTAGGCCCATAAAGGTGAAGTGTCATGTAGTCGACGTTCACATGACACCACTAGAAGAATGACACCACAACTTAAATATCAAACCATTAAATATTAACGCAGCATTATTTCACTACTAACAACATGACTTCCCCATGTCCTCAAGAACTACAAACTACTCACAAGACATCATATGGATCATGATCAGAGATGATATGGCAATGAATAACAATCTGGACATGAACACTAATCCACCAAACAAACTCAATAGCATCAATAACAAGGAGTAATCAACACCGGGAGAGTCTCCCCAATGAACTAGACAAGGTACAGCCCTAGATGTTACAGCAAGATGGATGTGGAGTCGGTGGAGATGATGGTGATGGCGCAGTGGATGGTGGTGATGATGATCCCGATGAAGTCCAGCGTGATGACGATGACGATGGCGATGATTTCCCCTCTCCGGGAGGGAATTTCCCCGGCAGGATCTCCCTGCCAGAGAGCTCTTTCTCTCTCGGTGGTTTCCGTCCCGTGGAGGCGGCGGAATATTTCGTGGACGTCCCCCCGTGCTTAGGTTTTCGGGAGGCAGATATACGCGAAGAGGCAACCTGGGGGGTGGACCCAGGTGGCCACGCCATAGCTGGGCGCGGCCCACAGGCCAGCCGCGCCCAGGTGTGGCGTGGGGCCCACCTGGCCCACCTGGCTGCCTCCTTTTGGCTGCCTCCGGCATCTGACATTATAAGACCCCAGAATTGGTTTCGTGATTTTTGGAGTTCCGCTGATATGCTGACTTGACGACGCTTTTTCCAGCAGAAACCTGACTCCGGAAGGATAATTCCCAATAATCATCAAACATGCAAAATAAGGCAAAATAACATAAGTATCATGTATTAATATGAAATATAAGGATAGATAATGACAAATTATGATATAAAATAGTGATGCAAAATGGACGTATCAACTCCCCCCAAGCTTAGACTCGCTTGTCCCCAAGCGAAAACTGAGCTCAGTAAACAAGTCCACATGTTTATGGAGTGAAGTGTCGATAATAAAGAATACGGACAAGAAGCATCAGTATTTACTCAGCTAAACAAGTCATTTTAAACAGCAGTCTCTACACATTCTACTTAACTTGGAACAAGTAATGGAACAACCACAAATAAAGGTACATTAAGCAAACCAATTGGATGTGGCAAACTGTGTTCTTGGTCAGAGAACAATCAACATTCTAACTTATCTTTCAAGAAGAGTCTTTATACTAGAGCTATATTGCAGAAATAGAGTTGCTCAATCATCACTGTTCCTTTCACATTCCAAAGAAAACTGTCAAAGTCATATTCTCAAAGATAAAACTTCATGTGCTCAAGCAAAGTAGACAAAACATGATAGGAAATATTATGAACTATAAATGATTGTATCTATAACAATTCGAGTGCTTGCTCGGGATAGAGGGAATAGGTTTACTGACTCAACAATAAATAAATGATAGGCCCTTCGCAGAGGGAAGCAGGGATTAAAACGTGTGCTAGAGCTTTTTAGTTCCCGAAGGCATAGAGAGTGTAAAAATATTGCTTTGAGAGGTGTATGCTATTGGTCAACAAATCAGTGGTAGAATCCTTGTCATCTTCCATACTAATTAACTTTTAGAGCGGTTCCGAGAGTTTATAGAACTGCACTTGTAACAAGCACTTATTGATGACACTCCTCCCAACCATTTCTTTCCACAAACCATGGCTTGACCGAATCCTCGGTTGCCGACCAACAATCACCGTGGAGGAGTGTCTATTTATTTATTTATTTATTTATTTAGGGTGGACTAACCAGCTCTTTTAATGCAAAATAAAAGGTGGAGAAGCAGATGAAGCTGCCAATCCTTGTAAATCAGTTAGCATGGAAGATGACACATCTGCTACCACGTCCTTATGAGCTTGGTGAACAGTGACACAAAAAGGGATATAATAATAGTTTTGAATAGTTAAAGGTAGCACACGAGAAAATGTACTTGGAGTAGTGCGAACACTACATGATAGGTAGTTATGGTGGACACGAATGGAGTGCTTTGGTTCAGGGTTTTGGATGCACGAGAAGTATCTCCTCTCAGTACAAGGTTTTAGGCTAGCAAGGTTTAGTAGCAAGCACAAGAATTGAGAGAGACAAACACTTATAGATCTAATAGAACAACCATGCTATCTACTTTGTGGGCACAAAACACTTTAATTCAAGAATAATAAACTCATTGGCCAACAAAGAGGAAAACAATAGGGATAATGTTATTGCAACCAGTTCCCTCTTTTCTACTTAAGTGTAAAAAGTATTGATACTACTGACCAGTCTAAGTTTGCCACAACCAACTAAATTTACTTGCTGCACCCAAAGTGATGCCAATACTAATGTAACAAGATCAGCATATGACAAAGGACTTGCTGGCTAAAATAAAGTGTGCAGAAAGTAAAGATAAAGCTTCTCATTAATATTCCATCACAATAAACCTCACACCAACGGATACAACGATAACCAACTAAGGAGTGATACTCCACATTGCAAACTATCTCATATGATAACTTCTCTACTCATGGTACTAAGCAAAAATATAAAGATAAAGATAAAGATGGTGATACTGAAAACACCCCCCCAAGCTTGAAACAAGCTGGGAGTGTGTTGTTACCCATGGTGAATTACTCCCTTGGCGGTGATGGTGGTACGACAGTAATAGGTGTTAAGAACCGTGCGAGCATTTGGCGAAGCCGATTGTTCTCTTCTTGAAGAATTTCCACTTCCGCCCTAAGGACTCGATATTGTTCGCAAAATTGATCCGTGACCCTTATTGCTTCAGTAGCCGCAGGGAAGGCGCTCAGGTCCGGAACTGCTGGAACTGCTCCCTGCATATTATGAGAAAAAGCACGTTGAAGGTTAACAGATCCCACAAAGGTAGGATTGCTGGGCCCATCGCCTCTTGTAGCTTGTCCTCCTTGATTGCGGCGCTGAGCCGTCCTGATCTCTTCTCTAACACTTCGATCCATGTCGGCCCTCCTAGCTGCAACTTCTTCATCGGTTGTCCAACCAGCGGCGTTCCACTGGTTCACATCCCTCTCAAGTTCACGCCGGCGCCTGGCTGCGTAGTCCTCCGCACAAGAGCCTTGAGACGACATGTCTAATACCAAAGGAACCTGCCAGAAACAGTTCGAAAAGAAACGCGACGAAAACACGAGATACGGACCTCGGGAGATCCGGGTAAATATATAGCGGAAAATAACGCGTGAAAAGGAAGGCACAGGGCGAAGCGGAGTCGGAGGGGGTCTCCGAGGCGACCACGCCATAGCTGGGCGCGGCCCAGGTGGGGCCCGCGCCCTGCTGTGGCGTGGTGCCCTCGGGCACCTCCTCCGGCACTTATTCGTCTTGATATTTCCAAAATTGTATAAATATAACTAATATAAAAGTTTCGAAGTAAAACGCGGACTTTTTCTTACCGAAATTCATACCTACTTCAAATCAGACTCTGCAGTTTCCTGTTTCTGAGTTTTAATAAATTCCTCCGGAGATACCATTTGAATAATATCAACATTTTCATTATAAGATTCTCCAGAAATATAATGTTTAAGTCTCTGCCCATTAACAACTTGAGGTTTGTCACCGTCAAGTGAATTAATTTTTATTGCACCAGAACGATAAACTTCTTCCACAATGTAAGGTCCTTCCCATTTTGAGAGTAATTTTCCTGCAAAAAATCTGAGACGAGACCTATACAATAAAACTTTATCACCTATGCAAAATTCTCTTTTTAAAATTCTCTTGTCATGCCATCTCTTAACTTTCTCTTTGAAAAGTTTAGCATTTTCATATGCTTCACTTCTCCATTCATCTAGAGAGCTTAACTCTAGCAACCTTTTCTCACCAGCTAATTTGAAATCTCTATTAAGCTCTTTGATTGCCCAATAGGCCTTGTGTTCTAATTCTAGAGGTAAATGACAAGCTTTTCCATAAACCATTTTATAAGGAGACATGCCCATAGGATTTTTATATGCTGTTCTATAAGCCCACAAAGCATCATTAAGCTTTCTAGCCCAATTCTTTCTAGACCTATTGACAGTCTTTTGCAAAATCAACTTAATTTCTCTATTTGATAACTCTACTTGACCACTAGTTTGAGGATGATACGGTGAAGCAATTCTGTGATTGACACCATATTTAGCAAGAGTTTTTCTAAAACCACCATGAATAAAGTGTGAACCACCATCAGTCATGAGATATCTAGGCACACCAAACCTCGAGAAAATAACATCCTTAAGCATTTTTAAGGAAGTCTTACCATCAGCACTAGAGGTTGGTATAGCCTCTACCCACTTAGTAACATAATCAACAGCAACTAGAATATGAGTATAACCATCTGAAGCGGGAAAAGGACCCATAAAGTCAAATCCCCAACAATCAAAAGGTTCAATAACAAGAGAATAATTCATAGGCATCTCATTACGTCTACTAATATTCCCAACTCTCTGACATTGATCACAGGTCAAAACAAATTTTCTTGCATCTTTAAAAAGAGTAGGCCAATAAAAACCTGATTGTAGAACCTTTTGTGCAGTTCTGTCTCCGGCGTGATGTCCTCCATAAGCACTACCATGGCATTTATCCAATATTTCCTTCTGCTCATGCTCTGGAACACATCTTCTCATAATACCATCAACTCCTTCTCTATATAAATGTGGGTCATCCCAAAAATAATGCCTCAAGTCACAGAAGAATTTCCTCCTTTGCTGATAAGTAAAAGTTGGAGGCAAATACTTGGCAACAATAAAGTTAGCATAATCAGCATACCAGGGACAATCATTCGAATTTACCTTTATAGAAGCCAACTGCTCATTTCGAAAATTGTCATCAACAGGAATAGGATCATGCATTATATTTTCTAATCTAGACAGATTATCAGCAACAGGATTTTCAGCACCTTTTCTATCAACAATATGCAAATCGAACTCTTGTAACAGGAGAACCCATCTAATAAGTCTAGGCTTAGCATCCTTCTTATCCATAAGGTATTTAATAGCAGCATGATCAGTATGAATAGTTACCTTAGAATCAACAATATAAGGTCTAAACTTATCACAAGCAAACACTACTGCTAAAAATTCCTTCTCAGTAGTAGCATAATTCTTTTGAGCTGCATCAAGAGTCTTACTAGCATAATGAATAACATTTAACTTTTTATCTACTCGCTGTCCTAAAACAGCACCTACAGCAAAATCACTAGCATCACACATAATTTCAAATGGTAAAGTCCAGTCTGGTGGTTGAACAATAGGAGCAGTTATTAAAGCCTTCTTCAAAATTTCGAATGCCTCTTTACACTCGTCATCAAAAACAAATGGAACATCCTTTTGAAGAAGATTGGTAAGTGGCTTTGAAATTTTAGAGAAATCTTTAATAAACCTTCTATAAAAACCAGCATGACCAAGAACACTACGAATACCTTTCACATCTCGGGGGCATGGCATTTTCTCAATTGCTTCCACTTTAGCTCTATCAACTTCAATACCTCTTTCAGAAATTTTATGCCCAAGAACAATGCCTTCATTAACCATAAAATGGCATTTCTCCCAATTAAGAACAAGATTGGTTTCTTCACATCTCTGCAAAACTTTGTCAAGATTGTGCAAACAGTTATCAAAAGAAGTTCCATAGACGGAGAAATCGTCCATGAAGACTTCCACAATTTCTTCACAAAAACCGTGAAAAATAGCAGACATGCATCTCTGAAAAGTAGCAGGAGCATTACATAAACCAAAAGGCATACGTCTATAAGCATAAGTACCATAAGGACAGGTAAAAGTGGTTTTCTCCTGATCTTCCTTTCTAACAGCTATTTGGGAAAAACCAGAATAACCATCAAGGAAACAAAAATGAGTTTTCTTAGACAACCTTTCTAACATCTGATCAATAAAAGGCAAAGGATAATGATCTTTCTTAGTAACCTTATTGACCTTACGAAAATCAATGCACATTCTATAACCAACTACAACTCTCTGAGGAATAAGCTCATCATTTTCATTAGGCACAACAGTTATTCCTCCTTTCTTAGGAACACAATGAACAGGACTAACCCATCTACTATCAGCAATAGGATAAATTATACCTGCTTCAAGAAGTTTTAATACCTCATTTCTTACCACTTCCTTCATCTTAGGAATTAAACGACGTTGATGCTCAACAACAGGCTTGGCATCAGGCTCAATATTAATAGCATGCTGACATATAGCAGGAGAAATCCCTTTTAAATCATCAAGAGTATAGCCCATTGCGCCTCTATGTTTCTTCAGAACTTGCAATAATTTTGCTTCTTCATCTCCTGAAAGTTTAGAACTAATAATAACAGGATATATTTTCTTATCATCAATATGAACATACTTAAGATTATCAGGTAAAGGCTTAAGATCAAAAACAGGGTCTTCTTTAGGAGGGGGCGCAATTCCCAGGTCCTCCACAGGTAAATCATGCCTAAGCATTTGAGGTTGACGCAGAAAGATGTCGTCAATCTCCCTTCTTTCTTCTGCAAAAACTTCACTTTCGTGGTCTTCCAAAAATTGCTGCAAAGCATTGTTAGGACCAACAGCAATAGAAGCAAGCTGTTCAACTTGAAAGTTCTCATTAGGCATTTCAGGTTCATAATGATTCTTAGCAAATTTTGAAAAATTAAACTCATAAGACTCTCCATCGAATCTAGTAAAATTTTCTCTTTTTGACAGTCAATAATAGCACCACAAGTATTCAGGAAAGGTCTACCAAAAATAATAGGACAAGAGTCACTAGCAGCAGAACCGAGAACTAAGAAATCAGCAGGGTATTTAGTCTTACCACATAAAACTTCAACATCTCTGACAATGCCAACTGGACAGATAGTTTCCCTATTAGCAAGCTGAATAACCACATCAATATCTTCCAATTCGCAAGGATCAATTTCCTTCCTGATTTCCTTGTAGAGAGCATAAGGGATAGCGCTGGAACTAGCACCAATATCACAGAGACCATAATAACAATGCTCACCTATTTTAACAGAAAGCACAGGAACACTAGGCTTTCGAGCTCTTTTAGGATGTGTAACCATGTTAGAAGCTTCTTCACAAAACACAATATGACCTCCTTCTACATTTTCAGTTACAAGTTCCTTAACCATAGCTACTTCATGTTCTACACTAATTTGCTCATCAGGTTCCCTAGGTTTACGTTCACTTTTGCTAACCACACTAGCCAAAATAGAGTGTTCTTTTACTTTAACAGGAAAAGGTATTTTTTCAATATAGGGTTCTGGTATAATGCGATCAACAGTTTGAACTTCAACATTTTTAGCAAGAGCAAATTAGCATTATCTTCATAAGGTTCATGATACTTTTCCCAACCTTGTCTAGGAATATCGAGATACGAGGCAAAGGCCTTAAAGTAATTAACAACAACTTGAGAATCAAGACCATAAGTAGCATTAAAATTACGAAAACTATCAGTCTCCATAAAGGATTTAATGCATTCGAAATCATAATTTATACCTGACTCCCTACCTTTGTCGTTCTCCCATCCTTCAGTATTTTCCTGGATACGATCAAGAAGATCCCATTTATCTTCATCCTTCATACGAGTGAATGACCAAGAACAAGAAGTGTCCAATAAATCTTTATCATGATAGGAAAGTCTTGCATAAAAGTTATTGATGACAATATTACTTGGAATCCCATGAACAGGGCATTTGAGCATTAATAATTTCAATCTCCCCCAAGCTTGGGCAATACTTTCTCCCTCATAAGGCCAAAAAGTGAATATAGAATTCCGATCCTTATGAATCTCACTTGGAGGATAAAACTTGTAATAAAAGAGAGGGACAATTTCAGCCCAGCTCAATGAAGGACCATTCTTCAGCAGACTATACCATTCAGCAGCTCTGCCATCCAGCGACAGAGTAAATAATTTCCTTTTAATAATGTCCATCGAAATACCTGCACACTTGAACAAACCGCATAGTTCATGTATATAAAGCAAATGATTACCAGGATGAACAGTTCCATCATAGCGGTTATCCATAATACGTCCAACAATTTTCGTAGGTATTTTAAATGGAACAATCTCAGCAGATGGAGGATCATCTACTACCGTAGCAGTGGTAGTAGTCCTCCCAAACAGCGAACCAAATGGATTTGACTCCATAACAGTCATTACAGTAAATAATTTCCTTACCAATTTCCTTACCAATAGCGCTTCACTCCCCGGCAACGGCGCCAGAAAATAGTCTTGATGACCCACAAGTATAGGGGGTGTATCGCAGTACTTTCGATAAATAAGAGTGTCGAACCCAACGAGGAGCAGAAGGTGCTGGCAAGTAGTTTTGATCAAGAATTCACTGTAAAAGCTAGCAGACAGGTTTTCAGTAGTATTCGAAACAGCAGGTAAAAACAGTGCAAGTAAATAAACGAGCGCGGCAACAAATGCAGCGAGTGGCCCAATCCTTTTGAGTGCAAAGGACAAGCCGAGTGTGTTACTTATAAGAGACAAATGTTCCTGAGGACACATGGGAATTTCGTCAAGTGCTTTCGCTTCGTGCAACTGGTTAATCTTCATTGTTTTGATAAGTGTTGTGTGGGTGAATCTATGCTAACGCACCGCCCTTCCTAGGACTAATACGCACTTGTGATTATACCCCCTGCAAGCATCCGCGAATGCAGAAAAGTAATTAAGATAAATCTAACCACAGCTTTAAACTCTGAGACCCTACGCTCCCTCGTGCACTATCTTACTAACGGGGGTTCAGGTTTCTGTCACTCCGGCAACCCCTCAACTAGCAAGCTAGGTACACGATGCATTCCCCTAGGCCCATAAAGGTGAAGTGTCATGTAGTCGACGTTCACATGACACCACTAGAAGAATGACACCACAACTTAAATATCAAACCATTAAATATTAACGCAGCATTATTTCACTACTAACAACATGACTTCCCCATGTCCTCAAGAACTACAAACTACTCACAAGACATCATATGGATCATGATCAGAGATGATATGGCAATGAATAACAATCTGGACATGAACACTAATCCACCAAACAAACTCAATAGCATCAATAACAAGGAGTAATCAACACCGGGAGAGTCTCCCCAATGAACTAGACAAGGTACAGCCCTAGATGTTACAGCAAGATGGATGTGGAGTCGGTGGAGATGATGGTGATGGCGCAGTGGATGTGGTGATGATGATCCCGATGAAGTCCAGCGTGATGACGATGACGATGGCGATGATTTCCCCTCTCCGGGAGGGAATTTCCCCGGCAGGATCTCCCTGCCAGAGAGCTCTTTCTCTCTCGGTGGTTTCCGTCCCGTGGAGGCGGCGGAATATTTCGTGGACGTCCCCCCGTGCTTAGGTTTTCGGGAGGCAGATATACGCGAAGAGGCAACCTGGGGGGTGGACCCAGGTGGCCACGCCATAGCTGGGCGCGGCCCACAGGCCAGCCGCGCCCAGGTGTGGCGTGGGGCCCACCTGGCCCACCTGGCTGCCTCCTTTTGGCTGCCTCCGGCATCTGACATTATAAGACCCCCAGAATTGGTTTCGTGATTTTTGGAGTTCCGCTGATATGTTGACTTGACGACGCTTTTTCCAGCAGAAACCTGACTCCGGAAGGATAATTCCCAATAATCATCAAACATGCAAAATAAGGCAAAATAACATAAGTATCATGTATTAATATGAAATATAAGGATAGATAATGACAAATTATGATATAAAATAGTGATGCAAAATGGACGTATCAACTCTCTTGCTTCACTTATAATTGTTTGGAGAGTTTGTGATGGAATAAATTGATTGGTATTTGGTTGGAACAGAAAATGCTGCATGTGGTAGATGGTATAATGGAAAAGACTTACATATTCTTGTAGATCACTGTCTTGGATAATTTGATACTTGTCAATTGTTTTGAGTTATCAAGTAATTCATGTTTAAGCTTTTGTATCATGTGGTTAAAACCTATTAGTGAAGAACTACCGTAAAGCTTGTTGAAATTTGCTTTGTATAATTGGTATCTCTAAGGTCTAGATATTTTCTAGTAAAAGGGTTTGGTTAACAAGGAAGACAGTGTAGAGTCTTATAATGCTTGCAATATGTTTTCATATGAGTCTTGTTGTACCGGTTGATATCCTATGTTTGCTTCAAATAACCTTGCTAGCCTAAACTCTGTACTGAGAGGGAATGCTTCTCGTGCATCCAAAACCATGAGCCAAAATCCATGCCATTTGTGTCCACCATAACTACCTATATGTGGTATTTCCTGCCATTCCAAGTAATACTTCATGTGCTACCTTTAAACTATTCAAAACTGTTATTACTCCTTTTTGTGTCAATGTTTACCAAGCTCATGAGGACGGGGTGGATGTATTTATGTCACCTGTCAAACAGACTTTACCACCGGACTAGCGGCATATACATCCGCTTATCCATTAATTTTACAAAAAGAGCTGGCAAATGGGGTGCCCAGTCCCAATTAATTACAAATTTAACCGCTTAATTCTCTTCACATTTTTGCCCTGATTTATCAGTCAAGCAATGACAAACAGTGAAATATCTGCATGTGTAAACAAAAGAGAAAGAGGGATGATCTGCCTTGCTGGTAGAAATAACGTCCTTCATGGGAGCCGCTCTTAAAAGTCTGGTTGGCAGGGGTCATATTGTACTTTTCATTTTCTGATTCGTTGACAATTAACAAACACTCCCAAAACTTATTTTTACTCTCTATATGATTTCAAAAACTTAAAAAGCTCTAGCACATGATTTAATCTCTGCTTCCCTCTGCGAAGGGTCTTTCTTTTACTTTTATGTTGAGTCAGTTTTCCTACTTCTTTCTATCTCAGAAGCAAACACTAGTGTCAACTTTGGTGCAACAATTTTTTATATGCTAGTATATTGTACTTATTATATTGCTTTGTGTTGACAAATATCCATGAGATATATATGTTGAAAGTTGAAAGCAATTGCTGAAACTTAAATCTTCCTTTGTGTTGGTTAAACACCTTTTACTTAGAATTTATTGCTTTTTGAGTTAACTCTTATGCAAAACTTTTTGATGCTTGTCTCGAAAGTACTATTCATGAAAAGTTTTTGCTTATATGATTCAGTTGTTTGCTCATTATCTATTTGTTAGCAAACTACAGACCATTGACGTGGATCACTTCATTCATAACATGTGCTTTACAATACTATTTGATCAAGATTATGATGGTAGCATGTCACCTCAGAAATTATTTTGTTTTTATCGTTTTACCAACTCGAGGACGAGTAGAACTAAGCTTTGGGATGCTTGATACGTCTCAAACGTATCTATAATTTCTGATGTTCCATGTTGATATTATACCAATTGTTACATGTTTTACATACACTTCATATCATTTTTGTGCATTTTCTGGGACTAACCTATTAACAAGATGCCACAGTGCCAGTTCCTGTTTTCTGCTGTTTTTGTATTCCAGAAAAGCTGTTCTGGAAATATTCTCGGAATTGGACGAAACTTGGACAGAACCTTCTATTTTCCTGACACGTGCACGGAGTCCAAAGGAGAGACGGAGGCGACCGAGGAGGCAGCCACGCCAGGGGCCGGCGCGGCCCCACCTCCTGCCGCGCCGGGGGGTGGCGTGACCCCCTCGGGTGCCTCCAGACGCCGCCCTTTCGCCTATATAATGCCTTCGTCCAGAAAACCCTAAAGACCCGAACCTCCATCCACGAAAAGTTCCGTAGCCGCCGCCGTCGTCAACCCTAGTTCGGGAGGGTTCTGAAGCTCTTCCGGCACCCTGTCGGAGAGGGGAATCATCACCGGAGGGCTCTACATTGCCATGCCTGCCTCCGGAGTGATGCGTGAGTAGTTCATCCTTGGACTACGGGTCCATAGCAGTAGCTAGATGGTTGTCTCTCCTCCTTGTGCTATCATGTTTAGATCTTGTGAGCTGCCTATCATGATCAAGATCATCTTATTGTAATGCTACATGTTGTGTTTGCTGGGATCCGATGAATATTGATACTATGATCAAGTTGATTATCAATCTATCTTATATGTTATTTATGATCTTGCATGCTTTCCGTTACTAGTAGATGCTTTGGCCAAGTAGATGCTTGTAACTCCAAGAGGGAGTATTTATGCTAGATAGTGGGTTCATGCCTCCGGTAATCTGGGAGAGTGACAGCAACGTCTAAGGTTGTGGATGTGCTATTGCCACTAGGGGTAAAACAACAATGCTTTATCTAAGGATAAATGTATTGTTTACATTATGCACTTTACTTAATGCAATAATCTGTTTCTTGCAACTTAATACCAACGGTGAACACGGATGTCAACCTGAAGGTGGATTATTAGTCATAGATGCTGTTGGATAACGGTCTATGTATCTTGTTGTAATGCCCAATTGAATATCATAGTAGTCATTTTGTCATATATATGCATTGTCATGCGCTCTCTATTCATCAATTGCCCAGCTGTAATTTGTTTACCCAGCATGTTAGTTATTTTTTATGGAGAGACACCACTAGTGAACTGTGGACCCCGGTCCATTCCTTTACACTGATAATACAACCAACTGCAATCATTTTTCCTTTTCATTCTCTGCAATTAAATACTATTTTCCATACCATACGTTTAATCCTTTATTACAGCAAGCCGGGAAGATTGACAGCCTTCCTGTTTCGTTGGGGGCAAAGTAGTTTGATTGTGTTGTGTGCAGGTTCCACGTTGGTGATCGAGCAACGGCGCCACCAACAACCTTCTGAAGTGCTCCTACTCCTCCTGGATGTGACAACCTTGGTTTCTTACTGAGTGAAAACTTGCTGCTGCACTACTTCATACCTTCCTCTTGGGGTCTCCCAACGAACGTGTGTTTCACGTCATCAGATTCTTATTCTGTTTTATGAAAACATTACCTAATTTCAGAGTGACTTGGGAGAGATGAGGCGACGGTGTACGTTGATGGCCGACGACATTCTCCCTCTACAGTTATCGATTTTGATTAGTGGATTTGAATAAGAGCCTTTGTAATTAGTTTGAGTGTGATCTTTAATTAGTGTGTCTTGTATCTCGCAAGGCAGTTATTCATATATGTAAGGAATCAAGTCAGTTGTTCTATTGTTATAAATAAATTCTTTTTATGGTCACATTTCGATTGCGAATAAATTATTCTCATAATAATCTCAATGGTAACGCATTATACATTTATAAATACAGAAATGCTGAAAAATATCCAAAGTTAATAATGACATTGTTTCGAAAACGACACTTCCAATTTTAGTCATATTGGCTTTGTAAGATATCTCTAGATACTTTGATCTATTGACATGTACAAGCCGTGTCTAATAAGACAAGATGATTAAAATATCTGCATATTGATAAATCAATGTGTTAAAGGAATGGTTGAATATCATACACGATGATTAGTAAATTCAACAAGTAGTGGATATCATTATTATCGGAACCTTCACTATGATTCTAAGTAAATAAGCGTATTTACTAAACGTAACACTAGTCTGAAATCGTTTGATAGGATCAAGGAGTTTTCAGAGTGAAGGTGGGTATTAAATTAACAAGAAAAACAGGTCTCTATGATTTGATCAAAGTGACATAAATTTGAGTTATGTTTTAGCATAAAGACTTGTGAAAACACGTTCCACAAATTATGATACTTAAATACACATCAATGTGTTGATATGTATAAGCATTGTAATCATACTCTATTTTGGATAAAGTGTGGTCTTAAATTATCTCTTAAAAGGTTAAACGTTATTTAGATTAATTCATTAGATTAGTAAACACTCACTTTTGAAAGGGTTTCATCTTAAAGTTCGTAGAAACGACAACATATGAGTTATGAAATGTCGTGGTTTCTAGAATTATGCGATGATGCGAAACTATAAACGAATAGTTCTTTGTAGAATATTCTTCCATAACCGAGTACCAATAAAGGCAAAACTTGTGTTGCTGATTTTGGTATTTTGCGAGAAAGGAGTTTTTCCAAAGAAAGAGTTATTGGAAGAAAGTGAAAGCTTGAACGAGGTAGCTGACCTTGTATCCATAAAACGTTGAGTAGCGCAACGGAATGTGTTCCGGAAACAAACTCTACAAATGGAAATGAAATTGATGATAGAGATCATAGTATTTCAATGAAGAGTTTTCCCTAAAACAGTAGGCATCAAGAATATTTTCTGTCAAGTTGCAGTTTAATATTCATGATTTGCTAGTCATGTTATTAGAACAAGATGCACCTACGAACTATGAAGAAAAATTGGTGATCCCAAGTACGAAAAATGACTGAGAGTCATAAATCCTATAATTTAAGTTACATTGGAGATTGCAAGGTATGTTGCTTAAATCTCATTAAGTAAAAGAGATTACTTAATCTTCTATATAAAAGTTACATGGAAGGAATGAAACTTTAAGAAAGACATAAAGCTAATTTTTTCATGAAGATTGTCTTGGACAAAATCAAAATGTTGACTACACGAATGTAGATATGCTGGAGTCTGTTGGATTTGTATTAGCAAAGTACTAGTACATCATAGCTTGAATTTTTGGATTGATAGATGATCAAGGATTTTGGAATTAGCCAAAATATCGAAAGGACTTGCATTTATATGAAACAGAGTGGGAGCTAAATGGCTTGCCTAATCTAATATGTAGATGACATATTTTGAGCGGGAGCTTAGTGAGCTACACGGTCTTATATGTGACTGACATATTTGAGTGGGAGCTTAATCATATCCTTATATGGGGATGGCATACTGTGGATGGTACTAGTAGAATTAATTAGGAGTAATTATAGGAAGGTGATGAAGTTGTAAATGAATTAAAACGTTGATATCTACTTAGATGGATCAAGAAGTTTAAATAAACATTAAAAGTCGAGATGTTTTTCTAGATTAGATTCTGAAGAGTCAGAATGGAACAAGCCAAGAAAGAGTTTCTTGGAAATCTAGATGAAACATTTAGCTGGTCTCTACACAATAACAATGGTTATTAGATATGTTGCATCTCTATGCCCTAGCCATAGGTGGCAAGATATAAAACCATGTTATGCGCTCGACATGATGTGACCCATGTTCTTGTGAGAAGAACAGGTGCTGAGGTGAATTTGATGAAATTCGATAAGCATGAAGTTAGGTATATCTTTCAGTGTGTAGAGAAAACTGAGGATATATTTCAAGTCTGTAAAGGATGGTGAACTCAAGGGTAAATGTTACGTTAGAAAGTTAACACCAACCTAGATGATTGGAAAAGACCAAAAGTTGAAAAAGTCCGTTCTCCGACTAAGTGTGTTTCTAGTGCACTTGACTGATTAAGAGTAATAGTAGGCACAGGGAAACAAAAGTCTCACTTAGTTACCAAATATATATATACTTGAATGTTATCATGATAACGGAATGATGTCAAACAAGTGACATCAATAATTCGCAAAGAACGTACGGAACTGTGTGGTACAGGCCGTTGACGAAACCTCTTCCACGAGTAAGCATGATCAGAAACACTTATGAGATGAGGTGTTATGATTAAGTAGTAAAATGCAGCTAGTTTATTTGTACTCTAGTGCAAGTGGGAGACTGTTGCAGATATGCCCTAGAGGCAAATAAATAATGAGTATTTATTGTCATATCTCATTAAGTTTATAATAAGTTTTATATCATGCTATAACTGTATTAATCGGAATCTAAAGATATAAATGGTGAGACCCATTGAGCGCACCACAGCGACTTGACCTTTCTGGCCGTCCGATCTTTCCCGCTCCACACCTCCGCACCATCCGATCCCCGCCGGTTCCTGGAGTCGACATGAACAGGGATTCGCAAAGTCGCTAACCGTACCAACCTTCATGTACCCACTCTCGCTGACGCCCTCTCTCGATGCACCCTGGAGCCCGAGGGCCCACCCGTCGGCCTCACGCTGCGTGTTTAATCGATGTGGCGGGGTTGTCAGATTTGCACTGCGTTCCTCCCATTGGTTGATTTTGTTCATTTACCGTTCTAGGTTTTTTGCGGATTGATGACGTGGAAACACACGTTCGTTGGGAGACCCCAAGAGGAAGGTATGAAGTAGTGCAGCAACAATTTTCCCTTAAAATCTACCAAGGTTATCGAACCAGTAGGAATTGGAAGAGCTTCAACACGGTGTCAGCGGCGCCGTTATGATCACTGACGTGGACCTGCACACAACACAATCAAAGTACTTTGCCCCAATGAAACAGGAAGGTTGTCAATCTCCCCGGTTTGCGGAATACAAAGGATTAAACGTATGGTGTGGAAAGTAATGATGAGTGCAAAAAGGAACAACGGGGAAATAAATGCAGAGCGTGGTGGAAACAGTGTTTTATCAGTGTGGAATACAGTTTACTACTGGTGTCTCTCCATAAAACAGATAATATGTTGGGTAAACAAATTACAGCTGGGCAATTGACAAAGTGCAAATGCATGACAATGCAAGATATGATAAGAACATGTTCATTGTTAGATCTATTGGGCATTATATCAATATACATAGACCGCTTACTAGCTGCATCTATGACTAATAATCCACCCCCGGGATAGCTTTCGTGTCTCCCGTGAGTATTAAGTTGCAAGCAACAGATAAAAGCATTAAGCAAAGTGTGTAATGTAAACAATGCATATGACATATAGACACGTCAAAGTTGTTTTCTCCCTAGTGGCAACAGCACATCTACAGCCTTAGTCGTTTCTGTTATCTCGAGCCCAGGCTTCTAGAGGCATGAACCCACTATCTAGCATAAATACCACCCTCTTGCAGTCATTAGCATCTACTTGGCCAAAGCATCTTCTAACAACGGAGAGCATGCAGGAACATAGATAAAATATGGATATAAATAGATGAACAAACTTGATCATAAATTCACAATTCATCGGATCCCAGCAAACACAACATATAGCATTACATAAAGATGATCTTGATCAGGTTAGGCAGCTCACAAGACCAGAACCCTCCCGAACTAGGGTTGACGACGACTGCGGCGACGGAACTTTTCGTGGATTTTTGATCGGGTATTTAGGGTTTTCCGAATAGATGTAATTTATAGGCGAAAGAGGGGCGCCAGGGGGGGCACTAGGTGGGTCAGGCAGGGTGGCGGCGCGGGGCCACCCCTAGCCGTGCCGTGGGACCGCCTCCTCTCCTGGGCTACCTCCTGGGCTTCTCCTTCGGACTGGTGCTTCGTTCCCGTGCAGAAATAAATCAGGTAAATTGGCATGCCTTTTGGAGAATATTTCCGGAAGAGATTTTCTGAAACAAAAAGACAACAGAAAACAGGAACTGACACTGTGACATCTTGTTAATAGGTTAGTCCCAGAAAATGCATAAAAATGATATAAAGTGTAAATAAAACATGTGGTATTTAATATATAAAGGGCATGGAACATCAAAATTATTGATACGTTTTGGACGTATCACGGATGCACTGCGTGCCCCTCTGGGATAACGATCTTTGTACGTGGTTCCTTCCCCCTTTTTCTCGCTGACGATGGGGCCGTCCCCTCCCGTGGTCCACATGTCGGTTGCCCTGCACGTTTGCGTCGCCGATCTCTCCCGTGCTTGTGTAGCCTCTGCGTATTTTCTACAGTATGTTGGGGTACGCTCGGTATTTCGCACGATCGTCGGGTACAGTTCACTGTTCATGATGTCATGGAGAATTCGGGCCCGATTTCTCCGTCCGAGCTGGCGTCCTGCCATTCGTCGACGGGTATGTTGCACTGTGCAGCCGTCAGAATACTTTCGGGCCCCTTTCGTTGTGTCCTAGCTGGCGTCTCGCCATTGGTGCGTAAGGTCGGAACCGACTTAATTGGGTTGCCGCGTACACTCTGCTGGGGGAGGAGGTATATAGGTTGCGTTCAGGATCGGATGGGTACTGCAGCTCCCATTTTCCCCCTTTTCTTCTTCCTCGCTGTTCTTGCTCCGTTGTTCTCTTCTCGGGCTCTGTCGTGTTTCCATGGAATCTTTTTGCTGTTCTTCCTGTCACGTTTGGTCCCGTTGAGATCAGGTTGGGATTTCTTACCATGTTTTGCTCTTTCTTTCAGTCGTTTTTTTGGTTCTCCGTGTTTTGTGTTGTTTGTTGCTTATGCGGTTTGTTCTTCTTTGTTATCTTGGTTCCTAACATCTTTTTCCTGTTTGTTACTCTGTTTTTCTCGCAGGTCGTCGGATTACTACTATGAGTTTCGCTGAAGGATGTGCCGGTCCCGGTTTATTTCCATGGAATCTGTTTGGTTTTCTTGCGGTTACGTTTGTTCCCATTGAGATCAGGTTGGGTTTGCTTAGCGTGTTTTACTCTCAGTTTTTGTCGTTTTTTGTTCATGTCGTTTACCGTGTGTTGGATCCGTGTTTTTGTGTTGTTTGTTGCTTTTGCGGTTTGTTTTTCTTTGTGTTTTTTTGGTTCCTAACATCTCTTTCCTCTTTGTTGCTCTGTTTTTCGTAGGTCGCCGGTTTACTGCTACGGGTTGCGGCGCAGGATGTGCCGGGTCCAGGTTGTTGTTCATTTATAGAAGAACCGTCCTGTGCACATGTTCATTTACTTGTATGTTCTATCATTGTTTGCCCGGTTTGTGTTTTCGTATTTCTATGCCTGTCTATTCTCTCTTTCCACACGAATGATAAATGTTTCTTTTTCGTACGTCGGCTTCTGCTATTTTCGTTTTATATTCTTACTGTTAGGTTTCTTTTGTGAATTTGTGGATATCTGGATTTCATGATTGTTTGGTGATATCTTTTGCCTTTTATCCGTGCAGGTCGTTGACTTACTCGGGAACATCTCAGAATCGGTGTTTTTATTCCTTTTGGTTCCGCGTTCCTGTCATTTATGTGGTGAGTTATTCTGGTCAGTGGGCGCTGCCGGCTTCCGGTTGGTGGTCGCTGCCAGTTTCGTGTTAAGATATGTTCTGTCAGGAGTAGTTGTGCTTTCTTGTCGTATTTATCTGTTTGTTTGTTCTTCTTTGTTATCCTGATGGTCGGGTGTTGGATCTATATTATTTAGTTCTTTGTTTGTTTTGTGTTTTGTTCTTTTGCCTTTTTCGGTTTTCTTATACGAAGTATATGTTTATGTTGGGTTCTTTCTTTGTTCGCGGGTTGTCGGCTTACTGGTCCGCCGTTCTTCTGGTTATGGTTATTTCCGTTGGCTTTATGCTATTTTAAATCCGTCTCTTTGTATATGTCCTCCGTTTTTTGTTAATTTTTTTTATTTGTTAGTTGGTTTGTTTGTTCGCAGACCATCGGCTTCCACGTTGCCGACTCCATGTTACTGGCTCGACGTGTAGTAAGATGGAGAAAGCCAGTCCCGCCGACTCCAGGAAGTCGGCGGGATTGACGGAGAAGACTTTCTTATACAGAGTATATGTTTATGTTGGGTTCTATCTTTGTTCGTGGGTTGTCGCCTTAATGGTCCGTTGTTCTTCTGGTTATGTTTATTTCCGTTGTCTTTATGCTATTTTATTGCCGTCTATTTGTATCTGTTCTCCGTTCTTTGTTAAAAAAAATATTTGTTGGTTTGTTTGTTTGTTCGCATACCGTCGGCTTACTGGTTGTTGTTATTCTCTCTGATTTTATTCTCTGTTTTGCGTTCTTTGTTTAATTTTGTTGGTTGCCTTCTTTGTTCGCATGTCGCCGGCTTACTGGTCGGCGTTCTTTTGGTTAACGCTGGGGTATGTTCGGATCTGATTGGGTTTTGTTCCCCTCTATTTTCTTTCTTTGTCTTGCTACCGTGTTGTAGATCCGTGCTTTTTAACTGTTCGTTGCTTTTGTGGAGCACACGTGTGGTCGTTCTCATTGGGTCCTTTTTTCCTTTCATTTTCGAGTCGGTATCGCTTTGTGTCCTTTTATTTTTTTCCCGCTCTTGATTTGTTTAGTTATTTTGTTTGTACATATATGTGGGTTTCCTTTTATTTTGGGGAGGCGTTCTTACTTTGTCTTAGGTCCTGCTTTTTCTGGTTTTCCTTAAAAAAATCCTGTTGGTTATTTGGTTCTTTCCAAGCCGTCGGCTTGGTGGATTTATGTTTTGTGAACCCTGTCGCTTTTTTTGTGTGTTTATTGTATGTCTTGATTTTCTTGCGGCCGTATCGTTTTGGGCGGTGAGGTGTTGGTTGCTTTCGATCGGTGCTTTGTACCGTGTTCCTGTCGTGTTGGTAGAGATTTTTCTTTTGTTTTTCACTACCTTGATGCATGGTGGTTTCTTTATGCAAATTTTTACGTTCCTCGTGTTTCCGCTTGCTTTTCTCTGTTTATTCTATTTCTCGATTTTTTCCATGGTCATATCGTTTCGCCCGTGACGCTTCATCCCGGTGGTAAATTCATTTTTTTTCTTTCGTTCTGATCTGGTTCATCCTGCTGGGAATCCTTTCGTCGGTGAACGCGTGCTATTTGTGGATGTGTTCGGTTATTTTCTTGGTAACTTGCTGCGGGTCCTTTCCGGTATAGGTACGTGCGTTTCTATGTCGTCTTTCTATGTGTGCTCCTCTGTCGGATTTCTATTTCTTCTGTCTATATTCTCATGTGATGCTTGTCTGTATCAGAGTCATCGAGTCGGCGAGCCAAAATCGGCGGGACTAGCCTTTTCTGTTTTGCTGTGCATCGACCCAACCGACTCCCTGGAGTCAGCGGCCATGACCTTCTCCGTTTTGCTGTGCATCGACCCGTCCGACTCCCTGGAGTCAGCGGCTCCTTGCGCTTGGCTTCGTGAATCCCCCGCACTTGATAGTCTCGAGGAGTTGAGATTCGTGGGTGGGCAGACGATTCGAGAGTTGTCATTATTTGTGATGCGTTTTCTGTGCACCCCGCCGACTTCAGATTCCCGTCTTAATGCACAACCCGACCCCGCTGACTCCAGGTTCCCGTATTAATGCACAACCCGATCCCGCCGACTCCAGGTTCTGTCTTAATGCACAACCCGGCCCTGCCGACTCCAGGTTCCGCCTTAATACACACTCCGATTAAGCCGACGATGCCCTTCTCCGTTTTACTGTGCATCGACCCCGCCGACTCCCTGGAATCGGCTAGTCTGACCTTCTCCATTTTAGTGTGAATCGACCCCGCCGGCTCGCGTGACCTGCGTTTCTCCGTCAACTCATTGAAAAGGAAAACTGACATGATAGTATGTGTGGTTGAACATGAAAATATTAGTGGATCCACGGATTAAGCGTTACCAAAAACAACGGAATTTTTTCTTGGATCGTCTGACTATTTTCTTTGTAGGTCGTCGGTCCGCTGGATGGATCTTCGTTTCGGGGATCTGTTTGGAGATTTTTGGCCTCGGAGGTACCTACCGGTTCATATGATATGGTTGTTCAATCTGTTTTTACATTACATTTCTTAAGGTTGTTGTATTTTTACTTTGCGTTTGTCATATGTTTGTGGTTTGTTTTTTTCTGTTTTTATGCGGTGGGTTTACCTATATTTGAGTTCGTATGACGTGGTGTGTCTGACCTATCTTTGTGTGAGTCTGCGGCCATGACCTTCTCCGTTTTACTGTATACCGACCCCGCCGACTCCAGGTTCCAGTTTTAATGCACAACCCGACCCCGCCGACTCCAGGTTGCCGTCTTAATGCACAACCCGACCCCGCCGACTCCAGGTTGCCGTCTTAATGCACAACCCGACGCCGCCGACTCCAGGTTCCAGTCTTAATGCACAACCAGACCCCGCCGACTCCAGTTGCCGTCTTAATGCACAACCCGACCCCGCCGACTCCAGGTTCCCGTCTTAATGCACCCTCCGATTAAGCCGGCGATGCCCTTCTCCGTTTTACTTTGCATCGACCCCGTCGACTCCCTGGAGTCGGCCGGTCTGACCTTGTCCATTTTACTGTGCATTGTCCATTTACCGTTCTAGGTTTTTAGCGAATGCACTGCGTGCCCTTCTGGGAGAGCGATCTTCGTACGTGGTTCCTTCCCCCTCTCTGTCGCTGACGATGGGGCCATCCCCTCCCGTGGTCCACATGTCGGTTGCCCTGCACGTTTGCGTCGCCGATCTCTCCCGTGCATGGGTTGTCGCTGCGTATTTTCTATAGTACGTTGGGGTACGCTCGGTATTTCGCACGATCGTACGACGTATTATGTTTGACCTATCTTTGTGTGACGTCTGTGTGTGTCGCATCTCTTACATGACGCTGCTTGCGATCTAAGGGTACGGTAGGGAAATATATCGGGCTTTCTTTATTACTTTTGGCGGCGTCTTGCTATTGGTTAGTTTCTGCAGTTTTTTTGAGGCTTGGTAGGGTTTTTTTCATTGGTTGCCGTGTACTTCCCACTGTAGACGTGTTCATGTACATCGACTCTTGCTCCTGGGGCATTTTAATTTGCACGGTCCATACCTTTGATGGTCCATTTCACAAAAATCGGTTGGTTAGAGAAGAAATGGATTAAAGAGGGAGGCGGTTGTTTTACTTGGAAAATTAAATGATGGGCAGGGGCATGCCTTTACACAGATTGTTCGTTGTGTAGATTAAGCAAAACATGGGGTTCTACTTTCTTTCTGGATTTGGGGAACTGGGATTTTTTTATGGAATGTCATCGTGTCTTATCTTCGTGGGAAAGGGAATATTGTTCTCACGGTTGCTTCTTCCGGTGTTGCTTCTCTTTTATTGTGGAATATGACTCGTCTTCTCTATTGGGAGGATGTGTGGATAAGGAAGTACGAACCGTGGTGACTGTAATTCTAACAGTGGTTCAATTTAGGGGCGTAGGGTACGTGGTGGCCTGTCCACCACGAAGAAAGCGACTCGAACGTTCCCAGGTACAATTAAGCCGGCGATAACAGACGTATGATTTTGATCACCCACTCGCCGTACGCGTGGAGTAGAGCGGGAGGCGCCTCAATAACTCCAATCTACCAACCTAGCGCGTTTATTATCTCTACACCGAACTTCTCATTTTCGATGCCGAGTCCAGGAGTCGGCTGGATATGACACCCATTACGTGATGTCGCGAAACTGCTCATAGGCGGTCTCGTGGTTCCTGTCTTCCATGGAGAGGAACGCTATTCGCGTCGACTCCAGGGAGTCGGCCTGATCGGATGGTGTATTAAGACGGAGAAGGCCATATGAGTCAACCAGAAAGTAATCACGTGACACGTGGCGTCTTCTATATGAGGAATGAATTCGTTAATATATGATACTCTCAGCTTTTCCTTTTATAAGCCATGGTAAATTGTTTAGCCTGGCCTCTATACATATCAAAATGAATGAATCTACACGTAAATACAGTATAAGATCAAATATATTAATCCTGATAAATAGTATTGAGTATATTAAATCCAAACAAACAATTTACAGCATATGGCGACAGGTGCCTACTTCGTACTAAACAAGCACAAGCTCCCACTCATTAGCGCATTTGCCCTTACTGTAAGTTGGGGTCCATGTAGCCTTGTATTTGCAACTACCTATGCAAACGATGTTATTCGGACACGTACTCTTCGTCGTGATCGCTCGTCGACTCCATTTGAAACTTGGTGTCCTCCACGTTTCTGCAGTATTCGGCCAGCAGTTGATCAAGACGGAATGGACGGTCACCCTTATTAAGTGAACCTACTCCATAGCCAGATACATAGTTTGGTTTTGGATGCCGGGAGAAGTGGTCATAATCATATGGTCTGATTTCTGACAGATCGGCGTAGTAAATACACCCGGGTTTTACTGTAGGGAATTTCATGCTGTCAACTGCAACAGACCGGTTTATTTACGACGTATTATGTTTGACCTATCTTTGTGTGACGTCTGTGTGTGTCGCATCTCTTACATGACGCTGCTTGCGATCTAAGGGTACGGTAGGGAAATATATCGGGCTTTCTTTATTACTTTTGGCGGCGTCTTGCTATTGGTTAGTTTCTGCAGTTTTTTTGAGGCTTGGTAGGTTTTTTTTCATTGGTTGCCGTGTACTTCCCACTGTAGACGTGTTCATGTACATCGACTCTTGCTCCTGGGGCATTTTAATTTGCACGGTCCATACCTTTGATGGTCCATTTCACAAAAATCGGTTGGTTAGAGAAGAAATGGATTAAAGAGGGAGGCGGTTGTTTTACTTGGAAAATTAAATGATGGGCAGGGGCATGCCTTTACACAGATTGTTCGTTGTGTAGATTAAGCAAAACATGGGGTTCTACTTTCTTTCTGGATTTGGGGGAACTGGGATTTTTTATGGAATGTCATCGTGTCTTATCTTCGTGGGAAAGGGAATATTGTTCTCACGGTTGCTTCTTCCGGTGTTGCTTCTCTTTTATTGTCTGGTGGAATATGACTCGTCTTCTCTATTGGGAGGATGTGTGGATAAGGAAGTACGAACCGTGGTGACTGTAATTCTAACAGTGGTTCAATTTAGGGCGTAGGGTACGTGGTGGCCTGTCCACCACGAAGAAAGCGACTCACGTTCCCAGGTACAATTAAGCCGGCGATAACAGACGTATGATTTTGATCACCCACTCGCCGTACGCGTGGAGTAGAGCGGAAGGCGCCTCAATAACTCCAATCTACCAACCTAGCGCGTCTATTATCTCTACACCGAACTTCTCATTTTCGATGCCGAGTCCAGGGTGTCGGCTGGATATGACACCCATTACGTGATGTCGCGAAACTGCTCATAGGCGGTCTCGTGGTTCCTGTCTTCCATGGAGAGGAACGCTATTCGCGTCGACTCCAGGGAGTCGGCCTGATCGGATGGTGTATTAAGACGGAGAAGGCCATATGAGTCAACCAGAAAGTAATCACGTGACACGTGGCGTCTTCTATATGAGGAATGAATTCGTTAATATATGATACTCTCAGCTTTTCCTTTTATAAGCCATGGTAAATTGTTTAGCCTGGCCTCTATACATATCAAAATGAATGAATCTACACGTTAAATACAGTATAAGATCAAATATATTAATCCTGATAAATAGTATTGAGTATATTAAATCCAAACAAACAATTTACAGCTTATGGCGACAGGTGCCTACTTCGTACTAAACAAGCACAAGCTCCCACTCATTAGCGCATTTGCCCTTACTGTAAGTTGGGGTCCATGTAGCCTTGTATTTGCAACTACCTATGCAAACATGTTATTCGGACACGTACTCTTCGTCGTGATCGCTCGTCGACTCCATTTGAAACTTGGTGTCCTCCACGTTTCTGTAGTATTCGGCCAGCAGTTGATCAAGACGGAATGGACGGTCACCCTTATTAAGTGAACCTACTCCATAGCCAGATACATAGTTTGGTTTTGGATGCCGGGAGAAGTGGTCATAATCATATGGTCTGATTTCTGACAGATCGGCGTAGTAAATACACCCGGGTTTTACTGTAGGAATTTCATGCTGTCAACTGCAACAGACCGGTTTATGCCGACGAAGAGGGCTCGTCTGCCTATGCCCCTGACAAACTCCAGAGCTGTGTTTTTCGTGTCCACCCGGTACACCAAGGGTTGTCATTGCTTATGTTCCCGCTGATAACAAGAAGAAGTGCATTGTCCGATTCCACCAGGTAAAACCTGTTGGTATGGCCTTGCCTAGCGAAAGTTGGATCTACAATGGTCTTTGACATGTTGAATCTTTGAGCGGTGTGATCAACAACTGAGTTCCTGTCCGTTGGGATGGTAGATATGATGGACCCGTAATCGTCAGTTACGTATACCGTGTTAGAGTATGCAGTCATGCTGTAGAATAATCCATACCGTTCTACGGGCGAGAACTCTCCTTCAAACTCGTCGTTGTTTTGGTCGGCCCATCTGACAGACCTGTTCGGAAGGTTGCATATGAATACCATCAAGGGGGAAGTTAGCACGGCAGTCGAGGATAACTGGTCCGCTGGTACTTGCGCCTCAAAACGGACCATGGAACCTGTGAATGGGTTAAGGAGGCACATCTTATACGGCCAAACCCTTTTCTAGCACAACGAGGCCGCCTGTTGTAGACGCCACAAAGAAATAGGAACTACAGAAATAGTTGGATTGAAAACAGGGTAATTATTTGCAAAGGTTAAGGACAGACGAACGAGAACTATGGAAGACGAACGTTGCGAACCTGCTCACATCGTCGGGGATGGATTTGTCACAGACTCGTCCAGTAAGAATGTTGAGGAAAGTAACTTTTTGGTAGCTATATCTCTCAAGCATTATCCAGTTGTTGAGAAAGAACTTGGGGTGATTCGTGGCGCGTCTCCAGTTTCCGCACACGTGACGGAAAACGAATAATAATCGATGTCATCCGAGCGGATGAAGGAGTCGCCTATCCTCTTGATGATGTCGTACGGGAGGTCAGACCAACCAGTGACGCTTTCCATTGGCCCCGTCATTGAAAGAGGAGTCCTGGAATGTGAACGATGATACCGTATAGCGTGATCTTGGTATAGAACGATGGATCTCTGGTGCATCTGTCTATGGCAAGTGGCGATGGGGAATATGTAGTCTAACGTGAAGACGGACGGTTTTCTATTTGCACATGAATCGGTGGATGCGGTTACTGTTCGTGCATCGGTAAGCAACCGTCACAGGGAAATGAAAAAACGGCGGGAACTTCATGACAACGAACTTTTTAGATAGTGGGATAATTTGAGCAAAGGTATCAAAATGATGTGCCTATATACTCGAACGATTCTTCCTTTCATTCATGTTGGACTCGAGTTATCTAAGATATGACCATACAAGGTACCCTATAACTAATTTCAACCAAAAGAGATTATCTTGCTCTCGCCTCCTTGAGCGTCTGTTGGCTTCTTCTGCGTCGGCTTGGATTATTTTGGTGCGCAGGGTCGTCATGTTTCATCTTCGTTTGTCCGATCTGAAAATAGATGTTACAACGAAATTAAGTACGACAAAGATCATAGCAATGCACACGGATTTTACAAAGATGTGTGTGTTCATCAGTTAATGTACGGATCGCATGGGAACACTAGGAAGAGCGTACCAGCGAGGTCGCCGTTTCGCCGACAGTCGTACGTTTGGCCGCACGTTTAAGAAATAGATCAACGGCCTTCTAGTATGATGTGCTTGCGACCACTGGCGCATCGGATTTGTGTGGCCGGCCCGCGTACACGCGCAAGGCGGACCAGCGTTTTGTGCTGATGGATGGTAGCGGATACGGCGCCTCCTGCTGCAGCGGCTCGCCTCGGAGGGTTGACGACTTGGATCTTTCGTCGTCGTGTCGGCAGGTCTGCCGGCTACCGTGTATGGGGAGAGTTGTTTCCATGGTGTTTGTTTGAGCCTTATGATGGGTTGTTGTTGTCGCCGGTGTGTAGATGGTGAGAGGGTTGGGCGTTTTATAGCGTTCTGCAGAGGATGTGACTTACTTGGAAAGCCCGAGGTTTAAATACCTTTGACTCAGACAGAGCTGATGAGCTAACGAGTCAAAGTCTGACGTCACGCGTATAACTGCGGTAGCAGGCACTGTGATAATTCGTTTTTCAGAGTCTCAGGACGGCGTGAACCTAGGGTTTTATGAACGACGGTGCGGATGAGTCGGTAAGTCTCGGAAGTGTTTGGCGACCCGGCTGGCGCTTTGTTTAATGCTATGGTATCTGTACTCGGCCTATGAGAGGCCGCCGTTCGTGATGATTTTGGTTCCTTCCCGAGGTATCCGCGGCGAGGGTCTGTGTATAATCTTATCAGTCAGATGAGTGAATTTTGCCATGGCGCGGTTAGTCAGCGGTTTAAAGACAGGGGTGAAATATATCCACTTGATCCGTAGGAGGCGTCATCACGAATTCATTGGTGCTTGCGTACCATTCAGTTGCTCCAGTTTTTTTTGTTTGTTTATTATTTGTATATTTTAGTCTTCGGTCTTACATATGGATATATTTATTTTTATGCGTTGATTATTATCATTGTGTATGGCGTGTCGTCAAAACATGGCTTGGGGGGTCATGCGCCAAGGCGCACCCCTAAATCTAGTTATTAATACATGTGTGGTTTGTAAACAAACCAGGCTCCCTAATGAGTCTCTATACAAACTAGTTCATTGGTCAACAGATGATCGAGATTTCCTGATCATGGACATTTATGTCAATTGACAATGAGGTCATTTCATTAGGAGAATGAGATGATGGACATACCCAACATAAGTATTGCAACACGGTCATGTCACAAAGTTCGCCGTTGCGATAGTTAGGAAATATGGTAATCTAATCCTTAGACCGTGAGATCATATTTAATCACTGTCACCGGAGGCTATTTTGAGTGCATCGACCGTCACACTATAACAGGGTGACCATAAATGTGTACCTCAGGTATTCCGAAGGTGTAGGTTGAGACGTATGTATCAAGAGCGGGATTTGTTCATCCGCGTGACGAAAAGATACTCAGGGCTCACTCAATGAGATTACATCAATAAAGCTGCGCAGCATATGACTAGGTCATGGGGATGGAATATCACGGTAACGAGTTAAGCAGCTCTTGTCGGTAACGAGATTGGACAAAGCATGAAGATGTTAGCGATCAGATCTCGGACAAGACATGTATCGAAGTAAACAAAAGGAATAGATATATGTGTTTATGGTTCAAACGACATTTATTCGTAGAATGCACAGGGGTTGTCATGCGCATCCAGGTCCCACTGATGATCATTGGTCGGAGAGGGGTCTCGACCATGTCTGGAGTATTCTCGAAGGCATAGGGTAACGCACTTAAGCGTTTGACAACGATCGGAGATCGTTTTGGAAACATCGGAATCGTAGAAGTGAAGAGAAGAGAAACCGGAAGGGTTTCGGGGAAGACCGAAGGAAGTTCGGAATGGTCCGGAAGGAGTTCCGGAGCCATGGGAATTAAATAATATGTAAATATATTAATTAATGAATTAATTATATTTATATATTAATTTAATATTAATTTTTTAGAACAATTAATTTAATATCTATTATATATTAAAAGGAAATGATGGGTTAACCATAATTAAGAGAATTAGTATAAAAATTCCACAATAATCAGAAACATCTGTCCGTTTATTAGCGTAATTAACCGATCACAACCGTAGAACTATCCTCTTCTCATCATGGTTCACAAAAATTACCCACCAATGCCCTTAAGTAATTCACCACATACCCCTTCGACGTTTACCCAAAAAAAAAGAACAACCTGATCTTCACGTACGCTGCCGCCGCCGCCGTACTCGCCCAGGCAGATCGCCTTCTAAATCCTCAGGTACGCTGCCGCGGCCGCCGTGCGCGTGCAAGTTTCCCGTCCGATTCTTCTCCATGTACAGCATGCATGCATGCGGTCATCAAGTTTTAATGCCTCATACATATACCATGCATGCAGCCTTGGAAAACTAATCGATGGATTGAGTAATCATCTCTTGCAATGCATGTCGTATGTAGCAGTGCAAAAGATGGGGCGATTAAGGATTGATGACTTCTATCATACATGCATATATGGATCGATCGATTGAGGAATTTGCCTGAAGCACACGTACAGCTTTAAGCCAGGTAATAGCACACGACAATCTTTATTTTTCGCTCTATCTTTCTTTTAATACAACATACAGGCTGTAAAACTTTGCATCAGCTTCAGTAACAGGTCCGCGTTGATCAATCGTCAGTCAAAAAAAAGTAGCGTGTCCACACGCTGCCGCCGACACGGTCGTATTTTGATGCAGTGGCGGATCCAGGGGGGGGGCGAGCGGTGGCCAGGCCCCCCCATGCTTCGGCCCCCTCCAATCATACGTAGCAGGGACTAGTACGTATACTTGTGTTAGCATAATATAATACTCCCAGCCCAGCAACACTAGACCAACCTGCTGACTTGAATGGGCCAAGCCCAACGTAATTAGCCAAGGATCTAAAGATCGATGCATGTACACGATCTCCTATCGAACTTTGTGCACGCACGATCTCATCTACTCAATCTTCTCCCCCTTTGCCGCTGGCCCGCTGCCGAGGCGCATAGATTTCGTGATTCAGTATCGCTGCCGCCGCCGTCAGGACATGGCCCTCAAACGAAGCTGCAACAATTCCGGCGCAACGACGACTATGACCTGCCGCCGTCTCCTGCGCAATGATCCCACGCTCAATTCCATGCCTGATCCCCCAAGGTATTGTTGTATTACGTATATGTAATGCAGTTGCATGCCATGCCCCCATCTAGGGGCTTCGCTGGTTGAGCGTTGCTTGCCCCCGAGAGTGATTGGCAAGGAAAATCTACTATATCTCCCGCCTTGCCGCGCGCCCGACCTAATCGACTGATCGCCCTAAGGTACTACTGTATGCATTGCTACTTGCTAGTTTGATTAATCGTTGCTTCTTTCTAGTTTGATTTGCTAGTTATATGAATCATATAGTCTTTTAATTGTCTCAAACTAACTATAATAGTATAATTGATTAATCATGAAGACGAAAGACCCCATTAATAAGTAACTATTTCAAGCAAGCTGGTTCAGTGTCCAACAAATTAAGATCGAAAGAATAGAGGTCACAGACATAATGTTTCCAATCCCGATCGAGTTGATACGTGAATTTTCAATTAAAATTTTGAGTCATTTATCGAAATTGCAAAACAAATTAAGATCGAAAGAACTACACATGACAAGACCTCGAAAAGCACTAACAAATTTGGGACACTTTAAGACTTGCTCCTCTTCTCGCCCCCCCTATGCTCAAATCCTGGATCCGCCCCTGTTTTGATGCGGCCTTATTTAGCGTCCCCGGCAGGTCCACATTCCTCCACCTGCAGTCATGTATGCACACCAGCAGTCTTGCAGGTTCCATGCATTGATTGATTGAGGGCTTGGCTCATACATGTGCATGTAGGCACGTAAAAGTGAGTTGGATGGATGGTGGACTTTTCTTATGCACACAGCTGGAAAGCCTAGAGCAAGGTAATGACATGTGACTATCTATTTTTACCAGCTATATCAATTTCTTTACTGCACAAGATACAGTTTACAGCTATGTCTGCTTAGCAACGTATAAGGAGACTATTTACATGCCAGAAAAATGTAGTGGTGTGCACTGATGTGAAGTTATCATTTGGTGGCATTACAAATGTAGAATATGTTTAAAATATTTGGCGCGAATTACTCCGTTATGAAGTTTTAATTTTCTAGCATAGGAGTGGTGCGCTGATTAATTACTTTATAGATATACATGCATAAATATTAGGTTTGAGCATATCCTATAAAAAAATAAACAAATGCGTCAACACTCTTGCAACAGAAAAAAGATAGAGATATTAGATTTGAGTTGCTCCAGAAGAATAAAGAAATTGTGTGATCACTTTTTAGCTGCACAGATTATACAGGAGTGTCGGGCTAATTACTAATTAGTTAGTACATCATGCATACTTGATCTTAGGAAAAATAAGAACATGTCGAGGTTAATTAATTGTGTCTTTTTTAAAGCTACTCCGTATTTCTTTGATTAACTTTTCTTTCTTAGGTATTACGACTAGAAGACCGATCTTTATCGTAGAACAACTGTGTATGGATCATGGTTTTATGTAAGCATACGGATTTACCTTTTCTTTTTTCACGTATTCTGTCTAAAATCAGGCTGACTAATATATTTCTTTGTTTCAAGGGCTACGTTGAAAACATGGTATTGCCTCAGCTCTTGAAATCGAACCTGAGATGACTTTTACGTCATACGAGATGGCCAGTTGACCACTATTCATAACTATATTTCCAGCACATGTTATTAATGGTTACCCGTCTTGGAGGTGACAGTCTGCCAAATTATGTGTCGCAGCGTAAGAAACCTGCACATTTGATGTTCACAATATTACTAATACTACTTATTATCGATAGAGATTATAATTATTTTAAGCCATTCATCTTCAACTCCATGTTGTAGTAAGTAGTAACTCTGTTCTGTTCCACATGTCGTGATTGCAAATAACAAAGGAACAAACGTATTTTTAATCGACTAGAACCGATGGAGTACATCGTTTTGGACATCACATCTTAAACATGATTGCTAAACCAAAATTTGATACGAAAGTGGTTTACTTCCCTTGCCAGCAAGATATAGAACAAAACTATGATTCGTCAGTTTCAGTAAGATTGTTTGCATGAGTGTTTGGGAAGACTCCAGGCATGTTTCTTAGCTTGAGACTTCCGGAGCACTCCCAAAAGACACACGATCAGGATCCTAAACAGAATTATGGTCATATTAGTAATTTAGTATCTACCCTTCTCCAGCTACTGATGTGTCGTACATTTTGACTAATCTACTGTTATATGGTGCTCTATTCACGCTGCTACATAATCCTTTCCTGCATGAATTTCTTATATTTTTTCATGTCCAACACATTATGCTTAAGTACCAAGTATAATTACAGTTGACCTAAGGGGGCTGGGGCACGAGTCAGGTAAAATTCTTAGTGCAAATCTTTCCTTACTTAAGCGAAATATATAATATATAATTTTATAGTCATTGGAATATTTGGTTTGTAGAAATAACTCGACCTAAATTTACAGATTATACGAGGACTGATCACAATATCAATTGTTTAGGTAGTAAAAAAGTCCCTTTTTATGTCTCAGCTTTTAGGAGCTGGGATTTATAATGAATTAACCTACTTTGCAATCATGTTATACTTAATTGCACTAATATTAGCATCCATTTGCGGTTCAAATATAGGTTACTAATCACCATCTAAATGGTTCTCATATTTCTGTACATGTATTTTGGGGTTAATTGGTAACAGTTTTTTGTTGTCCAATACCAGCCAAGTGAGCATAAACTAGCTTACATGATTATGTGGAAGATCTATTTCAGATTCTCATATTTCAGTACAGGTATTTTGTGGCTAATTCGTAGTACCAGTTTTTTTGTTGTGCAATACCAGCTAAGTGTGCATCATCTAGCTTCCTTGATATATAAGAAAGATCTAATTCATTTTTCTTCGTCTCAGCCTCTTATCAAGAGGTATCCTATTGGAAAATAGATGAGACGAGCTTAATACAGTGGATATGGATCTGGACTGTTGAACCAGTATTTGTAATTCGCAAGGATTCATCTAGCAAAGCTAAAAAAATGCTTGGGTGGAAACTGTGATTTCTCAGTTTAATTGGATATGGTCAAACTCCTACTTGTATTACAAGATCGGCTAATTACAAGGAACCTGCTTGCTGAAGAATTTAGCTGCTGCAACCTATAACTATGCACTAAGAGCCTATCAACGTGAAGAAACTTTGCACCATTTGTTTTGATTCTGATTCTATTTGCCAATTCAGATTTCATCGGTTATGTGTCCGTGAAGCTTTCAAGGATATGAAGAACAAACTTGAAAAAATCTTCTTAATGTAAATTATATCCAGACGGCTTGGAGTATTTGCGTAAAAGCAAATAAATATATATTTGAGGATGAAGCCCCCACTTTTGATAAGTGGTACCAAAGCTTTAAACATAATTTTTTTGGTTAGTAGGGCAATAAGTAAATACAGTACATATATAGTTTTCTTATCGGATACGACATTTGTCATTTTGTTTAATTTTTTCTTTGTAGTTATCTTCTTCATATATTTTTACATATTTTTCTAATAAATAAAGTTAGAATAGGAAGTTTGTCCTACTATTTTCCGTCCAAAACAATTGTGAAGTGGTTATTTAATTTCATTGGAAAAGAACAACGCAAGCAATTGTTCAATTGGCCGCTATAGTGCGATTTAGCTCCGCTATAGCGTCGAGATAGCGGATTTTGAGGGCAGAAACTATTTGTCATAACACATTACATTTAATATACAACCCTAAATTGACCAACATGGACAGATTGGTAGCTCTAGATGTGTTAGTTGTGTAGACAATTCAGTAATATTTTGAAAAAATAAATTATTTTCTCTTTGCATAAGTTGTATTAAGTGGCGTGTTCTACTGTTGTAGGTGCAGATAATAGATATTATATTTTGTATATTTTAATCTTGTGTTCTTTTGTGGTTTATGTGTAAGAGAACTTCGAAGGAGGTGTCCAGATGAAGGAGCAAGTAGTTTTATTTATGTTTACAAGTTTCATCATCGTTGAATCATATGTGGCTTAACTGTTCAATTGCATTATATGTACGTCACTTTCTTTTCGTCAATGGTGACATCAATCATTATATAATTAGGAATACAACAGTCTTATTATGTAGAATGATTTTTATGCAATAAAATAAAAATTATCTATGTTTCTCAGAATATAATGATAATACCAAAACTATTTTAGACATTGCCCGCGCATTTGCGCGGGCCACCCTGCTAGTTAAATAAAAGAGAAAATAAGGGCAGTCCACCTTATTGGGCCAACCCCGGAGGGAAGGCCCAAGTGCGGAGCCACAACACCCCAAAGGGAAGGGGCGGGTGGGCCATGGCGTGGGGCCCATGGCCACCACGGCCGGCCGGCCGCACCTCCCCTCTCCCCTCCCCTTTTGTTTAGTCCCACATGGGGGAGCTAAGGGGAAGGGTACACCCCCTTCCCCATATATAAAGGGAGGCGTATTAATTATTTTAACAGACAATAATTAATTCTCAACCGTTGAGGCGTCCCCCTCCACGCACTTCCACCCTCTTCCTCTCTCGTAGACCGTGGCCCCAAGTAAGGGTTGTGTACGTGAGAGATCACTTCACTGCAGCACGCCGTCGTGCTGCGGGGATTCCACCCGAAAGATCTACTTCCGCAATCTCGGCTGGATCGGAGAGACTGGGGGTCGTCGTCAAGCACCGTACGTGTGCGAGTACTCGGGGGCGCTACACTTGCGGCGCCGGGATCATCGTCCTCGCGCCAATGTCATCATCGTCGCGCCGGGATCATCGTGACCTTGAGGTGGCTACGAGTTCGACTACATCGCCAACGTTCACTTGAACGTAACGCTTTTCGGTCTACAAGACGTATGTTGCCGAAACCTTCCTGTTACCGCATTACTAATAGATAGATGTTGGCTAAAGGTTTGGCGTATGTTAGTTAGAATTTTTTTGTTTTCTGCTACGAACCCCTTCAGTCCCATCCATTGAAATGCTGCATTGGAATCAACAAAAAATATTTTCATTTACATATATACGCAAATTTTTGAAGTAATAATTTACATGCCATTTTTTTACGAATGTAAATATGTATGAAATTTTCCATCTTTGCACTAAATGATATCAGTAAATGTGTTGTAGTAAGTACATAATTATAAAATATTTGTAGCTAGCTAGCTCATATTTTGATAGACCAATATCCGGAGGGTCCGGACACACTCTGAGTTTGCCCTAAAACGATGTTCATGTATTAATAGTTCTTTAAAATGTTATTATTGCATTTTATAATGATACTTATCACAAAATGTTGGTACTGTGATTTTTTGGAGAGTTTTAAAATTGAATATCTATTGTTCTTGCATTTAATTGATTTTTTGGCTTTTTAATGGTTTTTTAATATAATGCGTAAAACATGTCAGAAATCGTGAAACTTGCTATGTGTTTATCATATGATACCTACAGGGCTGTGATAATTGTATTACGCAATTTAAAAAAAATGCACTGAAGTTCTATTGTAACGAGTACAATGTCACTTGCGGTTTCATCACACTTTTGAGTATACACTCCAAAGCTTGTATGCTAAATTATATAATCTCTTCATTGTATGCTCAATTTATTGTAGGTCAACTTAACTGAATAGTACAAAGGATACGTACACCTTGTTTTAAAATTATACCATTTTTTTCTTATTTGTTTGATTTTTTTCTGATTAGAGCAAAATCCGGAGTGACCGAACATATACGTTAGGTCCGAAGAGCGAATATTGGCGGCAAAGGCCAAATTGTTTTGGCTCAAAATGAAGGGGGAGGGGGGGGGGGGGGGATTTTTCCAATTTGCCGCCAGGCAACTCAAACCCTATCTCGACCCTGACCCTCTCACTGCCGCCCCATTCCCCATTTTCCATTCCCCATTTCCCCGGCCCCTCACCGTTCACCATCGCTGCCCCTCTGCTCACCGTCGGCCGCCGTTCCTCGTCGCTCAGGTGCGTTCTTCCTCTGATCTGCCGTTCCTCGTAGCTTAGATCTTATCCGATAGCTCCGCCGCAATGGTAGCTTAGATCTTCTCCGAGCCACCTCCGCTAGCTTAGATCTTCCCCGTTACTTCAGATCGATGGTCGGCCACATGCGCGACATAGGTGGGTGCGGCTCTAGAGGAAGATCTGCCGCATCCGCTTCGGCTGATGATGTCGCGCGTCTCTCCACTCGGGCTGATGCCGCTCAAGCTCGGGCTGATGTCGCGACCGCTCGGGTTGCTGAACTCTCGGCTGCTTCTGCTATCGCGTCCGCTCAGTCTGATATCATGACCGCTCGGGCTGATCTCGCGGCCGCTCGGACTGATATCGCGGCTGCTCGGACCGATGTCCTCTCCGCTCGGGCTGATGTCGCCGCCGCTCGAGTTGATGTGACTGTCGCGACCGCTCGGGATGATGTCCTCGCCGCTCAGGCTGATGTCCTCACCGCTCAGGCTGATGCCGGGGCCGTCCGGGCTGATGCCGCGGCCGGTCGGGCTGATGTCCTCACCGCTCGGGCTAATAAGACACTGCTTCAAGCCGAGCAAGCCGTGGAGACCGGCGGTGCTGCTCTGGACCACCACAAGCTGGCGTGAAGAGTACTACACATGAACTACGACGAGCATCCGCCAAGTTTATGTTTGGATTATGTTTAGTTTACTTCTCTGCAATGTAAAATCCGGCTGCTCGGGTTGAACATCAGTTTGTTCTAGCTAATTAATCTTGCTCGATTTAGTTGTTTGAATATGTACCATGTTGTTTGAATATGCAGTACTAAATGCATTTCAGAATTTGTATGCACATGTTGTGATACATGTTTATTATAACTAATTAATTAGCAGGATATATATATGGCACGCCAAGTATGCAAAAATGATTGCGCATGCATGAAATACACTGGATCCTTCAGTGTTTATCTGCAAGATTGCCACTGGAAGTCAGTGGTAAGAACGAAAATCTTGTTCGACATCAAATACTTCTACTGTCTTTTTGTTCATATCATAATATACCTAATTTATGTGTTGTTGTTGGTGCTGCAAAGATTGTACCATGCTATGTCAGGCAAGAGTTTGAGTTAGTACGCAATAGTTTGGTTTTTCGTTCTCTTGGGGGCACATACAAAATTCATGTGAAAAACAAACATAGCAAGACTCGCTTGTATGGCAAAGGATGGGAATAGTTGATCAAGCTGAACAATCTCAGAGTAGGAGACATGCTAGTTTTTAGCATGATAGGAGCAAATCCAAAAATCTCTGTTTTCATTATGGACTTTGGCAAAAACGCAGAGGACACTGACGAGAATTCTTCTGACAGTGATTCTGATGAGGATTTAGAGAGTGAAGAAGAGGATAGGTACATAGTTGCCCAAAGAGTCCATCTCAAGAACCATGAGAAATACTGCCTCGTTCCACTTCTACCCCCAAAGAGCTAACTATGTTGGGGTTTCTTTTGTCACTCGTTTGACGAGCACAAATCTGAACCAACATGAACACTATCATGCCTCTTTACCTCTTCAAAATGTACATATGACTACATAATTATGTTGTCTCTTTACATGCGCAGAAACTACCTAAGACGATAGCAGCAGAGGCTGGCCTACCAATTAAAGGCAATGCTGGACTACGACATGGAACAACAGAGGTTGTCACCACCATAACGTACACCACGAAAACTGACGACCGCATTGTCTTTGGCAAGCCAGGATGGAAGAATTTTCTCGAAGGCAAGAATTTTAAGGTTGATCAACCTGTGCTGATCATTCTTAGAAAAACCAATGACCTCAGCTTGGTAGTCATGATTGAGATGCAGATCATCTAGTAGTAGTACTTGTTTAGTTACATGCGTGTGGGTTTGGTGAAATCGAAATATTAAATATTTTGTTGTAGCTACCTTGGGTTGAAGTTTCTTTATGTGAATTGCTTTCTATGAATGGAACAAGGGACTGATTCCCTGGTGGTGATGATCTGTTAATTATTATATTTTGCTTAACAAAGTTGGACCCCCCCCCCCCCCCCCCCCAGAAATATCCCCGGAGACAACGAATATTGCGGCCGGAGGGTTATGTCGGACCCCACGGGTTTGTTGCGACGGCCAGTGATTACGTCTGTCTCTGATTACTCATGTTTACAAACGGGTGCACATATTGACCTTCTCTATATTAGAGACGGTTCATTTTCCCGGTCGTTTGAGGGGCCGAGCCATTACAGCTGGCCTCAGGGAACCAGCTCTAATGAAGCGTATATTAGAGACCCAAGCCTAGAGACGGTCATGATAACCGGCTGAGGTGACTCTCTGGGGTCGGCTCTAATGTGAGGTTCTGTACTAGTGTTTGTCCATGCAATAGCCTTTGTAGTATCACCTGCTCTTTAAACACTTTGCAAATGGATGTATAGTTTCCTTAATTTGTTCTTCCAGGAAGTTAAGGGTAGTAGGATAACTCTCTTTGTATAACAATGATTTTGTTTTGTTTTTTGACATGCAACAGTGACAAATATAAGATAAGAATGATGGTGTCCTTGTATAACTCTCGTTTGGCATCCTTCATGTTATATTTCGTTCCTGCCTTTATTTTTGACTAGTCAATTTTGTCTTTCTTCATTCATTTCCAGATATAACAACCGAAAGAATATGGAACATGCAAGCTCGGTGCTTTGTTCCAACAGAAAATGGGTATCGGGAAGTCATGGAATGCTAGCTCCAGGTGCATTCTTTGTAGTTGGTTGGAGCTTATGCTTTTTTATGTAGCATGTGTTAGGTGTGTAAATGTTAGTATGTGGCTTTGTGGAGAGGAAATATGTAAAGTTGTATCATTGTATCATGTACGGTTGGAACTTAATTGGAAATATAGAAGTAATATTGCTGCCAGAAGCCGGCAGAAGCTGGCGAGAAGCCGTTCTTTTATATGATTTTTTATATCGGTCACGGTTGTTATTTTTATCTGTTTCCATTGTCTGCTCTTATTGGAGACGAACATGTGAATGTCCATATGCATTTAGGGGCCTCATCAGAAACGGTCTTTGGCCTCCATTGCCGATGAGCTCGTTCACATCAGCAGCAGGGGCGGTGACACGGATGCTTTTTCTGTTGCCATTGATGGTTTTGACCCGTTTCCGATGTGTCGTTCTGTACTAGTGGGGCCCGGAATTTCCGGTAACCCGGAAAATTACTGGTCGGTCACCGGACACGATTTTCGGTCAAAATTTGAATTCAGAGTTGAAACAATAAAAAAATTAAATTAGCATTGGGAAATTCAGACCAAATATAAAGGGTCCGGGATTTTTCGCCCGGTAAACTGATTTATCAGAGGGGGCCGAAAAATCCGGTTATCGGCCGGTAACCGCGGTAATTCGACCGGTAACTAAATCCCTTGCATTGCTATTATAGGTAGCGACTGCATCGGTTGAAATATTGTGCTCGGTCACTACGACGATTGAAAGGACCGAGTTTTGTGACACGATATCTGACGATTGGTTTAACGACTGGACTTGATATTGTTCTATGATGAGTGAGATATAATCAAACTGGTCATAGGCAAGCTTAAGAAAATTAGAGATAAACCTAGAGATTTTGAGACACATCATATATTTTGAAACCACTGTGGGAAAGAACCAAATACACACGAAGTGCTCGAAAATAGAGGTAATATTTTGTTTCAGAATAATTAGTATGTATAAAGCATAACACTATGCTAAAAATAATACGACAACTTCCTTAGCATACTGAACCTTTGAAAAAACCTTTTTAGCATTCTGTTGAAAGAAATGATTTTTAAATAGTAGCAGATAGAATAATTCTGAGAACGCAGTGCCGCCTAATATCTGTAGGCAGTACATTTGACCATTCTAAGCCGTACACTATTACATCTAGAATTTATATGTAACAAGTTCTCTCAATGTACTTGTGGGCGTTTGTTAGTGTAGTCGAGCACCTCTTGACGTGGGCTCGAGGCAGTATGTTGTTGTTTGTGCAAGGCATGACAATGCAGTTGACATAGGCAATGTACCAAGCTATCCCACGCCGTACCGCCCATATACCATCCGAGAAAAAAAGAAGAGGAAAACACGCCGACATGTAGTGTAGAGATAGGGACAGAACAAGCGAATGATTAGATCAATGAGAGCTCGCCATTCATAGGGGGTTTAGATCTTTGAGGACATTGTCCTCCCCGTGCACGTTCCGATGACAGTAAAGTTTCGGAGATCACCAGTTCTCAACTCATTTGTGCACGTCAAGACGAAAAGTCGGCTATAACTCCAATGGCTCAATACTAGCTAGCAGCCAAAAAATGGCACGATGACGAGCTAAGAGGACGCACAAAGGTTGACATGAACTTAACGATATCAAATTGAAGATTTGATATGATGCGACCACGTTTTGCTCGAGATACCTCTATGTTCACCCCAACGCAACACTTTCTTATGTGACCATGTTGCTCAAGATACCTCTGTGTTCTCGTTGTTCGATCACATCAATAATAAGAATAGAAAATACATGAATGTGATAGACTTTGCGGGTGGAAATCAAACGAATGCAAGACACATGATTGATGCATGAAATTATTTGGACGGATGCAAAAAAAAAAATACCTTCGTCCTACCTAACCGAGTCCTGAAAGAGGTTGGAGTGGATATTCAGAACCTATACTAGTGCCATAAGTATCTATCCCATGCAAATAAAGGTTGCATCATTGTTCTTAGATTCAAAGTCAAATCAAAAAAAAAGTATTAGAATCCTAGAAAGGCCTATAAAATCGAGAGAGGGTTTTTGGCTACCGATCTCTAGTTATCATGTTATTAACTTATTATAATAAGACGAAATGGCATTTGAAAGTTTCAATAGAAAACAATTTTATGTGGATACATACGCGTGTTATCTAAATATTTTTATAGTTTATCTGGATAACATGTTGTATTGTAGGCTACGCAAAAAATCGTAAAATCATGACTCTGAAAAAGATAACAAAACTCATTTTACTTGCTACATTTGTCTTTTTATGCAGATCACGTATGAAAAGATAGTTCTCTGCAAATTTGGTCGTACATAATCCCTCAGATCCGTAAAATCTGTCGTGGGATTTCAGTTGATCACCTACAACTCGTACGTATGTCTTGCGACACTTAAATCGGATCAGAGGGAGTAGTAAACATGTATATGTACGTGCATGTTTTTTTTTTCAGAATTCTTGTAGTATAAGAAAAAAAGGTTTTATTTATTTTCAAAAGACGAGAGCACTGGAGCTTCGGTGGTACAAGTGATTATCGTATAAAATCCTAGTACTATCCATACAGGGCCAAAGTGTGACTTTACCAAAGCGACCAAGAAGAAGAATTCTTCTCATACTTGGAGAGCTATTCTCCATGGCAGAGAAGGGCTTCTTAAAGGTCTCATCAAACGTGTGGGCAGTGGTAACACCATTAGAGTATGGGAAGACCCGTGGATCCCTTCTAACAATGGTTTCAAACCCTTGGTCAAGCCGGACACTGCTTCTGTGATTCTTGCCAGCGAGCTCCTAAATGATGACTCCTCTTCCTGGAACCTCAACGCTATCAAAGCAAATTTTAGTGATGCTGATGTACCTGCTATTTGCTCCATTCCTTGTGGCAAATCCGCTGATGATATCTGGGCCTGGGGTGCTGAAAAACATGGTAACTTCACTGTCCGCTCAGCTTATCGCCTCCTCTGCTCAAACCATCCAGATTTGTCTCTGTCTAGCTCTAGCGCTACTGCTGATCCAATCTGGAAAAAACTTTGGAGACTGCCGGCTCCCCCAAAGTCAAGACCTTCTGGTGGCGTGTTCTTCACAATTTTATCCCATGCAGAGAAGTTCTGCATAGCAAACACATTGAGAGAATCCCCTTCTGTGCTGATTGTGGGGCTGACTCTGAATCAACTTTTCTGAATGGGCACTCTTGTTCTGGGATGAGGTAAAGACTCTAACTGGGATTAAAATCCCTAAGCTGCATCCTCAATCCTGGGCGGTGGACCTTATCAATGGCTCTTTTCTCCCTGATAAGGACTCTTGCATGGTTCTCTGTGGGATGTGGGCAATTTGGAAGGCAAGGAATGATCGTAGACACGGGAACAACAATATGCCAATTAGCAAAGCTGTTCATTGGGCTCTTGATACTGCCTTTGACCTCTGGAATGCGGGCATTGCCCATAGCAAGGCTAACGAACCTAAACTCCTTGTCCATTGGCGGCCTCCGGATGTTGGGGTGATCAAGATCAACGTGGATGGTGCCTTTGGTGCCGCGTCCTCTGAAGGTGCTACCGGATCCATTGCTCGTGACCATCTGGGTAATTTCTTAGTGGCTGAGGCATCCTGGTACCCCTTTGCTGCGTCTGTGATACGTCTCAAACGTATCTATAATTTTTGATGTTCCATGCTGTTATTATATCAATTGCTACATGTTTTGGCTACACTTTATATCATTTTTACGCATTTTCTGAGACTAACCTATTAACAAGATGCCACAGTGCCAGTTCCCTGTTTTCTGCTGTTTTTGGTTTCAGAAAATCTATTAAGGAAATATTCTCGGAATTGGACGAAACAAAAGACATCGTCAATAATATCACGAGGAGATCACGGAGTCCAAAGGGGAGTCGGAGCAGACCCACCAGGGGGCCACGCCACACTAGGGCGCGGCCCAGGGTGGGCCCGCGCCCCCCTATGGCGTGGTGGCCCCCTCGGCCACCGATGCCGCCTCTTCGCCTATATATTCTCCGCGACGCGAAAACCCTATTACGGTCGATCATATTCCACGAAAAGTTCCGTCGCGGCCGTCATCGTCAATCTCAGATCGGAGGAGTTCTGAAGCTCTTCCGGCACCTTGCCGGAGGGGAGATCATCACCGGAGGGCTCTACATCACCATGCCTGCCTCCGGAGTGATGCGTGAGTAGTCCACCCCTGGACTACCGGTCCATAGCAGTAGCTAGATGGTTGTCTCTCTACCTTGTGCTTCCATGTTTAGATCTTGTGAGCTGCCTAACATGATCAAGATCATCTTATTGTAATGCTAGATGTTGTGTTTGCTGGGACCCGATGAATATTGATACCATGTTTATTCAAATTGTTTATCTATGTGCTCTTGATCTTAGACCTTTCTGTCACTGATCCAGATATCTAGAGACTGAACCCACTATCGAGCATAAATACCCCCTCTTGGAGTCACAAGCATCTACTTGGCCAAAGCATCTAGGGATAAAACATTGGTGCAGTGTCCAAGGGCACTTGTATTGATTACATTACACACTTTACTTCATGCAATAATCTGTTGTTAGCAACTTAATACTGAATAGGATGCAGATGTTGCCTTGAAGGTGGATTATTTAGGCATAGATGCGGTTGGAATAACGGTCTATGTACTTTGTTGTAATGCCCAACTAGATTTCATAGTAGACATCTTGGCATGTATTGCATTGTTATGTCCTCTCTATTTGTCAATTGCCCAGTTGTAATTTGTTTACCCAACATGCTAGTTATCTGTTCTGAGAGAGACACCACTAGTGAACTATGGACCCTGGTCCAATTTCCTCATACTGTTTACACAACCTGCTGCAATCATCTGTTTCCTGTTACCTGCTGTTTTCCACACCATACGTTTAACTCTTTGTTTCTGCAAGACCGGAGAGATTGACAACCTCTCTGTTTCGTGTTGGGCAAAGTTCTGGTTTGTATCTGTCCAGATTCCACGTTGGTGCAAGCTCCCTAGCGCCAGGGGGAGTCAACATCAACAACCTTTCAATTGATCGTCAAGTCCTACTGGTCCGATTAAACCTTGGGTAGATTATTCAAGAGAAAACTTCTGCTGTCTACATCATAACCTTCCTCTTGGGGTTCACCAACACGTAGCCATCAAGCTGTTTTCTGGCGCCGTTGCCGGGGAAGTACTCATCATCACCATCATCATCATCCTCAAATACTCTCCCGTCAACCAGGCACCAGTCTGCTCTTACTATGGAAGCTTCGGCTGCTCGCAATGGTATGTTTCTTGCTAGGGATCATGGCTTTCAGAAAATTATTATTGAAAGTGACTCACAAATCCTTACCAATTTGTGGAAAGATGGCAACTTTGATCGGTCAGGGGTCGGACCAATTCTTGCTGACATCAAGGTTTTAAGTAGAGGGTTTACTAGTTGTTCTATATGCTTCATTAGACGAACTGGCAATATTGCTGCCCATTTATGTGCTAGAACTTGTGTTGAGAAAAGGCAACGGTGCCACTGGCCTGTCAGTGCTCCGGATTTCATCTGTAACCGCCTAATCTCTGATTGTAACCTGTTGCTTTGGAATGAGAAACTATGGAAAATCGCAAAAAAAAAAAAGTGTGTCTAGATGAAAATCCGAGTAGTCTTAAAATAGGGATTCTTGCTTCCTGTGGGTCGTCGTCGTCCGCACAACCCCCAGCCCCGCCGCCGGTATTCGCTCGCAGTCCCGCCGCCGCTGTCCACCCCCAGGCCCAGCCCCATCCCCTCTTCCACTACCATCCAGAGTGTGGATTGAAAACATGGCGGCAGCTTCGTAGCCGGTACGTCATTCCCCTTCTTTTGAAACACTCACTAGATTACATTGTTCTTCTCTTCACGGATCTCTAATCTTTCTCATTCATTCCCAGATTAACAGATTGTTGGGCCGCCTGCCGACGGATTGATCGCTCCGACAAGATCCGTAACCCCGCTGTCGACCTCACCGACGACCTCCTCGTCGAGATCCTCTCAAGGCTGCCGGTCAAGTCTCTCCGCCGTTTCAAGTGCGTCTCCCGGCACTGGCGCGGCCTCATCACCCACCGGTACCACCGCACGAATCTCCCCCAGTCCCTCTCGGGCTTCTTCCGCAACAGCACAGTACTGCTCGGCGACGTGATAACAGTTCCCGATTTTGTCAGCATTTTGGGAGCGGAAGAACAGCCTGTTTCTGATTCCTCATTGTCCTTTCTGCTCGGCTATAGATCTATCGTACCCCAGGACTGCTGCAACGGCCTGCTCTTCTGCTTATGTTCGAAGATTTCTCCGAGAGATGAATTCGATTACGTGGTGTGCAATCCCGCGACTGAGAAATGGCGAATCTTCCATGTGTTCTCCATCCTAGAGGATGTGGAAGGATACATTGCCGGAGTAGAGATATACTCGTCAGAAGCAGGAGCCTGGAGTCACATTGAAAATGGTTGGGGCGAGGATATTATGTTATATGAAAGAAGCGTCTTTCTCAATGGCATGCTGCATTTCATCTCCCTTAATACAACCATAGTTGCCGTGGACACGGAGGGCAAGTCATGGAGGACTATTCCTCTGTTGGACAATATGGGTGCTGAAAATATGTGGAATTTGAATGCTGCTTTCATTGACCGATCTCAGGGTCAGTTGCATTATCTGAACGTTAGGGAAAGAGATGCCTCTACACTATCAGTATGGATCCTGGAGAACTATCAAAGCGGTGAATGGAACTTCAAGTACAACATTAGCACTTCCGAGCTTTTCGGATACAAGAGTTTGGTCAATGGAAGACAATATACTTTGATTGCAATTCACCCAGCATGCAGATTGATTTACGATATTATGTATGGCGGGAATGTGCTAATGTCGTATGACATCGATCATGGGGAGGTTCTTCCTGTCTGTAAGCTCAGGGAAAATTTCTATGGGTCATGTGATTCATATCTTCCATATGTGCCCTTGTTCACGGAGTCATTGACTGATCAGGACTAGATATGATACGCACAGAGCAAAGGTCAATAACTGTTTCCTTGAAATAACATCGACGTCTTTCCATTTCTTGGTTCTTGAGTTGTTACAAAAATATAAGGCGGAGCGGCAACTTCGGTATTTGATTTTCGATACTTTTGTTTGTACTGTTGGTGCATACCTATTATTTAAAGCAATTTCCGAATGCATACCTACTGTTGACTTTCTATCATCAGTGATTCAGTTGACTCAACTTGCTTGTGAGCAATTATATATGTTGAGACTTGGTAGCTGCACTTTTATATGGGGTGGGGTACTGATTACTGACCGAATGTTTAAAGAATGAGACTAGCAAGCTTTGGTTGTGATGACATAGTGTGAACGAACACTCATATTCTTCCTGTCATAGGTAATCTTGTTTGATGAATGTATGAAGTTATGACACATGTTCACTTGTAAATCTTGTGTGAAATGCAACCTCACTAGCAATAAATTGTGCAAACTGCAAACTAATTAAATTCTTCTGGGGTAAAAAGATGTAGTAATAAGGCCAGAGATCTTAAATTCTAAGTTGCCAAGTTCAATTCATTTTCCTGCCATCAGAAGTAAATTTCCATGATGAGTTAGTTCGTCGTGCATTGTTTCTGATCAGACCAGCTTGTTTGGGGTTTGATCCAGATATCACCTCACACTTCCATGTGTTTGAGTTCGTGGAGAATGGGGCTCTAGAACTGGATCGTTATATGGACGATAGTGATGGACACGTCGAAGGGGTTTATATCTACTCGTCCAAAAAACTGGGGTTTGGAATCACAAGGACAGCGGTTGGGTCTTCCTAGTTAGGATAGTCTGTAATTCGAAAAGTATGTCTTTGTTAATCATTTGCTGTATTTGGCAATCGACTCTGCGGTGGTGGCAGTGGACGTGGATGAAACTATTTGGAGGATGATCCCTATGCCACACGATGGGGATGAGGATCCTACTTCCATTAATACTGATGTCGGATTCATTGATCTGTTTCATGGGCTTTTTGTTTATCAAATACCGATGACTATGATTTGTGTAAACTATCACCTGAAGCAGTGTCATGTGTTTGAATCATTTGGACTGAACTATGTCCAACTGAGAAACCGCTATAGTATCACCCAGAACAAAATACTATTTTTTAGTTTATGGACATGATAAATTTCTGATGTCTTATGAAATGGGTAACGGGAAAGTGCAGTTTATCCATGATCTCGGACATGATTCTCGTGTACCTTATACTCCATATGCTTCCATGTACTCCGGACTCATTGGCAGATATGGTACTGTTAATCTGGCCTGTGTATCACAGTTCATCCTTTGTTGAGCTTTCAGATGATATCAGTTTTATAGGCCTCCGGTAGTAATATCAGCAGAGCTTGAATAGATCCTTCTTTGATGTGTACTTCTCGTTGGTTCTTGAGTGTGCCCTAGCTGCTTGTTTTATGTGAACATATGTGTATATGGTTTCTACCAGCATATGCTAGCAGCCCTTACAATTTAACCCTATGCTTGTTTAGTTGGACAATGATTGATTTGTGCGATGCCCAGATTGTTCTGTTGGCGCATGTCCTCTTTTCCAATTATTGTATCTACTTTCAAAGTTTAAGCTTACTGTGCATTGAAACTATGTAATGGTATGTACAGTAAAGCATGTGATTTGTTACATTATTCTCTTAAATGTACCAGGAGGGAAGCAAAAGCTACTCTTTTCAATAAGGTGGCGTATTATGCAGAGAGAACTATTTATACTTGGCATACTAGTGAACAATAAAACATGAGAGTTCCTGTCAATGTTGAATTGATCAGTACTAGTGAAGAACAGCTACTTTTTTTTGATGATATTTGATTTTGTTTGGGTTGCTCACCACATATACCATGTGGTAAGAACAACTACTTTACTGTTAAATGCTGCCAGGAAGCATCATAAATCTGATACTAGCCTCTTTTTTTTTTCCACGAATAAACTTGCCTGATCACTCCATCACTCCATGTGTATTCAACTCTACTTTTCTCTGCCAAAAAAATAAATCTGTTCTTTGTCGTATCCAAAGTCCGAAACTATTTCTTTGTCTATTTGATCTAAAAAATTGCCCGATTCACTTCCGGCTATATGTACGTAGTTGCAACCAACTGAAATGGGATACCTCCGGTAGTGGATGCTGCCAATCTTTTCCGAACACAGGTATAATCAGTTTTTTTGTAAAAAGGGAATCTATTAATATAATAAAAAATTACACACGTACTTTGCATCAACATAATGTGAACAACTAGTCGAGATATGGATGCACACGGTTAAAAAACAACAGAAAAGAAAAAAATGGCCCCATCATAGTGATCAATCAATCACTCACGCATGAGAGCCATGCGGCGGGGCACATCCAGATGCAGGCGGAGTACGAATTCTTTGCCATCCAAGATGCACAAAAGACGAAAGATGATGTGGCCTGTCAACAGCGGTCAAGATTGATTCGGACGACGATGAGTCCGACGCTGTTGACTAGGACGAACTGTATAACAAGTGTAGTGTATCCGTAGGAGACGACAGTACTATGTTTAACTTACTATGTTTTGGTTTATGCAATTTGTAGTTTGGAATATCTAAATATGCATGTTTAGTTTGTGCAGTTGTAGTTGAAATATCTAAAATATGATCAAATTTCAAAATTTCATCGTATTGGGCGCTCTATTTTAAGGCGTCTACCACGGCTGAATTTTTTCTTGTTGCCCTAGTTTATTAAAAACCAAATCTTTTGTGCCCTACAACTGCCATATAAGACCAAAGTGGGTCAAGATGAAAACCATGTGACGTACTAAAGCAATTGTAGCACTAGGGAACGGATCAGCCAGCAGTGCCGCTTAGAGCATATCTGGCAGAAACCCTATCCCTCGAAACTGAAAACATGGTTTACAATTCGTGTTTTGTGTGTTTTAGGGGCTCAAAACTGCCCGAATAGAACAGGAACGGAATATACAAACTGTAAAAGAAATATTCCCTTTATTTCCCCATCTACTCCTATCCTCTTCTTCCCGAGCTGGTCAACGCAGCGACGCCAGCGCGGACGGAGCCGCCGGTCGTTGCTCCTCGCTGGACCGACGCTGTCCTCCCGGGCGCCGCCTACCGGCGCCTCCGCCGCTCCTCGCCAGCGCTGCTCCTCGTGGCCGCCGCTGTGCGGACACAGCCCCTCAGCGTCGAGCCACCGCTGCCGCTCCTCGCGGTGCCGTCGCCGCGTGTTATGGAGTCCCTCGGGCCGGCGTAGAGCCCCCCCGGGGACGACGACCAGCTCCTGCCCAGTGCTGCTCGATTTTCTGGCGATTACGGCGAGTTTGGCGGAAGTTTGTCGGATTCTGGCGAGTTTCACGGCGGGAAGTTCATCGGCGGGTCCTGAATGTTCAGCCCGCCAACGCCTCGCGCGGGATACAAAGTCCCCTCGGTTCGGCCACGAAAACTGAACATTCCCGGTTTGGAGGAGGAAATTCACGGACGCCTGTAAAAAAAAAATTCAGTTCGGGTGGTTTATGGTTTCTGTTCGGGCACTTTTTTTTCGGGTCAAAAATCGTAAGCGGCAGTTATTTTACAGTTTCAGCATGTTTGGTCACTGCTAAAGATGCTCTTACCCAACCCAAGTGACTCAATCCCTAGACCCAAAAGGGATTTATTTCGCACAACCCAAGCCACGCCGGCCGCCGCCGCTGTCCGCCCCCAGCTCCATCTCCTCTTCCACGACCATCCAAACTGTGGATTGACATGATGGCAGCAGCTCCGTAGCCGGTGCGTAATTCCCCTTCATCTAAAACATTCCCTAGATTACGTGGTTCTTCTCTTCAAGGATCGATTAACAGATTGTTGAGCCGCCTGCCGACGGATGGATCGCTCTGACAAGAGCCGTAACCCCGCTGTCGACCTCACCGACGACCTCCTTGTCGAGATTCTCTCGAGGCTGCCTGTCAAATCTCTCCGCCGTTTCAAGTGCGTCTCCCGGCACTGGCGCGGCCTCATCATCCACCGGGCCCACCGCAAGAATCTCCCCCAGTCCATCTCGGGCTTCTTCCGCAACAGAACAGTACTGCTCGACGACGTGATGACAGTTCCCGATTTTGCCAGCATTTTGGGAACGGAAGAACAGTCTGTTTCTGATCCCTCATTGTCCTTCTTGCCCGGCTATAGGACCATCGTAACCAAGGACTGCTGCAACGGCCTACTCTTCTGCTTCTGTTGGAAGGTTTCTCCCAGAGATGAATGCGATTACGTGGTGTGCAATCCCGCGACTGAGAAATGGCGAATCTTTCCCCACTCTGACCGGAAGAGCCAGGTCTACGTCAGTCGCTTGGTTTTCGATCCCGCTGTCTCCTCCCACTTTCATGTGCTCTCCATCCTAGAGGATGTGGAAGGATACATTACAGGAGTAGATATATACTCGTCAAAAGCAGGAGCTTGGAGTCACAGTGAAAATGGTTGGGGCGATGATATTGTGTTGTATGACAGAAGCGTGTTTCTCAATGGCATGCTGCATTTCATCTCTTTTGATTCAACCATAGTTGCCGTGGACAGGGAGGGCAAGTCATGGAGGACCATTCCTTTGCTAGGCACTATGGATTCTGAAAACATTTGGAATTTGAATGCTGCTTTCATTGATCAGTCTCAGGGTCGTTTGTATTATCTGAACGTTAGGGAAAGAGATGCCTCTACACTATCAGTCTGGATCCTGGATAACTATCAAAGCGGTGAATGGAACTTTAAGTACAACATTAGCACTTCCCAGCTTTTCGGATATAAGGGTCTGATAAATGGAGGACAATATACTTTCATTGCAATTCACCCAGAATGCAGATTGCTTTTCTATATTATGTATGGCGGGAATGTGCTAATGTCGTATGACATGGATCATGGGGAAGTTCGTCCTGTCTGTAATCTCAGGGAAAATTTCTATGGGTCATGTTATTCATATCTTCCATATGTGCCCTTGTTCACGGAGTCATTGGCTGATCATGACTAGATATGCTACGCACAGAGCAAAAGCCAACAATTGTTTCCTTGAAATTCTATTGAAGCCTTTCCATTTCTTGGTTCTTGAGTTGTTACAAAATATACCGTGGAGCAGCAACTTGGGTATTTGATTTTGCGATACTTTTGTTTGTACTGTTGGTGAATTCCTACTTTTTAAAGCTATTTCAGTTGAACCATGGAGATCATGTAAGTTGACTTTGCATCATCAGTGATTCAGTTAATTAAATTTTTTTTTTTTGACGTGGTAAGTTAATTAAATTTGCATCATAAGTTGACTTTGCATCATCAGTGCATCATCAGTGATTCATGTAAGTTAATTAAATTTGCTTGTGAGCAATTATATATGTTGATACTTGGTAGCTGCACTTCTAGGGGTACTAATTACTGACCGAATCCAACAGGAACTCTCAAGATAATCAGGTAGCACCAACAGGCAAGACCTGAATCAATTTCAGTGGAATGATATGTGGGAAGCGTAGTGCTTGGTCAAAGTTGAGCTCTTCGTATGGCACCTTGCACGTAACAGAAACTGATTCTCAGGATCTAGCGCGTGGTATGGTGAGAGCTGGAATTGGAGATTCTCAGGATCAAGATCTTCCAGCTTCATAGCCCAATGGAGGTGATTGACGGGATGTTAAAGTTAGCTAATAACCTGACCAAATGGGTCTGGTGGGATGTAAGGAACAAAGTTAATGCAAAGAAGAATTCGCCAAATCTTGAGTCGACCATGCGCTGCATCCATGACCTTGCCGTTGAGATTCTCTTCATACTTCTAGTCTGCCATTTCATGTTTCTCTCCTAGCACTGCCGCGGCCTTTTTTTTCCCACGAAAACGCAAAGCTTGCGTCTCGATATATTGATAGAACAAAGAAAATTGCAAGCCATACCATGATCAACGACAGATCCAAATTTCACCAGCTTATCATTATCCTTCTTGCCCAACAGCTATAAGTCTATAGGAGCATTTGACCTGCTCCTCTGCCGCTGCTGGAAGATTTCTCAGCTGAGCGGCCACGGCGGCGGAGGTTGCCGGCGAAGTATGCGGTGAGCACGACGACGATGTTACCGCCTACTTGGATAACTCTACTGACATAACAATGACGCAAGTCAAGTAGAACGACGACGAGGCATGGCGGAGGCGGAGGTCGACGACGAAAACGCGGCATGGAGATGGATAAGCTCGACGGTGATGACACGGCATGGCGGCGGCAGAGCTCGACAACGACGAGATAGAGCGGAGGTTGATGAAGGCCTTCATCAAGAACAGTCTAATACAAGATCTATTCATCCACTAGCATCAAAACGTAAAACTTACAACACGATAGTTGTGCGGAATGACGAGGTGAAGCTACTCCTCAAAGGAAATCGCAAATGGTCGACCGTGTGCGATTAGTTTGACAAAATTCGTCTAAAAAGGCTGAAAACATGAACACGAAATTCAAAGTTAACGTTGGACGAAAGTCAGAACCGATTGCCGAAATGGAACCGCATCGTCAGCGCGCATCATTTTCGTGTATAACATATTTTGAATCGAGCATTGTATCAACGATTGGAAGGAAGAAGATGAAGTGAGGATAAGGAGAGGGTTGCAGGTTGCAGCAATGGAGCCAAACAATGGGGCTGGCTCCAGGAAACGGTCGATTCAGCCTGACCCGAGGGATGCTTTGAGCAGTGTGCGGGCCAAATCTTTGACTGCACGCAGCCAACGCGCGGCCTGGTTCCGCAGGCAGCGGGCCTGGCCCGGCTGGCTGCAGGCCACCCAAGGTGCTGCTGGCTTTCTTTCTCTCTCTCTTGCACGGCACGCCCTTCCTCGCACTCCAGATCGATCGATAAAATCTCATCGCTGGATTTACAGATCGAGCCCTGATTCCTCCAGCGCCATGGAGGAGAGCTCCAAGAAGTCGCAGACCGAGCCTCCTTCCAGCCTCACCGACGACCTTATCGTGGACATCCTCTCCCGCCTCCCCGTCTGGCTCGTCCACCGCTGCAGGGGCGTCGCCACGTCCTGGCGCGACCTCATCTCCCACCCTGACCACCGCAAGAAGCTGCCCCAGACCCTCGTGGGCTTCTTCTACGGGAGCTACCACAGCGACCGCCTCCCCCGGATCGCTCGCCATTTCGCCAACGTCTCCGCCGCCGGCCCACATCTACAGGTCGACCCCTCTCTTCCTTTCCTGCCCAAGTACAGCAACATCGACCAGTTGGACACCTGCAATGGCCTCGTACTCTGCCGCTGCTACAAGGACCCTTCAGAGGATGAATTCGATTACATCGTCTGCAATCCCGTCACCGAAAGATGGGTCGAGCTGCCCCTTTGCCCTGCGCCTGAGGAACTGAATTGCATTAGCATCGTCCGTTTGGCTTTAACCCGGCGGCTTCGTCCCATTTCCATGTTTTCCAGTTTGAAGAGACAGACGAGGAAATGCACATCACAGGAGTCAACATCTACTCGTCGCAAACTGGAGCCTGGAATCATAGGGAGAGCGAGTGGGATGAGCATACTATGATGCCTGTCGGAATTAGAAGCGTCTTTGTGAATGGCATAGTGCACTTGATCACCGCTGAGTCTGTGCTGGTAACGGTGGACACTGAGGGGAAGTCGTGGAGCACTATTCATGTGCCGGGTAGTCCGACTCCGTACTTGGGTTTTATTGGATTGTCGCGGGGGAGCTTGCATTATGTCAATATGACGCCAGATTCCAAGGTATCAATCTTGTGTCTTGAGGATTATGACAGTAAAGAATGGGTCCTGAAGCTTACTGTCAGCACTGAAGAGCTGTTTGGAGGGACTGGACAGGAATACAGTATGATCGCGATTCATCCATACAGCGATATCATTTTCCTTGTTTCAACGGACACTGCTACACTAGCATCATATGATATACGGCGGCAGGAATTTCGTTGTATCTGTAATCTTGAGGAAGGCTTTACAGGTCCATATCTGCCCTATGTTCCTGTGTTTTCAGAGTCAGTAGCAGTTCCTTTGTTTTCAGAGTCAGTAGCAGATGAGGACTAGTGTACATTGAAACAACATTTGTGTTGTTCTGCCCTATGTTCCCCTGTTCTCTAAGGGCTGTCTCTTCTGCAGAATGAAATATTCTCCACATGGATAATTTGCATTTCTATATCTACCTTAATTTAGTCCTCTTTTTTCCGGTCTACGAGCTTTCTTTTAGTTTTGTGCAATATACGGTAATCCTACAGCTTAGGCATCCAGGCAAACCTTCTTCAGCATATTGCTGTTTCAAATATTATAGTTACTCCTGTTCTAGTTGTCCTAGCTGTTATTGACACCTATTTGTTCCATGGAGTTTAATGATCCTGTGCCAAAGATGCTACTTCGCGTTACAATTTTTCTGTTCTTTTCGAAAGAAAATGGTAGGTGCCCTTTCTTTACATTAAGAAGTGAATCATAAACAGAACAGAATGCCGGTCTTTGCTGAATCCACTTCTTCGTTTTGCGCAAGTCTACGTTTTGGAAAAATGAATTATAAGGTGGGTTCAGTTTTTGCTAGTTAGTGTTAACATCAACTAAATCTCCTACCCTTCATAAATAGATGACGATTTTGATAGGTGTGAGATCTTTAATATGTATCTTCTACTGTTACTTTTGTACCTTGTGTCAGTGGTAAATTGTGAATTTGTCTTATGAAATTATCTTCATGACAATCTATTGCCAAACTATATATATTTTATTTGGAGAAATTTTACTGCACGCTTTCTAGGAAGTCATGCATTTACTAATGCAGAGAGTATATGTTTCCAAAGATGTGAAGCATAAGAATCTTACTACAGAGCTTTGTTAGCCATCATATTTAGTGATTTTCATTATCCAAACATCACAATATTTTGTGTATTTGCAGTTTGCATAGTGGTTCCTGTGTGATAAGTCACAAGTCGGCCGTCCATCTATGCCCGTGTTGTGGCAGGGAACCATTCTGCATTTGTTGGTCCTTGAAATGCATAAACTAATTGTGTTTCTATGAAGCGTCATTTTGTTGACGTGGATCTTGTATATTGGATTCATACTGGGTATAACATGTCCGTAAACGTGGCTTTAAATTATCGATAAGAAAGTGGCTGTAACAATTTGCTGAACTTATATATTTTATTTATTTTGTCTAGTGATGCCTGCCCATGGTTGTTTAAAGGTAGTTTTAACAGCCTAGTGGCTACCAAAGACACCATGAACCATTCATGTTTGGGTATCATTCGCACTTGCTTCTTATCTCTTCCTGAGTTATCATTGTTCAGACTCTCATCTGTCTGATCTCAGATATTTTTCGCCAACCAATTTCTTTTTATGTTGTTTATTAGAATATATTCTTATTCGTGACCTGAGTAATGAATTATGATACTTCCAGCAATATGATAGTATATTACACGTTAGTATATTTCAGGAACGTCGAGTTCCTGGCTGCTTTCTTTTCTAGGGAAGTCAATAGTCAGTACTGTTGCCCCAAATTATTTATCTCATTTCAAGATTGTTCTATGTGCTTGTAGTAATCCAGACTGCTCTCCTTTTCTGTAAGCTAAAAGCTTTCTTTGGCAAACTAAAGGTTGAAACCAAAGTTGACGATTTTTTTTGGCAAGTCATATTTGACCGATCATCCTGTTGTTCCATATTGAACATCGGTGGCTGTCGTCCTCCTGGTGCACGGTACTGAGACATATCGTCGCTGGATAAAAACCTGGTAAATATATATTTAAATTAATATGTAGTTGCATAAAGTCCATTGGGGCTTCTGGTTACACACAATGACACACAACTACACAAGTCCTGGCAGCTCTTGATGTGTCACAGCTGCACAAAATCCATTATCATGGGCCTTTTTATCCTACACACAACCATTGGAGCCCTCGATCCGCCTAATTTGGATTAGTGGACAATAATTTTGTCTTGATAACCAAGAGAAACTAGTTGCGGCAGCTGTAGATAGAGTATTATCTCTAATTGTTGGAGACACATTATTACTACTAGCAAACATACACGTGTGTTGCAACGGGTCAAAGCGCATAATTTTCTTTTTTGAGAAAGTAAACTTGTATTCAAATCACGAAATAATACAAAGTCCTTTGACCCATACAAGCACACCCTAACACAGGAACACATAGAACACCCTAAAACAACCATAAAACACGAAGATCTCCGGAGCTCTGTGTCATCATCCCTGAACCTTGCGAGGAGACCCCTGCAGCAGAAAAATCTGCAACCAGACCCAAGCAGGTCATCATCTTCGACCACGGCATAATCGCCGCCACGCTACTCCCCCTTTTCTTCGCACCAGCGCCGAGAGGATATGGACACACAAATGCATCCAACACGCCTGCACCAGCCTTCGCCATCTATGGCTTTGAGTACCGCGAAATGTGTCCCTTCCAGATGGAGGAGAACTAGGATCCGGTTCGGCGCCGCGGCCGGGCCATCCGCCCGGGCAAAGTAGGACATCCCTCCAGCAGCAACACAAAGGAGGAGGGAGAACAGCAGCAGAAAATCATACCGACGAGGAGGAAGAAGAATCTTCGTCTCCACACATCCGTCACCCATCTGAGGACCCAACCGGCCAGTGCCGATTGACCTCCAGACACCATAGCCCGCGACCTCGACGAGATCCGGGGATCCCCAGCCCGCTGGCTCCTAGACTAAGGCAAGAGCCCCGCCTGACCGGAACGGAGCCCGGGGAAGCTTATTCCGACGCGACACCACCGCAACAGCCTCAGTAGCGCCTCCCACAACCCTAGCCCTACTACGAACCCACCTAACGCACAGACCCAAGGTTCCCCCTCCCTCCCACCGCCGAGTAAAGCGCATAATTGTGATAGCACAAACTGTGGTATCATTTTTTTCTCCGCACTGCTTCACCGAAAGTCTGTCAGATTCCTTTGAAACTCCGCTTCACTGAGTAGAGGGAGAGGGAGAGAGAGAGAGAGAGAGAGATCATGCCCGCAAAAGGATCAATTATCATGCGTTGCTACCGACCAAATAAATATTTATTATCGGATGACTAAGAGATCCCATCAAACTTCAGGATTCTTGAAACTGCAAAATAAAAAAATGAGAAAATATTCATCTTACAACAATTATCATTTGACTGATAAATACCTGTTTCAAGATTAACCAAGGCAAACACTGACATCACCTCCAGCCCCGCATCAGCAAAACATCTAACCACGAGCAACAGCCATGACCATATGTTCATGATCTATTTATATGGATTAAACCAAGACGCAAGCTTGTAGAAAACAAAAGCAGATGGCATAAACAACCAACCCTAAACTTCAACGACAACAATTTGTTCAGTTGGCGTTCTCACTGGATGTCGATTGTATGATTTGTTGTTTATTCTTCAGATTCTCGCACTGACGGTAATATTAAGAAAGCATGAATTTTATGAACATCACCCACTACTCCTCTTCTGCCTCCTTGATGCTCATTCACCTGAATTGCGCGGGAGAACTTCCTATTTTTCAAACAAGTAATCCATGAGAAGATAAACTACTCTCATAACCGATCGAGGGTATGTCAATGCTTGTGTAATGAGACGAGAGAACTCAAGTGCACATGCATAAAACATAACATCGAAAGGCTGGTTCTTCATCCATGAGAAGAACACTTGAAATTAATAGGCACAGAGAAGAGAAAACACTCAATCACTCATCATCTATGTCAGGGATTTTGGTGATTCCACATGGATAATGAAGATGTTAAAGTATGTAAATCAAAGAGATTAAAAGGGTTGAATCAAGTTGGTGCTTAAACGATCATGGATAAAAGTTTCCGCATCACAATTTTTCGTATGGCTAGTGCGATAACTAACACCTTGCTTGAGTCAAATAACTTTTCAAAATTGTGGGCGATAATGGATGTTGGACATGCTATGAAATGTGAATTTGTAACAGGTCATCCAAATGTATGACCATTTATGACATACGGAAAAATAAATAGGTATATAATACTAGTACCTAAACAAAATTTTGCAGATTCACATATTTAAAAGAACGAGAACATGAGGGGACACACTGCCTTATTCTTATAGGGGTTGAGTCCTCAAACCTAGGTGGTATGGGTTCACAACCTCGTGTGACCACCATTGCACGGAGAGTTCTCAAGATTCACATATTTTTAAACATGTGGAACTTCATAGTTTCACTATGAAATTTGGAGACCCTCGATAGATATGAGATGCCGATGAGCACTGGCGGAGCTTGACCAAAATTGAAGCCGGGGCCAAAGCCCAAAAGAAGAGCATCTGGGCTAAGCAGGAGCCGGAACACATAATAGAACATGTAAATAAAGCCATATACTGAGATCTACTTCAGTATAATATTTTTAGCGCGGGGGGGGGGGGGGGGCATGGCCCACTTTGGGCACAATGCTCTGCCCCGTGCCGATGAGCATACATTCGCATAACGTACATTCTACATGGAAAACTATTATTTGTATCCCTTGATGCTTGTCCCTATGCTCCCATATCGTTTACAGAGTGTTATGATCACAATGCATCTTGATTGCATCGATAGTTTCCTTTCTCTAGCAATTCTACAATTTCCTACAGTATATTATCTTTTCCAAATGAAATTCGGCCTAGACTAGAGTCTACGGTGGCCCATATTTGTCCTTTCCGAACGTCACCTAACCTCCTAGCCGGCCCGGATGGCCCAACGACCTCCCCTTCCCTCCCCTTTCCGAACAGCGCTTTCCTTTTCCCCAAACGATATACAGAGCGGCGCCGGCGCCGGCGCGCGGCCCGGAATCTTCATTGCTCCCAGCCTTTCGCATTTTTCTCTTGGGTGACGCACGATCGTCTACGGTGTTTCTTCCGATGGCTGGCCTCGGCGACGCCGCCAAGGAATACATCGCTGGATCGGCTGCCGGCGTAGCCCAGGTGATCGTCGGTCACCCTTTCGACACCGTGAAGGTAATTCTGTTTCCGCCATTCCTTGCTTCCCTTTTCATCCAGCTTTTGGTGATTCAGGTGCATCTATCTCCGTGTATTTGATCTGTTGTGCTTCAGTGCTTTGGCTGTCATATGCTATGCCCGTAGCGTTGCTGTTCGGTCAAATGCTTGCTTGATAACCACCAGCGTGTCATCTCACCTTCTTCCGGAGTAAACGTGGGTGGAGTGTTTGCAGCCTTGCAGGGGGCACTACTAATGATGAATGCACCTTTTCCATTGGCTCATAGCCTCATGCTATCAAAGTACTAGTATTTAGTTTGATGGGCTGCTTGCCTCCATGTTCATTTCTTACGCTCCATCTCTGCCATAGCGTTCATGCTTCATGTTGCTTACTACACTGTCAGTAGAGAGTTCATGCTTCATGTTGCTTACTGTACTGTCAGTAGAGACCCTTTTGGAATGAAAGTATGTTTTTCTTACTCGATTTGTGCTGCTACGAGTTCTACACAGAAAGAGAAGCATGATGATCATCCGATGACCAACACATCAAATATCTCTGGTCAGAAAAAAAATGACACCGGACGGGAAGAAACCCCTCGGTATTTTAATTTGTGAAGAGCCTGTGACGGCCTGAAATTGCGTGTACAGAGGCTCAAACTCAGGTGGTAAAAATGTTCATAGTTTTGTGCTTGCTTCTCCTCTCAGGGAAAACTTCAGAATGCCAAACGGAAATATAAGTAAAGTTTGCACAATGACAGAATTTCAGAACCGAAATTGAGTCAATTACATTACATAGAATAAACAATCGGTGACGAAAAACTTACGGAATTTAAGATATTGGGTTAATCAACAAAATCGAGTCCAAGAAAAGCCCCTCAAATGTGGCCTAAATTTTCCATGTCTAAGATTGAGATGAGAGGAGTACTGACAGGTAATTAGAGTATGATTGCTGCTCTTGCTAGTTGCTACAATAAGATCACAAGTGCAATGTTTGTTACTACTTCTTTGAGAATGCTTTGCTCTTTTCATCATTCTTCTGTCTGTCTCTTATGGAGCTTTCTGATGATGAAGTTTGATGAAATACTGTTGATAATTCGTTGATATTACCAAAAATTTTGTGTTTAGAAAGATGCCATTCATATCAATCATGTTCAACCCCGAAATTCAGCTAGGTGTACTTGCCATCTTTAGATATATGACTGGGTGCATCACTGCATTGATTCAAGAGGATATATCTTCTTTGAGTTAGGAATTATTCGATGCTTGCAGTTGCACAGGTGCTACGTAATAAAACGCTTCATCCAGAAGTGATCTTACATAGATCCTATCATCTCTCTTGACTTAATTATAAGGTTTTCTGTTTACAATTAAAAAAATTGACGAACGCGAATTTTGCCAACATGATATGGCGCGCGAGATAAATCCTGAGCCATCGGTTTCCGGGGCCGATGGACAGGATTTTCCGTTGACTTTTTGATTTTTGGCACATACTAAGCGGTTATATTTGTAATTTCCAAATAAGACACCCTACAAAAGGTATGTTTGCCCTAAGATCCATATGCCAAGTGTTTTTGGCACTTTATGATTACACACTGGTCTTGCTGCCCATGATATTTGAGGTGATACCGGCAAACTTGGCAACTAATTGCAGAAGTGTTTTTGCTGTAATCAGGTTACAGCGCGAAATACTTGTTTGTGCCAGTGTATGAGAATCCGCAGACTATTTTTCCTTTTCTGTGCATACACTAGGCAAAACGCTGTAGCTTTGATGGAATATATGTTTGCCATTTCTGCACATTTTGGTCCATGTAAAATTCAAGATAACTCTGGTTCACCAACAGGTCAAATTGCAAGCTCACAATACCACAGCTCAGGGAAAGGTCTACAAGAATGCATTCCACTGCACTAGTAGGATACTTGTTGAGGAAGGAGTAAGCCTGTTCTTTCATATTTCTCACTTTAGATTGAATTATGTTTTGTATCCATCGGTTATTCGAATTTGTTGCTTATACACAAAGTACCTCACGTTGTTTTAGTCCTACTAGTACATCCTATCGTCTATTCCATAGTCATTTTCTGTGGCAACCTTTTTATAAGTTGCAATTCATGCTAGGAAAATTGCGTAGACACAGCACTGTGTATTCATATGACTATTTTTATCAGTCGAAAGTATACTTTTATGGAGACTCATTTAGTATAGCACTCGCCATTGTGACTGCTAAGGAAATTACAGAAATAAGCAACTATCTTATGACAGCATTTGCGTTGCATCTTTTCTTATACTATACATGCTATTAGTTAGATCAATGTTGTGGTGTCATCATTCATCTTGATTAAGGGTCAGATTAACATTTTTATCCAGAATTAATGCTAAGCACAGTCTTTGAACTTGGAAGTCATTAAACTGAAAACCGATATAGATTAGTTCATCTACATTTTTAAAGGATATAATTTTATCAACATGTTACTGGAAGCTCATAACTCCGCCTATGTCTTCTAGGCATAGCCGGTTCCCACAGCCCGGATAAAGGAGGAGGGTTGTGATAGGCTTGGCGAGCCAACGTAAAAACTAGCCAGTCCCATGGATATGAAACCCACGAGAGTAGTACTAGGGTGGGTGACCTCCTGGAAAGTCCTCATGAAAGGTTTCATATCTAAGGGTTGTGATAGGCTTGGCGAGCCAACGTAAAAACTAGCCAGTCTCATGGATATGAAACCCATTTGGGCGAGAGCAGTACCAGGATGGGTGACCTCCTGAGAAGTCCTCGTGACAGGGTTTCATATCTAGCCTACCCCAACTTGTTTGGGACAAAAGGCTTTGTTAAGGTTAAGGTTAAGGTAAGGTTACTGGAAGCTCATTGCATGACTATTTTCCATTACAGATAAGAGGGCTGTATAAAGGCGCATCATCTTCATTTGTTGGTATAGCACTTGAAAGCTCCCTTTTCTTTGGCACATATGCACAAGCCAAACGATTACTACAGGTATTCCTTTTTTCTTTGGTATGGTAGTATTATGAGGAATGCAAACACTTGTATCACGTCCTTATCATAGTTAAATGTATCTGTTTATTTTGATTTTAGGGAAAGTCTGAGGATTGTAAGCCGCAGCTACAGGTAATTATTCCTTCTGCTGCCTGTAGTGGAGCCCTGATCAGCTGCATCCTTGCTCCGACTGGAGCTGACCAAGGTCAGTCCTTCTCTCTCTCTTTCTCCACTTGTAGTTAGCGAGTACATATGAGGCATGATTCTGGTGACATATAATGATGTAATCCCAAGACATCTCCAGTGCAGAATGCAAGTTCAAGGGAAGGAAGCAATATATGCAACTCGGTACTACCAGCCCTCTAGATTGTGCTATCAAAACATTGCAAAGTGAAGGGGTGAGCTTAATTGCCTTCTGGATGCTCGTCTATGTTGTTTCTAGTCTAAGGAGATGTTGTTATGTTACAGGTTAGGGGTATATTTCGTGGCGGTTTAGCAACATTGTTCAGAGAGGCAATTGGCAATGCTGTCTTCTTCTGCACTTATGAGTATAGTCGATATTGGATGCACAGCTATATAAATTCTTCACAATTTTCTGACAACAGTCACTTGGTTGCGGCAAAGGATGTCGGGATAGGAATCATGAGCGGTGGCATCAGTGGGATGGCTGTAAGTATCTCAATGTCTTTTAAATTAAATGTAAGACATATTTGGTTCAATTTGACCAGTATTTCCGCTCTGCAGTTCTGGACAGCTACCCTGCCACTGGATGTGCAAAAAACCATTATTCAGACCGACCCTGACCCTCAGTTGAGCCGAAATCCCTTTAGAGTTTTAAACATGGTACGTGCCCTGCAATGGTTTATGATTTTCTGTTTTCGTTAGGTATAGTGGCATGTGCTTGATCAAGGCAACCATGCTTGCTTGTGGCAGGTTTATAGGAGAGCTGGGCTGGCTGGCTGTTATGCTGGTCTTGGACCAACACTAGCAAGAGCATTCCCTGCCAATGCAGCAGCGATTGTCGCCTGGGAGTACAGTGCTAAGATTCTTGGTTTAAGGCGCGACTAGTACTGTAGTACAAGGGGTATAATGGGAGTTTGTACTTGTGGCTTTCTGGCAATACACGCAGCAAACTCACTGAGCTGAATTAATCATTTTAAGGGTTATGCTCCACCTCACTTGTGCTATACCCAATTAGATGGTGTTTATCTGATTATCTCCATGCCGACAAAGAAGGGCAAAATGGCTCTATTTAGGCTGGCATGGGTCCGACGTTGGAGGCAATTGGGGAACGACATGTGAGGTGAAATAAAACGAACTAGAGCCAGTTATTGTATTTTCGCAGTTAGTTGCTCTCATTTCGGTCGCGAAATCGTTTTAAGGTTTCAGATTCGTTTTTTTTTTGGGAAGAACTAAGCTGGGTTAGTCACTGCCTCAATGGGGGACACAAGTATTCCACCATGACAGGAGATCAGGATAGAAGTGTTTTCCTGGCTTAGCTGAGTGGGCGACATACATTTGTGACATGCTAGATAATTTTGAAAAGATTGTACAAAATATTATAATATGCTTCCTTTGTAAAGAAAAACACAATGTTCTGTGTCTTTTATTTTTAAATATGTTCTATGTATTTTTTTTGTCTCAATTGTTTGTGCATACCGTTTTAGGGCCCGATTGGTTTAGCGTTTCTTAGTTAAAAACGGATGGAAAAATTCACGGACCTGCTAACCCTCCGCTAAAAATACGGTGGGTACAACAAAACAGGGCTCTGGACGGTATAGGGCCTGTTTGGTTACCCGCACTGTTTTTGTGCCTCCCGTCTCCGTGGTCTTGGCCCCAGAGAAACGCGGCCTGTTCCATATTGTGTAGCCCGTTTGGTTGTCTGCATATCTTTTTTTTTCCTATTTATTTCGCATTTTCCTGTTGGTTGCCTGCATACTTGGCTGTGGGGCTGTTTAGATGCAACACACAGCTGTTTGGTTGCATGCAGGTTTAGTCTTGTGCTCACCACTTTCAAAACTGGTGATCTTACCACCTCCTAACACAAGCACACAATCAGCAAGCAGCAATCAGCCTAACACAATCACAAGCACACAACCATAATGATTACCATATATACTAGCACGGTCGATGATCAAGTGCACAGGTATCTACTACTTAAGTACATCACACCACAGGACAAAAACACCCTGATGAACAAACATGGGAAGCACACACCCTGATCAAAACAAGTTCTGGGCATTCTAAGCCCGGGTTAACAGCTACCAGGGGCATCACATGTCCGTGATCAAAATGCACTACCTAAGCACGCTGGAACTATCCGTGCTCAGGACAAGTGTACCCCCTCGCCGTCGAGTCCATGTTCTTGTAGATGTCCATCTTAAAGCTTGTAGCGGTGAGCTTGAAGACTAGGACGTCGTCCTCCTCCAGGCTGTACTTGTAGACGACATCTGGCCAGTTCCTCCGATCACGATCTCACCGGTGTTCTTGTAGTACTAGGAGCTGAACATGCTCGTCGCAGAACTTGCCGGCGCCGATCACAATGCAGCGAGGAAGGGGGATCATCATCCACTCCTTCAAGCTAGCATGGAATGCCCTTGGGATGAGGAGCATGTGCAGGTCATCCCGGTCCAGCTGCACGTAGAAGCGCCGAGGCAGGCCTGATCTTGGGATGTGGCCGATCTTCGGCTTCTTCCCCTTGACGATCTTGACTCTTGAGCAGCTCCTTCGCCTCCTCTTCCCTCCCAAGCAGCAATGGCTTCTCAAGCCTGCTGTTGAAGGGAATGACACCGGGCAATGGCACCAGCGGCTGAAAGGCAGGAGGAGGGCCATCTTGCTCGGCCTTGGGTACCTTGTCATGGAGGGTGACGTTTGTTAGCAATGCACGATGAAGCACAACCATAAACACTAGCAACCTACGCATGCAGTAACACACATGATGAACACAAGCACAAGCAATGCAGAAAAATGGGGGAAAAATACCCAAATCAAGAAGTGCATAAGCAAACTAGGCTCAGGCAAGCTATGCACAGAGACTAGCAACCTATGCATGTGTGGATTTCGGGCAAATGAAGAACTAGCTAAGACATGCACATTGAGGAAATGCTCAAAAAAAACCCATAGTGAAGAACATGTCGATTTGGGGCAAAAAAAACCCCAAATCGAGCAACGAAAATGCTACTGATGAAAGGACAAGGATGTCGCCTAGAGGGGGTGGGTGAATAGGCGATTAAAACTTTTCCGGTTTAGACTTGATAAATGCGGAAATAAAACTTAGTGTTTAACTTATCAAGCACATAACCTAAATATATTAGGATCAACTATGTGCACCAACAACTTATGCTAAGCAAGGCAAGTAACAAGGTGATAGAAAGATAAAAGACTTCAAGCACGAAGGTTATCACAATGTAAAGTGCATAAGTAGAGAGCTCGGTATAGAAATAACCGAGGCGCGCAGAGACGATGATGTATTTCCGAGTTCCTCCTTTTAGGGGAGTACGTCTCGTTGGAGAGGTGTGAGCCACCACAACAGGTTGGTCTCAACGCCACAACAGGCTTCACCTTGTTCTCCGATGAACCTAGTACCACAAATGTTTGGTTCACCTTCCACTATTGATTTCCTTTCGGGCGGAAATCGAGTCCCTTACAACAAGCTTGGGGCACACATCCACAACTTAATTGGAGGCTCCCAAATGACCACAAAAGGTCTTAAACACAAAAGGTCCCAACTAGCCACAAAAGGCCTTGACCACAAAAGGTCTCAATCACCACTAAGTCGTCTAGGGTCCAAAGACCCAAGAGTAACAAGCTCACGAACTTTCACTTCCACGAATCCTCGTGGAGAGCACAAACCGATGCACAAATGCAATGGCAAGAACACAAGAAGTGCTCAAGTCCTTCACTCCAAAATCCCACCAAAAGCAACTAATACTTATGAGGGGAGAAGAGAGAAAGAACAAAGAAGAACTCAACAAATGGAACTCCAAGATCTAGATCCAAAAGCTTCCCCTCACTTAGAGGAGATATGGATTGGTGAAAATATAGATCTAGATCTCCTCTCTCTTTTCCCTCTAATTTGAGGCAAGAATCATGGAGGAATAGAGAGAAAGACAAGCTCAAGAAGGTCAACAATGGGGGCAATTTCGTGCTTAGGAGCTCTACTCACTTTGGGGAAGAAGGGGACCTTTTATAGGTCCTCACGAAATAGATCCGTTGCAGGAAAACAGGGACCGGAAATTTCCAGGACAAGTACCGAAAATTTCCGGACCTCCAAAAAATGGCTAAATCTCTTAACTTTTCGGTACTGACTCTGGCCGGAACGCTGAATTTCCGGCCTAAAGTCCGGAATTTCCGCCCCCCAGAAAACTGCAGAAACACCAATACGAAAACGACAATAAGTTTTGCATTCGGACTCCGTTTCGATGTTCTTGGGCTCGTTGGATCACACAAAGAGCACTAAAAGATTATGAAGAGAAACATCATACTCCAAAGATGGAGTATAAAACCAAATATAGAAAGGTAAAACCTCTCTATAAAAGAACGACCGGTAAAACCTCCAACATAAAAAACGCAACAAGATATTCATATGAAATCCGTTTTTGATGAACTAGAGCTTGGTATGGAGATGAACACAAGCTCTAAATTCTCACATGGATAAAGCCCAAATAAGAACCAAGAAAGATGATATGCCAAGTATGCAAAGGTTTAACCTCTCCACAACGATACGATAAAGTTAGTCATTCGAGAGCCCTCTTGATAGTACGGCTATCGATCCTATAACCCGGTCTCCCAAAGCATGAGACGGTAAAATAGAAAACCTATCAAGATCATACTTTGCCTTGAGCATTCCACTTGAGCTAGATGATGACGATCTTGACTCTCTCAAGTTGGAGCACCTTTTCTTGATCGTGCTTGCCATCACATGCTTGATGAAGACTTATTCAAATACTCCACCATACTCCATTATGGGAGAGCCTCGCTTAGCTCCGTCTTCATGTATCCATTGCAAGCTTAAATCAAATGATATCTTCCGAGATGGATCATATTGAACTTACACTTCATAAACTTCTGAATGTGTTGATCAATCTTGACTTCATTATTTGCACATTGAATTGATCAACCTTGCACTTCATCTTCTTTTCTTAATATATATGATGACTTGGAAATAAACATGAATGTTCACTCAAACTTCTTTTCCAAGCCACACTTGCAATAAGCTCAACTCTACACATGACCATTCTTCATATAAACCCTTGAATAAAGCATTGATCATCATGTAATCTTCTAGAGTCCAACACATGAACTCCAATCTTTTGCTATGGACAATATCTATAAGAATATCTCAATGCAAACATTAGTCCATAAGGATTGTCATTAATTACCAAAACCACGCATGGGGGCAACATGCACTTTCACTAGACCACTAGATCGGACCATCTACAATACAATCTAACATGTACTACACTAATTTAGCATCTACAAGGGCGGATTGAAGACCTAAAGGATGTATTCATACTAATATCAAACCCTAACCGACAAGCTTGGATAGATTAGAACTTACCGTGGCGGTTGCCGGTGGTGCAGGCGGTGCAGGAGGCGCTGGAGGGGGCGGAGGCGACGCCCGGAGTCCGGTCGAGCTACCGGGCATGAAAATAGGCACCATCGGCGGTGCAGGCATCGGCGCCCTAAAGACCAGCGGCGCGCCACCCGCATCGCTGGTGCCGCAGGCCATGCCGTGGATGGCCCGACCATCGATGAGGCTGCCGTTACTGCGGCGCGATGATGGCCGCGGGCGACCGATGGGGGACGGCGCGTGGAAATGGCGCCGTAGCTTCTCCGGCGACATCTCCTGGACGAAGATGTTCTTCACCCACCGGGAGTGCGGGTCCTCGCCGGGGAGGGGGGGCGGTGGACGAGGGCCCGCCATTCCGAGGGCGGTGCGGCGGTGAGGAGCGGCGGAGAAGTTGAGACGAGTGAGAGTGGGATTGGGCGGTGAGGGGACTGGGCAGTGGGAGTTATGCCGAAACGTCACGTCTCCCGCCCTTCCCAACGCGTGCAACCACGCAGCACGCGTGGCTCTCCACAGTCTGGCCTTGGAAAAAACGGCCGATTCGGCGTTCCTCCTCGCCAGACCCAGCGTGTTTTAAGTTCCGTGCGCATGCAGGAACACGACCTGGCCCAGGAAACCAACAAACGGACGTATTTTGCACCGCCAGGACCTGGTTGAGGAGCCCGTGGGCTACCAAACACGCCCATAAATTCGACAATCCAATCGGGGCATTAGGTGCAAACATTATGATATAGCAGTATTTTAAATTTATTATCCTTCCAGATATACAGGCACGCATAACATGAAACATTAAAACCAAATGCACCCACCTTTGAAGGTAAAGTAGTAACTCTTAGGCAGAAACTTAAACCACCGAATATAAGGATTTCGTCCTTCAAATATAACGTTGGCCTTTTTGGCAACTACTACTGGCTGGGACTGGAAGTTCAGACTTCAGAGTTTATGTTTTTTGACAGGCTGGGAGATCACAGTTGAGAGGATGCGTGGTATGGAATTAGTCACGGGAGTTTATATTCGAGTTAATTACACGGGAGGTACACGTGCAAATTGATAAAACTATTTACGCTCCTACTATATCAATATAAAAGGTAAAGATTTCGCCTTGATTTATTTTGAAGGGTTAAACGGCAGGTGTCCTGCCTATTCAATTAAGAGGATAGAAATAGTCTTTTACAAGCCAGAGAGAGGCTAGCTTAAAGGAATAGAAAAAGAAAAGGGAAAGCAAAACGTGGACTACTCCCAATCATCAGGCCCTATGCCTGTCTCACCCAGTTCATCTTGTTCGTGCTCCTGAAGGTGGGTGCCAAGCAACAGTATGTCGTCCTTGATCATTTCAATGAGCTGAATTTCATTACAGCTTGTCCCTTGGAACACCCTTCTGCAGCGTTCCTTCCAAATATGCCAGATTCCGTATATAGCAACCATTAGTTCATATTTAGAGAGTGCGTCGGACATGAATCGCCACCATTCAGCCGGAGAGTTGAATTGATCAGCCTGCAGTTCCAGCTGCAGTGTGCCTGTCCACTGGGCGAGATGGTACCAGATGGTACGTGCAAATGGACAGGAGAGGATCATGTGAGAAGCTGTTTCTGCCTCCTGGTCGCATAGGGAGCACCGATCGCCGTGATCAATTCCCCTAGTTTGCAGTACATCATCAGTGAGAATGCGCTTCCGAAGCCACAGCCAGAGAAAGAATTTGCACCTGGGCTGTATCTTGGCCCTCCATAACTTGGAAAAATCAATAAGGTGGCTGCCAAACTACCTAGATGGCGTGGCAAATTGCTAAACGCCACAGCTCGGCTCACCCTAGTGAACTCAGTTTTATCCGCCATACCTATCTTCATGCTGACTGTTTTCCGGTTGGGGAAGTGGGCCTTGAAGAAGATCGACAAGATTAGACGAGACTTCCTTTGGAAATCAAATAACAATGCAGCTAAGGGAGTGTGCTTGGTAAGCTGGAAGCAGGTATGCCGCCCCAAATCGCTAGGTGGGCTGGGCATCATTGATTTGGGCATGTTCAGCCGTGCCTTAAGGCTCAGATGGAAGTGGTACGAATGGCATGAACGAGACAGACCATGGATTGGCACGCAGTTGCCCTGTGACCAGATAGATTCCTCTCTTTTTGATGCCTGCACATCCATCTCTATTGGTCGGGGCGACATCGCAAAATTCTGGAGCTCCCAATGGCTTGATGGTGCTGCACGGCGGCCATAGCTCCAAACCTGTACAAACTCACTCGTCTGAAAAACCTCACGGTAATGCAAGCCCTCACCAATGACAAATGGATGACCGGCTTTCACCGCATAACCTCTGCAGCTCAGCTTCGAGAGTACACCGACCTCTGGATCAGACTTCAAGGCATCAACCTGACAGAGGGGCGGATATGATCACCTGGAACTTTACTTCTTCATCCAAATACAGCTCAAAATCTGCTTATTCTGTCCAATTCCTGGGCTCTCACACCGTCTTTGATTGCCTTGATTTAAAAAAAAAACTATTTACAACTTGTGATGAACTGGTCCATAAACTTGTGATGCGAGTGCAAAGCTACTCAAAAATTGACCTGGGGTAGACACATGGCATGGTTGTTTTTGCGAAAACACCGCTCCGTATTTCCTATGGTATAAAACATGACATTCCCCTCCTTTTTCCAAATCCACCGACGCCACCCCGCACGCTAAAGAAAATTGCATCCTGGGATTCAATGTATAGAATTATTGTTAACAATACTGATTCAAAACGTGGCTGCGACCGGGAACCCGATTCCCCGGCGGGTGGAGGGGAACATAGCGAAGAGGAAGCTCCCTGCCGCTCCGGCCGCCATGGGCACCGCGGCAAGCAGCTGCCTGGTGGCGGCGGACTCGACGGGGTAGAAGCACGCCACCACGTTGCTGTCCACCATTGCCACGGACAGGAACACCACGAACGACAGCACCCCGTGCAACACGTCCCGGACGCCAAGCCGGTACCTTGCGTTCTGCGGCGCCGGCAGGGAGGCTCCGGCTCCGTCCACGAGGAGCAGGCGGCCGCTGGGAGTGACGAAGCCGTAGCGCACGGTGCCTGTCTCGTCGCGGAAGCTGTCGGTGAAGCAGAGGAGGAAGCAGCAGAAGGCGCAGGCGCCGATGAGGCAGCCGGTGAGCGCGCGGTTGACGGCCGTGCAGGTGCCGTCGGCAGTGAAGGTCGGCGAGAGGAACTCGAAGGCCAGAACGGCGCCGGTGGGGAGGTGCTTCGCGAGGTCTGCCGTGCTACTCAGAGCCTTGCCCACAACGGTGGTCGTCGTCTGCGTCGTCCGTCGGCATTGCCGACAGCGGGGCCTGCTGCGCCGCCGCCAGGGATTCAGGGTCACCGGTTGGCCGGGATGCCATGTGAATATGTGATCACTGATCAGGTGTAATTAGAAATTGATAATGGATACGTAGCTTGTCGATGTTTCGGGATTTAGTGCTCCATTCCAGTAGCACTCGACGCACCATGCATGGAATGGAATATTCTTCAGGTGGTACTAACTAACAGTACGCAAGGAATTATTGTGACTTGCGATTTCGGAATACCTAACCAACCCTGTACGCAAAGGACTCGATCAGATAATGGTGCTCGTACAAGCCCCCCTCCAAGAATAAATTTCAGGAGGACTACCCGTCTGATTTTCTTACCAGATCGGTGCTAGCCCGAGATACGTATTCAAATTTGGCTTGTATGTCTCAGAAATTTCTTAAACACATTTGTTTCTTTCTCACAAGAGATCATAGCTTAACATGTAAATCAAGCCCAGTTCGACCGTACCTCACGAAAAAATTCTTGACCATATCATGAGGTTAGTGCATGTTAAGTCACAAGGAGTGGTAAAATGAAATAAATTTAGAGTTATGTACTCGTAACTTTTATAAACAATTGTATGTAAATTTCACATACACTTCTAAAATCTTAACAATTTCATACCCTTTTTTTTCCTGTGGCAAACCGGTTGACAAATCTGAGCTGTGGTAGTGAGGAACGATATACCATTAACATTGTTGCAGGACTCTTTGAAGCGGTAAAATGGAGGTGCTGATATTTCACAGATACTACAATTTTTTTCCCTTTGAAGCTTACAAAAATGTATGTTATCAAATACGCATTTTGAACACTAACCCTTTCATATTATGCTCATATGTTGCTATAAAATGGAAGCATTATAACTTAGTACATTGTCGGTTTAATGTTATCATAATATTTATTTTCTCTCTCATCAATCCTGACAAATTTGGCATGATTCAGATTTCAGAATATTCATATCTATGTTCCTTTAACCGCGCAACGCTTTCACTTTTATCCGTACTTGACGGTTCAATCTCTCTGAAATGAAATATTTAGCTTCTTGGAAGGAATAAAACTACAATTATTTACTGAATTTTGACGAAAGGTCATTTTCAAGGTTTAGCTTGGGTTGTTGGGCAGTGGTATGTTTAGCATGCAACTATTATTTTCAAGTTGAACTTTGAAAACACTAAAAACACGCATAGATCAAGATAGAGAGAGCGCATCGTCAATTTTCTTTCAGTTTTGACAAAGAGTTGATCCAAATTTCAAATGCATTAGTTGATTTATGAGACGTACGTTGCACGTGCACGGTTACTAGTGTTGCCAAAGGCACGAACTATTTCTATTTGAAATTTGGAATAAATAAAGTAGAACATAAGGGAAAGCAACATGCATGTATTATTCAAGGTAGCTTTGCATACATATAACTGGTGTGCGGTCTACGGCTCAACGAGGTAGCACTTCTTCTTCATCTTCTTCTTCTTCTTCTTCTTCTTATTATTATTATATTATTATTATTATTTTATATTATTGTTATTGTTATTCTTATTCTATACTTGTTAAAAAATACTTTAAATGATTTTTACATCTTACTGCGGGGAGGGGCAATTGTCCCCTGCTCTTAATTAAAAAATGGTATAAACTCCACATTTTATCGCCATGCATTACGATCCATAGCCACGAGCAACTGGCTCCTCTAATATGAACATGTCTTGTCAGGTCGGTCCTGCGTTCACCATGTCGATCCACTTTGAGTAGAGCAATGTGCTGCTCGTCTTTATTTCAGTTCCATTTCATCAGTTTGTTCTCCTTCAAGCATCTCCTCGTCTAACTTTTGTTTTGGTCAGGTAAGTTGGAAATGGCAACCCCCATATACTCTTCATACAAGGTGGGCCATTCACTGGATTGAAAAGTTGTTTTTTTTTGCTTCTTGGCCATTGTACCTACACATTAGATCTTCCAGGTTTTTTATGTGCGTTATATATATATATTAATGTTCCGTTCGTGTAAGAGATTGCATTTTATTTGCCTCTAGATCTGAAAAGCATAAACGTTGTATTTTCCATTATTTTGTGTCATACGTACCGGTCATATTGAATTTGTGATGTTGAATTTGTGACATAAGGAACTGTATTTGTTTTCCAAAATAATGCACTTTTGTGAAGTAAAGCTCATAGTTGTGAAAAAAATTCCTTGACCTATATCAACTTGCTCGTTTTAGGGGCCTGCTTAACTAACTCAATATTAATGTTGATGTGCAGCAATGCCTAGAAGGCCCAATAGTTTAGACGCACATACGGACTCCTTAGTATGTTTAGTCCCACCTCGTTAGTTTGGGGCGTCTACGACCGGTTTCTAAGTTCCCAATGTGGCACCCTTTACAAGAGGGTCAAATAGTATTGGTGCCCTCAATTTGAGGTTCCCAATACTTGTTGATCATCTTTTTAACCTAAGCACACAGAAAAAAATCAACCTCGAGAAAAGCGAAAAAAAACTTTCCTTGACCTCTATCAACCTACTCATTTTAGAGGCCTGCTTATCTAACTCAAAATGATATTGATGGGAAGATCATGTGAAATGGCCAGAAGGCCCAGTAGTTTAGATGCACGTGATGCCCCGGTCGTGTGCAATGCCTAGAGGCCTAGTAGTTTGGATGCACGTACGGACTGGGGTTAGCATGTTTAGTCTCACCTCTCTAGTTTGGAGCTTGTACAACCGGTTTATAAGTCCGAATGTGGCACCCCATGCCATTATCAGACTATGAGCCATTATTGGTGCCCTAAATATGCATTGAGGCCTAAATATGTATCGAAGTCTTATAAGCCTCCTATGTACATTTAGGACCTCAATACATTTGAGGACATTAATACTGACTAATCACCTTTTTTAGGGTTGCCTTAGACCCTTTTTGTACTTCACCCAGAACAGTGCCATGTGCGCTCGGTTAACTGAAGAACTGACAACGAGAGAGAATTATTTGGGCAAATTGTTTATTTCCTTTTTCTCCTTTTATTAATTAGGGGAGTGATGGCGTGGATCACACGTCGTTGGGAGACCCCAAGAGGAAGGTATGATGCAGTGTAGCAGCAGTTTTTCCTTGATTACAAAACCAAGGTTTATCGAACCAGTCGGACTTGGAGAAGGCTTTGGCTTGGTGTCAACTCGGTGCCAACAAAAGTTGTGAACTTGCAGACAAAAAAATCAAACTACTTTACCCCCAACGAAACAGGAAGATTGTCAATCTCCCTGGATTGCTGAAAACAAAGGATTAAATGTATGGTGTGGAAAATAATATGAGAGCAAAATGAGCAACGAGCAAATGATGATTAAAAGCTAAGGAAACGGTTGTAAGTTATATGAGGAAATTGAACCGTGGTCCACAGTTCACTAGTGGTGTCTCTCAAAAGATAAAATCATGTTGGGTAAACAAATTACAGCTAGGCAATTGACAAATTGTGGGGCATGACAATACTATTATGACATAATGTAGTTCATTGTAATATTTAATTGGGCATTACGTCAAAATACATAGATTGCTTGCTAGCTGCATCTATGACTAATAATCCACCCCGGGATCGTTATCCAGTAAGTCACCCGAAAGTATTAAGTTGCAAGCAACAGATAATTGCAATAAGCAAAGTGTGTAAAGTAAGCAATGAATACAACTGTAGTAATAAACACCGTTGTTTTATCCCTAGTAGCAACAACACATCAAGGTCTTAGTCGTTTCTGTCAACTCGAGCCCAGACTCATGAATGCATGAACCTACCATCTAGCATAAATACTCTCCTCTTGGAGATGCAAGCAACTACTTGGCCAAAACAATCACAAACATCGGAGAACATGCAAGATCATAAATAAAACATAGCATAGATAACTGAACAAAGATGATCATAATTCCACAATTCATCGGATCCCAGCAAACACAACATGTAGCATTAAATTAAGATGATCTTGATCATATTAGGCAGCTTACAAAATCTAAACATGGAGGCACAAAGTGGAGAGACTACCATCTAGTTATTGCTATGGACCCGTAGTTCAAGGATGAACTACTCAAGCATCACTTCGGAGGCTGGCATGGTGGTGTGCAAGCCATCCGGTGATGATCTCCCCTCCGGCAGATTGCCAGGAAGAGTTCCAGAACCCTCCCAAACAAGGGTTGGCGACGGCGGCGGCCTCGGATATGTTTCGTGGAAATTGTTCAGGTGTGAAAGGACAATGATGTCGCCTAGAGGGGGGTTGAATAGGCGATTAAAACTTTTCCGGTTTAGGCTTGATAAATGCGGAATAAAACTAGGTGTTTAAATTATCAAGCACACAACCTAAATATTCTAGGCTCAACTATGTGCACCAACAACTTATGCTAAGCAAGACAAGTAACAATGTGATAGCAAGATATAAGACTTCAAGCACGAAGGCTATCACAATGTAAAGTGCATAAGTAAAGAGCTCGGGTATAGAAATAACCGAGGCACGCGGAGACGATGATGTATTCCCGAGTTCCTCCTTTTTAGGGAGTACGTCTCGCTGGAGGGGTGTGAGTTTCAAACTCAAGACGCCACAAATGGCCTCACCCTATTCTCCGATGAACCTTGCCCAAAAGCTCGGTTCACCTTCCACTATCGGAATCCTTCAAGGCGGAATCCGGAGCCTTTACAACAATCTTGAGGCACAACCCACAAAAGATTTGGGAGCTCCCAAGTGACCACAAAAGGTCCCAACTAGCCACAAAAGGTCACACGAACACCGTCTAGGGACAACCCAAGAGTAACAAGCTCACGAACTTTTACTTCCACGAATCCTCGTGGAGACAACAAACCGATGCAACAAAATGCAATGGCAAGAACAGAAGAAGTGCTCAAGTCCTTCACTCTCAAATTCCAACAAAGCAACAAATGCTTATGGGGAATAAGAGAGGAAGAACAAAGGAGGAGAAATACCAAGAACTCCAAGATCAAGATCTACTAGGTTCCCTCACTTAGAGGAGAGATGGATTGGTGGAAATGTAGATCTAGATCTCCTCTCTCTTTTCCCTCAAAGATATGGAAGAATCATGGGAGGAATTGAGAGAGAGGCAAGCTTTCCAAGGTCAACAATGGTGTGAGAGAGAGAAAAAACGTGCCGCAGAAAAGCTTAGTCTCTTTGGGGAAGAAGGGGCCTTTTATAGGTCTCCCAAAAATAGAGCCGTTGCAGGAAAAGTCACACCGGAGACTCCGGTCAGAGTGACCGGAGACTCCGGTAACATTCCGGTAAGTTTCCGGACTGAGGACAGTGGGTGCTACCACTTGACGCTCGAGAGCGCAGGGCCGGAAACTTGAGTCTGGGACCGGAAACTTTGCTCCCTGAGACCGGAGATTCCGGCCCTGGCGGAGACTCCAGCCATTCTCCAGACCGAGTCCAGTGGGTGGCACCACATTGAGCTCTTCGACAAGAAACCCTGAGTCCGGAGACTCCGGTTGGGGCACATCGGAGACTCCGGCCTGGTAAACCAGCAAAACTGCAAACCCAATAACTTTCACGTACGAAATCCAAATGAGGTGAAACCAATATTGTTGGAAAGATAGCAACAAGAGCTTTCCTACAAGGTGTGGAAATATTAAGAACCACAAATAGAGTTAAGTTGCCACACATGGGAAGGTGTGGGACTTTCCTCAAGGATAAACCGATAATATTTCCAACACGAAACGAACAAGTTTTCATACGAAATCCGTTTTCGAAGAACTTGGGCTTGTCATGAAGATCACAACAAGCACCAAAACCCAACAAGGAGAAGAACCAAATAAGAACCAAGAAAGATGATATGCCAAGTATGCAAAGGTTTGAGCTTTCCACAAAGATGCGATCATGTTACTCACTTGAGAGCCCCTCTTGATAGTACGACGTCTATCCTATAACCCGTCTCCCACTAACACCATGAGACCGGTAAAATAGAAACCTTATCAAGATCATACATTTGCCTTGCGCATTCCACTTGAGTTAGATGATGACGATCTTGATCTCTTCAAGTGGGCCACCTTTCTTGATTGCGCTTTGCTTGGTGAAGACCCACATATCGCTCCCCCATACACCAAGATGGGAGTGTCTCTCTTAGGAACATCTTCACTTGACCATTATCTCCAAATGGGTTGCAAGCTTCAAGCATATGATATCTTCTAGATGCCCATCTTGAACTTGCACATCTCAACCTTGATGACGATCACCACTTGACGTCATCCTCCATGAGCTATAAGAAATCTTCCTTTTGATGCAAGCCCATGGAGAGATACCTAACCCAACAAAGGAATGCCACACACACACCCAATGGGTTAGTTCACAAAGCTATATGGACAATTTCTTACCATACCATTGGATCACATGATCTCACATGGTACATCATTTAGCTTTGTGTTGATCAACCTTGTATCTTTTTTTCTACTTGATCATATAAAATATGTCCATTATAATCAATGATCTTGATGGCATACAACCTTGAATCCAACCCATGGAGTTCAAGCGATGACTATGGACAAACCTATAAGGATGACTCAATACAAACATTAGTCCATAAGATGATTGTCATTAATTACCAAAACCATACATGGGGCACCATGCACTTTCAGAGTGTCTAGGGTTTTCTCGTGGAGTAGAATATATAGGCGAATAGGCGGCGCAGGGGGCATCCAGATGACCGCCAGGCGCGGGCCCACCCTTGGCCACGCCGGGTGGCGTCTGGCCACCCGGGGTCGCTTCCCCGGCTGCCCTTTGGACTTCGTCTTCATTTCTTCGTAAAATAAATCCTCGTAAATTGGCGTATCATTCTGAGAATATTTTCTTCGGTGTTTTTTAGAAACAAAAAGACTGCAAAAATCTGGAACTGGTACTGGGCATCTTGTTAATAGGTTAGTTTCAGAAAATACACTAAAATCTTATAAGTGTAAATAAAACATGTGACATTGATATAAAACAAGCACGGAACATCAAAAATTATATACGTTTGAGACGTATCAGGGAAGCAACCGATTTGTTACCATAACTACTTGTCATCTTCTTCTCGGTTGTTTCCGCATTCCCCATTGTTGGATAGGATGTTCACCAAGTCCACAAGCAAGAGTCAAATTGAGCTTGCTAGTTGAGCCCCCTCTCAGATCAGAACTATCCACTCGAAGCATCTCAACATGCTCAGATCTAACCTTCCCCCCGCCTGGTTGAGCCCCCACTCAACGTGGGCATGGACAATCAGGGCATCTTGTCTTCTGCACTGTGAGATACCACGGCCATTTTGGGTGGTAGGACAAAGTGTAGCCAGACATCTCTCCGCCGACGGTGTTGCCGCGCTTCATCACCGGAGAAGAAGAAGAATGGGGTGGGGGAAGAAAGGGGAGAAAATAGCACGGGCACGGACGCGGCCGCTAGCTTGGGATCTCGTCTTGTACATGGATAACGCTTAGGTGGATAAGTTGTGGGCCCCAGAGCCGAGATGGATAAGTAGGGCCCCAAGCTGAGTTGGTGACGAGGGATGGACTCGGCAAATCCCTGGGTTGTGTACCCTGGTTGATTGAGGGAGAGAGATGAGCGCTGGTGATCACGACGGCTGACAAGCAAGGCGTTTTACCCAGGTTCAGGCTCCCGGAGGATAACACCCTACTTCCTGCTTGTCTGGTATTGATCGGCGAGTTGTGGCTACAATGGCGAGATGGCAATCTCGCTAGGGTTTGTGGTGGCGGCTATGAGCTTACCCTAGACGAGGGACCCTCCCAGCCTTTATATAGTAGGCTGGGTCTCAGGTGAACGGTGCCGATGGCGTTTACAAGCATGGTAGGAGTCGCATGACCTATCCGTCGACTATCTTGGGCCGCACGTCGTCCTCCTTGGGCCTCCTTGTCATAAGGTTGATAGGCTTGGCGTGCCCCAGGTATCCTCACCGTGGGGTAGTCGAAGAGTAACCCCACGACAGGAGCCCCCGAGTGCTTAGTCGAATCGTAGAGTCGGGTAAAGGACTCCTTCCTCCTGGGCACGCCGTCAGGTTCCCGAAAGGAACAAGTAAAATTGGTCGACTCCGGCCGTTCAGGGCTTACGGAGGATTCCTTAGTCGAACTGTCGACTGCAGGGTAAAATACCGTGAGTACAGCCTTAGTCGGTGATTTTTCGACTGCTATTGTTTTGAGTCACTCGAGAGCGCGAACAGCGCTCCCGATGGGAGTAGCCCCCGAGATTAAGCTGAATTGCTTGTAATTGAGGTTAAACTCAATTTTTCTTCAGTCGAAAAGCCCGCTCCCGATGGGAGTAAGGAAGGGACTCGACTTGTTGGAGTCGCGCCTGGCTTTGTGTGACTTACTTTGTGTATTCGGCCGGTTTGGCTTACTGTACGAGTTTATTCAGCTCTTGGAGCTTACTGAATCTTTTTGCACTCGAATGAACTGTTCGAGTTCTCAATCAGCTTGTTGGCTTACTTCCTACGCCTGCGCGGTTGACGTCAGCGCTGACGTTTTTGGCACGCTCTGTGTCCGATGGGACGTGACAGTGCGGTCCCACTGTCAGTATTGACTGGAGACAGCGGTTACCGCTTTTGACTGACGGTTCGGCGCGAAAATTTCGCGGTGTGATGATGACGCCTTGATTCCCGTGCGTAGTGGGCGGCATGGCCGGCGACGGCTGCTTTTACGCGACACGTGGACGGCCAGATGTTGATAATGAAGTGCGGTTTTGCTGGGGACGGCCTGGATTAACTGGCGGTGCGGTATATAATTTTCACCGCGGCGGCGAAGGGTTCACTCCATCCCCATTCTGCCGTCGTCTCCCACCATTTGCTCTCCGCCATTGTTGCTTCTTCCTCCTATTTCTTTCTCCACCCTCCATGAGCGCGGCCGCGATGAAGAGGGGGAAGCCTGCTGCTGGCGCCGTCGCCGCTGCCGGGCGAGCGTGATGAAGAAACCCGACGGCGACTGGGTGAAGTCGTCGGTGAAGAAGGCCGACCTCGAGGCCCTCCGCGCGCAGGGGCTGCTGCCGCCGGCGGAACAGGCGACGGTGCGCGCTCCCGGGAAGGAGGTATTCCCCGCTCCTCGCGAGGGGGAACGCGTTTGCTTCGTGGATTTCTTGCCGCGGGGTTTCGGGTTCCCCCTCCACGATTTCGTCCGCGGTCTCCTGTACGCTTATGGGATTCAGATCCACGATCTGACTCCCAATAGCGTCTTGAGCATCGCGAGCTATTTCGTGCTCTGCGAGTGCTTCCTTGGAATCGCACCCAATTGGCTTCTGTGGAAGTCGCTATTCCTCGTGAGGAGGAATGTGGGGAAGAACAAGCAGGTGTATCCAGTCGGCGGCTTCGGCATCCAGGTGCGTGGCGACACCAGCTACTTTCAGATGAAGAAGTCCGACTCCGTCCAGGGCTGGCGGAAGAAATGGTTCTACATCAGGTGCGACCAGGAGGGACTTCCCGACTTCGCGGCTGATCGCGAGTTGCGGAAGTCGAACGCGTGGGCGCACCCGCTGTCGAAGGAGGACAGGGAGGCGACTCAGCCCTTGCTGACGCTTCTTCGTGGCCTGCTGAAAAGTCTGGGGCGTGAGACAGGTGGCGTTCATCTGATTGCCACCTTCTTCAGGCTTCGGGTGCAGCCGCTCCGCGCTCGCGTCCACCCAATGTGGGCATATGAAGGTGTTGGCGATCCCGACCGGACGTCGCCGACCGAGCTCGATGATGACGAAGTCGAGTCGAAGGTGAGGAGCATCACTAGCCTCCGAGCCGCTGACCCGTGTAACGTCAAGTGCCCGGTCAAGCTGTATGGGCCTAACAACCCTGTACCCGAGGTGAGCTTTGTTCGCTTTCATTCTTGTCTTGTATCTTCCTCTGTCGAACCTCTGTTGCCTGACTCGACTGCTTTATTTGCTGACAGGGTCGTTCGAGCTTTGTTAGTCTTCCTCCGTTGATGGAGAACGGACCTCATGAAGAGGCAGAGTTCCCTGAGGAGGACGAGGTTGATGACGATGAGATTCCCTCCGCCATCTCTCCGAGTGAAGAGTTGGAGGAGGACGATGATGAAGAGGAGCCGCTGCGAAGCGGCAGAGGCGTAGGGATGGCGACTCTGCTTCGGCTCGTCGCCCGTGAAGGGGGCGGTGTGGAACGAGGAGGCGGGCGAGTCGTCCTCGGGCGTAGGCACACGAGTGACCTGGCCGATCCTTTGGTCGTGCCTCCCCTCAGCTCTGCACCGCCGACTGATTTTGCGAGGATGGCCTCCGTCTCCCTGGGCAGCGAGGATGATGTGGATGGCGCAGGTTAGTCGCGTAACCATCGCCTTGTTTTGTCGAGTTTGCTTTTTGATTTGCGAGTCCTCGGATTGAATTGTCTTGTGCCTTGTCACAGCGAGCGTACTGGCGCTGTTGGTTCTCCTCGTGAGATGGAGCACACTTCTGCTCCCACGATCGAGCAGACTGCGAAGACGACCGGAGAGAAGGCTCAGGCGGTGACCCTTTGGCCTTGAAGGCTTCGACATCCTCCGCGCCAGAGAAAGCTGCTGATGTGACTCCGGCTGACGCTGGGCTGCTTGAGCATGTAAGTGTCCTCCGACTCATTTTGCAGAATTTGTATCGGGTGCGCGAACAGCGCTCCCGATGGGAGTAGCCCCCGAAGATGTGCGTGACTAGAATAGTCGGGCGCAGATTGATATATCTTGTGTTTTCTGCAGCCATACTATCGCCAGCAGATGGAGGGAGCCGCGGCCTTTGTTCGCATGGAGCAGGAGAGGGATCAACTCCGCACTGCTCTGGAGCGGGCGACGAAGCGAGTCACGGAGCTGGAGCAGAAGCTTCAGACTCACGCCGACATGGAGAAGTCGCTAGGTGAGGCCCGAGAGCGTGAACAAGCCCGGGATGATCTGGAGAAGACCCAGGTCGACCGCTTGCTCGCACTCGCCGATGTTGTTGGAAGTAAGTGTTTCGGCTCGATGCCTACTTTGCCCTTGTCGACTGCTGATGTCTTATGGGTGGTGTTCTTCTTTGCTCAGAGACTTGCGGAGGTGCTCCTCCGGAAGGGACTTCCAGCGAGAATGTCGGCTTGGCGGAGGCTGTTGGCTTCCTCGACCGTGTCTGCGCGTATGCGTCGGCGGCGCTGCAGAAGTCGACAGGCGCCTTGGCGACTGTGCACCAGAACATCTTCCCCAACAAGCCGTCGCCGGTTGCTGTCGACGCGCTCGCGCCTCCGTTTGAAGGCAACGCGACCACCTTGGTGGACTTCACGCGCGCGCAGACGGTACGCGCGCTCAGAGCTCACTTTCCAGCTGCTTCTTGGCCACCAAGTCGCAGGTGATTTTGAGAAGGTTGTCAGCGACTTCCCCCGTAAGCCTGATGGCAAGACCGCGTCCCTTAGCGGGGTGAAGGCGCAGGCGAGTCAGCTGGCTGCAAAGTTGATCGCCACCTTCGAGAAAAGAATTGCCAAGGCTGCAGCGTTGGCTGCTAGGAAGAGCCGTTCCCAGTCGGAGTCTGTGATGTAGACTCCTTTCTTTTAGGATTCTTCTGCTTTTGGGTCTTGGTTTGTAATGAACTTTATATTTGCGAGTCTTCTGGCCGCGAACCTGCTGACGTTGAAATGTGAATTTGTGCCTTTGGGGGTGTAGCCTCCGAGTCTTCTTTCATATCTAGGCTTGAATGAATTGTGTTGATTCTTTTCTTTGCTTGACGCTGTCGAATTTGGCAGTCTGAGATGGGCGAAGCTCCCGGGGTTGCTGGAACTGGTGCGGACGACGAGCAAGACACCTCTTCGGCTGCACCTACTCGTCGTTGTCGAAATCCTCCAGCTTCTGTGCGAAGTGTGAATGATCAACGAGTGATCACCTTCATGAGGAACAAGGTTGTTGAGCTCGAGTCGAAGTTGAAGAGCGCCGAGTTAGAGTCGGAGCGCTTGAGGTCGCGGCCCGTTGCGCCGTTCTCCCAGCGTGAGGAGTTTCTGCTAGGCGAGATGGATTTGATCAGTCGGCAGCTACAAGGTTGGTCTTCTAGCACTTTGCTTCGACTTCTTTTTCCTTTTACTGCGCTTAGTGCTGGGTCTTGATGCAGATGTGAACCCTGACTGGAAGGCTGAGCAGATTCGAGTGGACGAGCGGGTGGAGAAAGAGGCCGCCAGTGACTCACCCGAAGCGCGTCAGTTTTGGTCGAATAAATCCAGAGGTAGGATACTGGCGTGCATGTTAGATCGCACTTGGCGGGCTGCTGTGCTCCTGGAAGGTTGCAGAAAAACCCTCTGGCAGATCAATCGGGTGTACTTTCCACACAACGAGCAGCCTAATGGACTGGCCGCGCTGCTGGAGAGGTTCCGTGAAGGAGGTGCGCTGAAGGAAGTCGTGCACACTCAACTTGTTGGCGGGGCGAATGTGGCGTTGGCGTACGTCCGAAAGCACCGGCCTCATCTTCCACTGGCCAAGGTGCTTGATGGCCTGCCTGGAGGGATGACTACGCCGAGACTCTTGCGCCTGCGCGTCAGATGATTCAGCAAGTCCAGCGCTGGAGTGAGCGCCTTGTAGGGCCACTCGATGCGCCAAAGGTGAGCCTGTAGAATAAGGGTAGTCGACTGCTGTTGTATAGCGTTAGCTTGTAAAAGCAATTTTTTCCAAGTGAAATATGGGTGTAATGCCGAGGTGGGGTAGCCCCCGAGTGAGTAAATTGTATCTTGTAGACTGTTCTGTAAACCTGTATGGTGCAGCCCGAGCGGATCGAGTGCGGCCTAGGATTTTGAGAGGCAAACTCGTGCGGCGCAGCCCCGAGGGTGCGGCCAAGGTGTTTAGTCAGACCTGTGCGGCGCAGCCCCCGAGTGCTCGGGTGACGGCCTAGGTTTTCGAGTTGACCTGTATGGCGCAGCCCCCGAGTGCGTCGGGTGACGGCCTAGGTTTGACTTAGACCTGTGCGCGCAGCCCCCGAGTGCTTCGGGTGCGGCCAGGTTTTGAGTTAGACCTGTATGGCGCAGCCCCCGAGTGCGTCGGGTGCGGCCTAGGTTTGACTTAGACCTGTGCGCGCAGCCCCCGAGTGCGTCGGGTGACGGCCTAGGTTTGACTTAGACCTGTGCGGCGCAGCCCCCGAGTGCTTCGGGTGGCGGCCAAGGATTTTTCGAGTTAGACCTGTATGGCGCAGCCCCCGAGTGCGTCGGGTGACGGCCTAGGTTGACTTAGACCTGTGCGGCGCAGCCCCCGAGTGCTTCGGGTGGCGGCCAAGGATTTTTCGAGTTAGACCTGTATGGCGCAGCCCCCGAGTGCGTCGGGTGACGGCCTAGGTTTGACTTAGACCTGTGCGGCGCAGCCCCCGAGTGCTTCGGGTGGCGGCCAAGGATTTTTGAGTTAGACCTGTATGGCGCAGCCCCCGAGTGCGTCGGGTGACGGCCTAGGTTTGACTTAGACCTGTGCGGCGCAGCCCCCGAGTGCTTCGGGTGGCGGCCAAGGATTTTTCGAGTTAGACCTGTATGGCGCAGCCCCCGAGTGCGTCGGGTGACGGCCTAGGTTTGACTTAGACCTGTGCGGCGCAGCCCCCGAGTGCTTCGGGTGGCGGCCAAGGATTTTTCGAGTTAGACCTGTATGGCGCAGCCCCCGAGTGCGTCGGGTGACAGCCTAGGTTTGACTTAGACCTGTGCGGCGCAGCCCCCGAGTGCTTCGGGTGGCGGCTAAGGATTTTTCGAGTTAGACCTGTATGGCGCAGCCCCCGAGTGCGTCGTGACGGCCTTTGTGTTGTTTTTTTTTTGTTGACTAAAAAAGTAAAGGGGAGCTTGTTCCACAAATCACTTCATTGATTTTTGCGAGCAGGCCGCCTCATTAAAACCCCCCAGTCCCCTCAGGTACCCTGGTAAGGGAAAGAGTGCGTCTGAAACCTGCCGCCTCTTGACATGTATGCCTGTTACAATGGGGAGTCGACTAGGCGTAGAAGCGGCGCAGTTGCGCAACGTTCCACGGGTTGTGCAAGCTGTCCCTCGTCGAGTCCTTCAAGCGGTAAGCTCCGCCGCTGATTGCCTCTGTCATGATGTATGGACCCTCCCACGGGGAAGCGAGTTTGTGCACCTTCTTCTGTTTGAGGCGGAGGACAAGGTCGCCAGGGACGAACGATCTGGGCCGCAGTCGCCGCCCGTGGTAGTTGCATAGTCTTGTTGGTACACGGCTGTGCGGGTAAGGGCGATGTCGCGTGCTTCGTCCAGGGTATCCATGTCGTCCTCGAGTGCCTCTTCTGCGTCGGACTCGTCGTAAGCCACCACTCGGGGTGCATCGAACTTGATGTCGCATGGCATGATTGCTTCTGCGCCGTAGACCATTAAGAATGGCGTGTACTGAGTGGATCTGTTTGGCGTAGTGCGCAGACTCCACAGCACAGATGGCAGCTCTTCGAACCCAGGCGCCTGCAGCGCGCCTTAATGGTACTCGCAGGCGCTTCTTGATGCCCTTGCAGACTAGGCCATTGGCCTTTTCGACTTGTCCGTTGGACTGCGGGTGCGAGACAGATGCGTAGTTGAGCTTGATGCCTTGCTCAGAGCAGAAGTCCTTGAACTCTTCGGCTGTGAAGTTCGTGCCGTTGTCGGTGATGATGCTGTGCGGCACTCCAAACCTGAAGATGATCGACCTGATGAAGTTAACTGCCGAGGAGGCAGTCGAACTTGTGATAGGCACGGCTTCGATCCACTTCGTGAACTTGTCGACTGCCACCAAGAGATGAGTGTGTCCTCCCGGAGAGGACTTCTTGAGTGGACCCACCATGTCGAGCCCCCATTGAGCGAAGGGCCAGGCGAGTGGTATGGTCTTCAGTGCTGATGCCGGTGCGTGCGGCTTGTTGGCGAACTCCTGGCAGCCGAGACATTTCCTCACGAGTTCTTCTGCGTCTTGCATTGCGGTGGGCCAATAGAACCCGGCTCGTAAGCTTTGGCCACCAAGGCTCGACTGCTGGCGTGATGTCCGCAGATGCCAGCGTGGATCTCGAGCAAGATGGCCTGACCGTCGACTGGTCGATGCACCTTTGGAGGACTCCCGAGATGCTTCGCTTGTAGGCTCCCCGTTGATGACGGTGAAGCCCTTGGAGCGGCGGATGACGCGCTTGGCTTCGACTGGGTTTGTTGGCACCCTCTGCCGCAGTATGTAAGCCAGTATGGGCTTGTCCATGTGGGCTCGATCAGCATACCTCCATAGGCTCCTTCTCCGTGTGGGCGGGTCGGCGGTGCTCGTTGTTGATGTGGAGGATCCGGCGCGGGCCGGAGCTTGACGGAGCGCTGCGTGATGCATTCGAGGAAGACCCGGGCGGCACCTGGCGCTTTGTTTGAGCCCAGGTTGGCGAGGGTCGGCTTCCTCGTTGCTCTCGCGGCCGATGTCGCAGCTCGCAGCCGTCGAAGGTGCCTTCCAGCTGGTTGTACAGGTCCCTGTAGGCGATCATGTTGTCGGCGATGGCGTCACATGCTTCATGGTTTGCTGCACGACGAGGTAGGAGTCTCCGTAGATCATGAGGTGAGTGGCGCCGCAGTTCTTGGCCATCCGCATGCCGTGGATTAGGGCCTCATACTCTGCCTCATTGTTGGAGGGGTTGGGAAGTTCATCTGCAGCACGTACTCAGCTTGTCGCCTTTGGGTGAGATGAGGACGACTCCCGCCCCTGCTGATCTGAACTTCTTGTGAGCCGTCGAAGTACATTGTCCATGCGTTGGACAGTCGGGTACGTCTGGCAGCTGGGCCTCTATCCACGGTGGTGAACTCCGGAAGCACCTGGCCTTGATTGACTTCGGGTGCGTGTATTTCAGCCCCCAAGGTCCTAGCTCAACAACCCACTTGGCGACTCGTCCTGTCGCGGCTTGGTTGGTGAGGATGTCGGAGAGGCCGGAGGAGCTTACCACCGTGATTGAGTGCTCGGAGAAGTAATGGACGACTTTCCTTGATGTCATGAAGACTCCGTATGCTAGCTTCTGGTAGTGCGGGTACCGCTGCTTGGACAAGGTTAGCACCCACTGAGGTAGTAGACGGGACGCTGGACGGGTGACTGTGTCCTTCCTCTTCTCGTTCGACTACGAGTACTGTGCTGACCACCCTGTTTGTGGCTGACACGTAAAGGT